>MU007029.1:336713-431628 GCA_010583015.1 Tothia fuscella | reverse complement strand
CCTGCCAAGCTTAAAAGGGATTCAGATCTGTTGCTTGTTATTCACCCACCACAGAGCCCTGACCTAAATCCCATAGAGGCTGTTTGGCAGATCATAAAGCAACGTTTGCGTGGTAGAAAGTGGAAGACAGTGGCAGAGTTCAAAGCGGCTATTCAGCGTATATATGATGGTATTACACTGGCACAAATTCGCCGACGAATTGGCGAGATGCCCTGGCGATGCAAGCGAGTGCAGGAGCTCGAGGGTGGAAGAATTAGAAGCAAGTTGTGGTAGATAAATGCAATAATATCGATATGTTCAATGTTCCGTTTTGGGCCTAGCGCCCCTGCGCGCTCAATTCCTGCACACCCTGTGCAGCCTTACAGCCTTGGATTTGCAAATTCGTGAACTCCTCAAACTGGAGCGTGAGGCTTTCATTCGAGACCGTCTAGGAAAACTCCCCAAGGACTTGAAAGCGACTTACAATGAAATGTTCGAAAGCATCATCTGCCAAGATGACGGGTAACCTGACATTGCGATCTGGGCAATGAGATGAGTGATGTGCTCTACATACCCTCTCAACCACTCTCAACTTGTCGCTGCTGCTTGTCAAGATCCTCATACCGAAGAACCCAAAATGCTGGACGTCGACATTCACTTCGCCCTCAGCGCCTGTCAAATCTCCTTGAAGTGAACGCAAGCGAGTACGGCTATGAGACAATGGCATTTTCTTACTTGTCCGTTCAGGGGTATTGCGATGAGCCTTGGCCCCATTTCGAAGCCGGCAACCTCGTTGCAGCAGCATACTTTACGCTCTTTAATCATTCTGAGTATTGGCACCAGGCCCGCAAAACAATGGAGATAAACGATTTGAGTCTCGATCCGAAATCATCTACGTAGCTTCAGTTCTATGTAAGAAAAGCATGGACCGTCCACGTTCGGCGATGCTGAGACAATCCCGATGCTCGAGTAAAGTCACTAATGCGAACTTTCTTTGGCGATATATACGAAAGCGCCCCAGCGTATGGAAACTGGCATGCTGCGGAAGGACCCATCCACGACATCAAACCAGATACGCGCCCCTTAATAGCGGTCTGTTATTTTGGTCTCTGCGGTGCCTTTTTGAGTTGCTGGGAGCTGGGACCAGAACACTTCCAGCAACAGAACTCACGGGGTGAAACTCTCTTGATAATTGCCACAGATCGAAACTACTGCTGTATGGTTCAGCTCCTGCTTGAAAAGGGTGCTCCGATCGACGGATGCAATGATTCCAAAGACCGGACAGCTTTGCACTGCGCATCGTCTCAAGGGAGTTTACGCATAGTCGAGTTGTTGTTGAGGAAAGGCGCTAATGTCAACTGCCTATGCAGTGCTGGTACTGCACTCACACTTGCATGTGAAACTGGTTGTTTAAAGGTCGTGAAGCTGCTCTTGAGCAAGGGGGTGGAGACCAACATAAGGAGCCGTTGTGATGGTTACACTGTCTTTTATCATGCTTTATCTCATGGGAATGTAGCTATTATCGAGCTGTTGCTTCTTCATGAAGCCGAAGTCAACGCACAATGCCTTGATAGTACAGCGCTTATCAAGAGCTGCAAGGGTTGGACGTACCAACATCGTCGAGCTGCTGCTGCAGCACGGAGCCGATGTTGATCTAGAAAGCCTAAGGGAAACCACAGCGATAATTGGAGCAGCTGGGAGCCGGAATGTAAACATGGTTGAGCTACTCTTGAAGAGTGGTGCAGGCGTTTGTTGGATTGGATCTGCTTCTTACCGCTGGCAGACTCAAGACGGTACTGCGCTGGATATTGCTATGGGCAACGAGGATGAGGTTATGATCGAGCTACTGAGACGCGAGGGAGGCAAGACCTTGATGAACTAGATGCGGAAATGAGTACAGAGGATGAATTAGGGGCGGAAATCAGTACAGATGATGAATTAGAGGCGGAAATTGGTATGGAGGAGCAACCAGCTCTGATACGAGTGTGCGTGCATCCAGTTGGTAATTTACTCGATGGCTTAAATTAGGATTTGATATGTTCAAAATCGCGTACCCCCGACAAATATATGACCCAGGTCACAGAGGCCTACGAGCAAGAGACGTTTTAAGAGCGAGAGAGAGATCTCGAGAGCGCGAGAGGCCATGCAGAACTACGGGGTTGGGACTACTTTTAAGCTGAATCTTGGTCCGTCCCAATTTTACCTGCAACTTGTGCTACAACGACAGGGTATTTTCCGATGCAATTTTGGCAGGGTATGGGCACCGGTATACTACACCATATTCTCGAGTTTGGTAGGGATGGCAACCCGTTTGATAATGGTGGGCCGTTGTGACGGAGAAAGGGCAAGTGACGGTAAACGCACGGGACAAAACGCCAAGGATTGAGAGTGGTCAAAATAGGTGGATTGAAACTTTCGCCCATCGCCACATATTCGTCACAATTGCGCACCCATCTGCGGACCTGTTGCGAGACCAGCAGCGTGCCTTTCCCTTGCCTTTCCCAAAACTCAAGAAAATCCGAGACACGGAAAATGGTCGTGTTGTACGCCTGTCGTAGTCTTTTAAGATCAAATATGGCAAGCCCAACAATTTCATCCGGACTGTTATAAGTTCCCACACAGCGGCCAGCTACCAAGCGCTGTAGAAACTGTAGGCACGTCACGTGATCTAAGTTTGAGAGCAGAAACTATGAACGCGTTGGACCGGAAACTGAAACGAACCCGAACAAAAAGAATGCGATGTTGAGTTGATGAGAATCTCGTCAAGTCGAGATGATGTGGAGAGCCCTTATCACGTGAATGAGATTCTTTCCAAGCCTCGCTTAGCTTCAGCGCAGCACAGCTTTCCACTTCCCCCGTTCATCTCACCCGCCAGAGTTGGCTATCTTCGCCAGAAATTTGGTCTTCTGTTGACAAAATGCC
Source organism: Tothia fuscella (assembly GCA_010583015.1). Lineage (NCBI taxonomy): Eukaryota > Fungi > Ascomycota > Dothideomycetes > Venturiales > Cylindrosympodiaceae > Tothia > Tothia fuscella. The sequence continues at coordinate 428,727 of MU007029.1, read as the reverse complement.
TAACAATTCCTGGATCACGCCGTACATCTTCCCCCCAGGAAAATGCCTGAGCCTCAGCCCATCACAGGGAATTGTTTATAAACTTTCCGACAAGACTGTTATCAAGCTTCCCTTTCAATACCCGGTTAAGGCGTTGCAAGATTTAGAAGAGGCAGAAGAACAAATCGAATTGTCTTTACAGAGTATGACGTTATTTGAGAAGGAGAAGAAATTCTACGACCTTCTCGCAGAGAATCCACATTCGAACCTCGCGACACGAATTTCAACAAATCCACAAGTTCACGATTCACCAACGCAGGGGCTAATTCTCGAGTATTTTAACCCACTGTACGGGTCTGGGATGACCACTCGGAAGACACCCACTTCGTCTGGATCCAACAGCTGCTGAGTGCCCTTGAGCAGCTCGAAAAGCTCGGGTATACACATGGAGATCTCAAAACAGACAACTTAGGCATCGATAAACATCACAACCTCCGAGTATTCGACTTCGGCTCCATCCTCCACTGTCAAGAGGAAGGCTTCAAAGAGCAGGTGATGGAAGACCACTTCAAGCTTGCAACATGCATTCACTTTTTAGCGTCCGGTATAGACCCTTTCGCCAAAGCCAGAAATTACGCCGAGGTTAAACAAATAACCAATAATCTCAAAAGAGGAGAAGGAGTTGTCCATTCTACAGCGAGTGTTTTTGAAGAGATAATTCAGGCAGGCTGGACAGGGGCAATAGCCTCAAATTTCTCACAACTACGACAATCAGTTGCTAGTGCAATAGGGTCTTTGGATTGGGATCGAGAGGATATTAAGCCTGAGGTCGCTACAGCCTATTGCGATGTCCCCGTTTTAGAGAAGCAACTTAGCTGGCTAGACAAGCAAGAATACTGCACAGCTTGGAAGGCAACAGGCTATGAGGTGCCGGATGAGAACTGGGGTTGAAGCTAGCGAACTATTATAAAAGAGTCGAGGCATCGTATAAAACGCTAAATGATAGATAAATCCCCTTTGATCTTCTTCCACCTTCCAAAGATTTAGATACCCTTTTTATGAACAGGAAATAGCACTCATACCCTGCACAGAGCTCTGAATGCATTGCGGTTGGGTCGCTTCAGATTTATTGGGTCAATGTCTGTTATGGTAATCAGAAACCCACATGTCGGAGATAGAAACATGACGACTGACAGCACGCTAGACTTGACGCCTTATCGCTACAGCCTCACCCCGAATACTTCGAGTCCTCTGTCAAAATCCGAGCCCTCTGTCAAAATCCCTACCCTCTGTCGAAATCCCTACCCTCTGTCGCTTCTTGCTGCGCTGCTGCGCTGCTGCGCAGCAGCGCACCGTGGCAACGTCCTCGCCCTTCTAAAGCTCCCTCGCCGACCTTCCACTTCTCCCGCAATCTCCTCTCGCGCAGACCTCACTCGGCCCACACCGAACTTACACGTCTACTGATATGAACGGGCAAGAGCGGATTAGCTAAAAGCTGGCGGATGATATCTGAGCGCAATTCGGCGAGGACGAAGACGAGGATGAGTTGGGAGAGGCTCTCTTTCTCGCAGAGACGGCCAAATTCCAGAGGTGCGCATCACAATCTCATTAGAGCTCTACATATCACGACGCTAACTTGCGATCCTGGTTAAGATTCTGCTATCAGGCAAAGTTCGATGCCACCGAGATCCTCCTCGGGCTCGTCGCGAACGAACACAAGGCCAACAGCAGATGCAAGATGTTTCTGCGTTAGATGGTCAACACCTCAAAAAAGTGCACCACTGTGCTCGATGAGTGCGGAAGTATACAGGAGAGGAGCATCAATTCAATCACAACAGTGAACAACGTATGGAATCGGATCATAGCAGAGGGCGATCGCATTATCTATCGCCTCATCAACCGATATCGTTACGCAATCCATCCAATTCCTAAAAAGGCCAACGCATCTCATCCCGAGATGCGGTCATAAGATGGCCTTTTGAGGCTGGAAAGAAGGGTCTTGATAGCGGAGTACAGAGACTCATAACCTGTACATATTGACGCTTTGTATTCTTTTGAGGACGAAATGAAGTGAATTGGACACTGCATAACTGTATTATTAGTTATCTCTGGCCAACAAAGCTAGAGACGGCTCGAGTTTTGTTCTAGACTGTGGTTATACTTACGAAGATCCTGTGGAGCCACCATGCTTGACCAAGTTCGCCCGAGTTATATGAGCAGGCAAACGAAACGCCCTGTTCATAAACGAAAGATCTGCTGTCCACCTCACCGCATTGGCTTGTGTGTGTGACTGCTGCACCCAGCCATACGTGGAACATTTGCCTGTTGCAGTTGATCCCAGGAAGAGCACGGAGGGATGCGGGACTTGCCCCGAATGGACGTAGACAAAACACAGAGGGCACAATCCATGCTTTTCGCACTAATTCATGGAAAACTGTTGCTGAAGGTTCTGGTAAACATCCCACCATATCGAGCCCTGGTATGGCTTACGCGCCCTCACGTCCCTCCTGCCGCGTGCCTACTGCCCAGTCACTCCAGGCGGACGAGCACGCGTCCACCGGCTGGGTTGAAACAAATAGCAGTTACTGCTCTCCTCCAGCGCGGCGATGGGCTCTGACCAAACATTCCGCACTTCCCAAAAATAATCAGAAATGGCAGGCAGGCAATAAACGGCAGCCGAAATATCCTCTTGATTACCTAGCGCCTAGTATATCCCCTTTGCATGTTTGGAAAACGCCACTAATAAAAAAGGGACCGCTCGTTGGTCTGTCATATTCATCGCAGCAATTGGAACCGGGTATGGGTCAGCCAACCATTCTATTTTAAGCTTTGTTCTCTGCTGAAACAATAAGTTGTCGTGTTTGCCACGAGGCAGAATTTCTATACATTGCTCGCAGCGCCCCACTCGAGGGACAAGCGGATGACTCGTCGGGCACCAACGCATTCGAGGTAGCCTGCGGCAATACGTTATATATTCTCGTATGTCATTCTCCGATTTCACTTCATACCTATGACGAATGTGTATCTTGCTCGTTTCCCCCTACACTCCCGTCGCAATCACAACTCGGACTTTTGAGCCCGTTGCAGTATGTCCACTGCACCTTTTCTTCGTTTCCTTCATATGGCAGATGCTAACATGTCCCATTAACGTAATTCACCAGCGAGTGGCGCACAAAATCAATCATCTCATCTTTGCAAGCCTACACCATCACAACGCCTTAATTAATTAAGCCTATCTATCACACAGAAGATCATCGATATTTAGGGCAATCGCTCGCAGCATAGTTAAAGCCCTTACATATAAAACAACTAGGTAAACCAAAGCAATTCCCTTGACTTACACTGCTTAATGACGAGGCTGTTACAACAACTATTTGCTGTATAGGAGCAACAATTGCCTGCATAGGCTGCTGTACAGTATTTTGCATCAGGCCTTATACCTCTGCAACTGTAAGCGTTGTTTTCTTTAAGATCTGCTTCTTCCGTACTGCTCTCTTTCGCTTCTGTCTCTTATTTGCAGCTCTCAATTTCTTTTTCTCATCTGCTAGCAGTACTGCGCTGTACATAGCCATCTGACAGCCTTTGACTAGTTGATTAATTGCAGCGTCTGTAGGGCTTGGGGGGCTCTTTGAGCGACGCTGCAAATAGTCTTTAATTGCCTTGACTTGCTGCTCCAATTGAGCTACATTATAGGGTGTCTCCGGCTGCTACTGTGTCTGCACAGGTGCTTCAGGTGGTGTAGACGGCCGAATCTGCTCGAAAGCACCTAGTCTGGATCCGAAGGTACAAGACCTGCTGCAGCAAAGCCGCTTTGAATATTCCTGATCGAGAAAGCTTCAATCCGTGCCTGCATGGAATTCAGCCTTGTCCACGTGATGAATACCAAGGCGAATAAATTCAGAGATCTGAGTGCCGTATACGCGTTTAAGTAGTGAAAAGCAGCCTACATCGAGAGGCTGTAATAGGTGGGAGGAATGAGGTGGCATACAGAGAGTTATGATCGATCGATCGGAGCAGTACTGATCAAACTCTGGCGTCGCATGGCTATTGTATAGGTCTGCAAAGATGAGATGATTGATTTTGTGCGCCACTTGTTGGTGTGCGCCACTCGTTGGTGAATTACGTTAGTGAGAGACGGTCATAGGATTGGTACAGAGTATTGGGCACCGTGTATAAAAATGGGGTTATCCATAAGTAAAGTTACAGAAAAACTGAGCAGATATATCCAACACGTGACTAGTAAATTCACGAATCGGATCAAATCCTCAATGAGTCCAGCGTGACAGTACGCATTGTCAGAGACCCAGCTATCCCACAACTAAACCCAATTTATTTCGTCTATGCTCTAACCCCATGTGAAAGCACTACATGTCCTCGCATGTGTAATCTGCTTTTTGCGCTTAATCGCCTCGCGCTAGATGCATCTGTAATACGTTTCCGGCGACCGGAGCGGTTTGAGTTTGAAGCGCGTGTTGCTAGCAGACTACTAAGTGCTGCGAGTTCAACTGTTGATGTCTCAGGCTCCTGGCCCACAAGGCTCCATCTGCGTGGATTCTGGGCTCCCAAACGTAAAAGAGACTAGACTTGATTATCTGGTGTAGTGGTCAGCTCTTCGTGCGTAGAGTTTGTTATCTCATTCACCTGCACAATCGCTTTGTCCCTTTGCTCCTTCGCCCAGTGTCACGCGTTCCTGAGTATGCCATCTATGTTATCTGCCCCTAGCTCAATTCGGCCGCCAAACTCGTCGGGCCTGTATTGTGATGCGCATAAGGGCGGTGAGACGTTGGAGGGGCTAGCGGCAGTTGCTGAGTGGGGTAGTAGGAGAAATCGGTGACGGCAGAAAGGCGGCAACTACTAAAATAGCTGCATGAGGCGGCACGAGGAACAGGAGAAACCGAAAGGAGAATCACTGGTGGAATGACCGGCGAAAGCTTGAAGAGAACCAACCAGCTTTGGCTTGAGTAACGATTGAGCAGTGAGAGATGAAGCCTAGTGGTTAATGACGTAACGGTCCTCGTTCGTCTTTCTTCTTCTTTTTCCTCTGAGGGCTCTTCGGCTCAGTTTGGATTGATGTGTTTGGAGTGATTTTCTGGCTATCTGGCGTCTCTGGCTCATCGTTCAAACGGTGATGCTCAAGTTGCTGGGACAATTCTGACGGTTCTGAAGTCGAGCCACGGTGTTCAAGCTGCTGCGGAGATTCTGAGCTCTGTGTCTCAGATGTTCGGGAAAAAGTCAGGTCAGAAGAGATGTCATCAATAGCGGAACATATCCGCTTGAGATGCATAGGAGAGAATATGCTAAAGACATTTGTCGTAAATGTCCATGATCTCCACTTGGTTTTGGGATCAAGGTAATATCGATCGGCTGTGCAACGCCAAATGGTAACCTTGTCGCCATCGATAAAAGGATAGTATGCGTAAAGTCGTACTGACTCATCATCGTGAGAGATTGCCAGGGCAAGAATTTCTCGGTGCAGTTCCTTCTCGCGACCTACAAGCTTAAACAACTCTACAACAGCTCGAACGGCAACTGTCATACTGTGGGCATTTTGGTTATCCGCGATACCAAGCCCCGTTGTGCCAGTCTTGACCTCCTTCGTCAGAAATGGAAAGTGCATGTAATAAGTAGCCTTGAAGTATGAAGAGAATGAAGCGTCTCCTAGAGTTGGTCGAAGTTTCTTGAGCTGATTATCTGAGAAGGAGGATGTTCCATAACCAAATGCGCTATCTGGTTGTGGGCGAGGTTTTGTAATAGGAAAGCAATTGTTCCATCCCTCGTTTACGCTTTCGACGACTCCGTCGAGATGATCGGCGCCAAAGGTGGCGAGGGCTTCGGCAGAGGGAACGAGGAGGGGGGAAAGATCTTGAAGAATTCTTGATTCATTCTTCCCTTTCAATTTGCGAAGGTGCTTGCTGAAAACGTCATCGCGGAAGAGTGTATCTTTTGGAGGACTCTGTGCACTACGAAGTAGCTTTTCTAAAAGCTTCTTGCTGGCATTTGAGATTCCGAGTTCGTGGTCCTCCATATAGCTCTTGTAGTTGACAACATCCTCGGATAGGAAAGTGGGATAGCTTGGGTTTCGGTATGGAGCACTCTTCTCCTCGCGTGGCCTTTCATCGCTTGCGTTGAAGCTAGCAAGACTTGGATTTGATCTTTTTCGGCCAAGAGAAGCCGCCGACCCTTTTCTTGCCAGCAGGTGGTGCATTTTGTTGTCTTTAAAGTATGCTTTCGGCCAGGTCTGCTCGATAGCCCAATAGCCGATGTGGCTCTGCTCAGAATTGACTACGTCTTCACCGATCGGCTTCCGAGGACGTGGGACTGATGATTGTATACGCTTCCACGGAGGCTCGACTCGGTCGCTGAGCTTTCGGCCTTGCTTTGGAAACGGTTCGTGCGAAGGGTAGACAGGTGTGTCTTCTTCTCGTAGTCGCTTTTGTTTCTCAACCTGCTCGCGAGGCTTCGTCTGGAGAAGATCTTGAGTTCGTAGACGCTTCCTCGGCCGTTCGAGCGATGTGAGGTTCTCGGGGTCTTGGGCGCGTTTTCTTGCCTTGACGGCTTGTTTCTGGGAATTCTTCGCCTTGTTAGATCTTCGACAATGATGAAAACTAGCGCAAACATGCCTCTTGCCTTATTGATTGTGGAGTATCCTTTTCAGTATTTGTCCGAGATTTAGAGGTCTCCTCAATTGCTTGCAAATGTTCGCTGCGTCGTGTGGCTTTACTGACACCCTGATGCTTTTGCGCTGCAAAAGTCTGAATGATCGCGCAGTATGGCAAGAGTTACGACGACGTACCTTTCTTCGTCTGGGTTAGCATACGCCGTCTCTTCTGAGCGGCTAACGATGCTGAACGACTGGCCATAGTGATTAGAATCGCAGTGTCGAAGCGCTTATATGTGTTGCCGCCGAGTTTGAAGTGGAGGTTGAGTCAGAATGTGAGTCCGCAGGAAGCCAAGGGAAAGCCAAGCAAGAGAAAAGCGCTAGTCCTAATACGTTGCCGTAACGGTCTGCCCCTTCCGCTTACCACTCCTGGTCTGCAACGACATACCCTCAATCGGATTGAGATAAGAGGGTTGCGCAGGATGACGAAGGGGTTTGATTGAATTTGCCACTCGGCCTGGTTTTGGAAGGTCACGGCAGCCAGGATTGAATAATTCGAGTTACCATCTTGTTTCTAAGTGCAATTCTGTAGGCTCGCACAACCTCACGGACAGCATGGCTGAGTCCAGTGCTGAACAAGGCATAGTGCATGGGCCCATGCCATTCAATTCGAAACTTCTTCGAACGAAGTCCAGCCCTCCAAAGACACAGAGCAGCCTTTGAACAGAGTCCAGCCCTCCAAAGATACAGAGCAGCCTTCGAACAAAGTCCAGCCCTCTAAAGACACAGAGCAGCCTTTGAACAGAGTCCAACCCTCCAAAGACACAGAGATTCAGACACGAATATTGACTCTACTGAAGAACGCCAATAACAAGTGGAAAATCGAAGAAGAAGAAATCGAAGCAAAAAAAGAATGGTGGACCCAAAACCCGCTTCAATTCTTTGAAGATGACCCCGAAAGCCAGTCAAGCGAACAGTGGTCTCTCAGTGCCATTATAACATCCGAGAAAGTTTGTCGGATACCCTTCCACAAGATCAATCTTGCAAGACGTTATCCTCATGTACACACTACAGAGTACCGGGAAGCCACGAAACAAAGCGTGGTAAAGAACCGTCAATTACACATTTAACAGTTTCCGCTACTCTTTTACGCCCTTCCTCCAGCTCTGAGCGCAAAACATCTGAGCGCCAAAATACGAAGCCTAATCTTCCAGAGCCTCCGCCCTTTGCGACCGTCGCGACTGCTGTGCCTTTTGCAGCATGTGCACTCGCACACGAATCGCGCCTTTGGTCCTGTCCGGGAACTGGCTGAATATCCATTTCCACGGCTTGTTCTCCCTCTTCCACGCCAGCAGCCGCTGCTCGTCTAACTCTTTCCATGGACGACGGGTTTGAGCTCTTGAAGAACGTCGGGCCCCACGATGTACAGCGTGTCCAGCGCAATCGTCATCGTCCCTCGCACCAAAACCACCATCGCTAACGCCCTCCTCCTGCTCTACCTCTTCCTCCACCATGGTCTCACCGCCCTTCGCATTAGCAGCCAAACTACACAGCGCCCACGCCCTCTGTTCTAGGCTGTCACTAGGGCACATCTCGTCGGTCGGTGCTGGCCTGGTTTCGGTGCTAGCTACGGGGCCTGATGGGTCGCAAACATCCACCCGGCGAAACCCAGTCAGCATCCACAAGCCCGACGACGGCATTGTCTTGAGGGTAACACCCTCGATCATCCCTCCCTGACCAAGCACCTCGCTCAATAGCGTGGCCGGCTCGCTGTGAGAGAAGGCTACCGAGTCGCCTGCAGCCTGAATGGTAGCGGCCAGGAATGATACTCCAGTCGAGACAGGCCGAAGTGTGATATCTATCACCTTGTATAAGGGATCTTGAGGCGAAGCACCGACACCATTGCGGTCGATTGCCAGTCCGCGGCTTTTAGTTGAGGCGCTTGCAGTTTGGGGACGCCGGAGACTCGTAGCGATGCGCCTACTGCGAGTATGCACATCACCAGAGGCTGGATTGTTGTTGCGGTGCCGCCTCCGATTCTTCGCCGGCTTTGGGTCTGCACTATTGGCACGCGACGAGGATGGAGTCTGTTGCCAAGTCGACGTTACGGAGCGCTGTCGCTGTCCGGCTTGAAGTGAGTGGCGGCTTCCGCGATCATCGTCCACAGGGTAACCCGCGTTGCTCTCGCCTTCCAGAGTGTCATAAACGTCATCAATATCATTCTCTTTGTCGCCGTCTTCGCCGTTTCCGCTCTCCCGCCCCTCACTATTACGGGCTGCCCGATCGCCATCTCCATTTCCGACTTGTCCATCGTCCATATCGGCGGTTGTTTCACTGCGTCGATGCGATGGGGTGAGGTTCGGCGTGGAAGCGTTACTCGAGGCTGAAATGTCGCCACGATGACGATGACTTGGCCTTAATCGCTTCGCTGAATGCGAACTATGGATAGGTGCTTCCATGCTCGAATCTAGGGTTTGCGCAACGGATCCGATGGGATCGGTGGACAGCGAGTGCTTCCGCTTCCCTTTCCCTGGTCTGACTGATTGTTGATTCATTCCAACACGGTTACCGTGAGAGTCCGTCTCGAGCTCGAGCACATCCTCTGTAAAGTGTTACTATCATAGCCTCGACTTATTTCCTCTGTGCAATGACGGGATCACGTACCTGAATCTACACCTCCCTCGGGCTCTGGAGATTGTGAATGCCCCGCTGTTGTCGCTACTTCCGCTGCTTGGTCACTTTGCCTCGCAGAGTCATGCGCTTGACTACTGACGATACGGTCGTCGGCCTCAGAGTCCTGTCGCAGTTGGCCATCATCCAATTCGGCGTCAGTCAGACTCAAACCGAAGGGTTTGTTGTCAACCCCGTCATCGTCGTCGCCATCGCTCTCGCCTGATAAGGTGTTAACAGGAACAAATATTTCGTAAGTAGGAAACGTGAACGGATTTACCAAAAGTGCTGTCCTCAAAGAGAGAGTCTAGGCCATCATCGATGTCCTCGGCTATTGAATCCGGAACTACTGCCCCTGGATTGGATTGGGCTGAATTGTCCGCTTGTGTAGGGCTTCGTTCACGGTCCGGGCCGCGTCGCCGGTTGAACGGGCTTGTCGACGAAGGCAGCTCATCCTCTGGCTCGGCTTCTGACTCAGCTTCAGAGTCATTTTCGGAGCCGTCTTCTTCGATGACAAGGGGCTCATCTACTGCATGTTAGAGATAAACGCATGCCACTCGCATATCAGCAAGTACCTACCTAGGCTACTGCCTTTCAAGGCCGTAGAGTCTCCATCCTCTTCTCTCGTATCCAAGGCAGTTGGGGAGCGGCTGCCATTGCTGCTGCCCTTGCGCTGTGTAAAGCCGATCTTTCCTCCGGTGTCGCTTTGGGTTCTGTCTACATCGCGCGTAGTTGCGGATGAGAGCCGATCCTCTGGTGATTGCGGCCCTGGCTCTAGTCCGGTCAAGTCAAGCTCCTCAGGAGCGATGTCGTCAATATCGGTCCATGGCATATGAGGGTAAGGGTCAACATTGGGCTTGCGTTTTCGGGGTGGCTTAAATGCTAGCTGGCTAGGATCGAACGGAATAAATTTCGGTGTACTGTGTGATGGTTGAATTGAGAAGGTATGATGTGCTACGGTCGCTGCCATTGTCCTCGATTTCCTCGCTGGTGTCGGCTGCTGTTGCTAAGTGCTGTTGGAACGTGTGCCAGAGTCTGGGACCCTCTTATACCTAACGCCTTGTCCGCTACGTCCATATGCCCAGCCCAGTCGGTTCCAACCACACCTCGGCGCCGTGATCCCCATGTGCCTCGCCCCTTCTTCCAAGATAGTCACGGAGAACGGCCTTGCTGCAACCGGCTGGGAAGCGGGATACGCTGACGTGTCCCGTCCCATTGCCAGTCCCACGCTCCTTGCAGCAGCATGCATTAACCGTCGCCTCCGCTCAGATGACACTTGATACTCGGAGGGCCTCCCGTAATAGGAATAGGAGCATAATGGTATCGGCGGCTGTGTTGTCACAGGAGCAGTTGGCGTTAAGAAGTCAATGCGATTTGAGTCAGGAGGTGTTCCTCGGAACGCCTGATCAGGTTTCTGATGGGCTCGCAAGCTCTCGACCCCCGACCCGAGCTGCTCAGCCAGGTTCATACCGCTGTTAGCGCTGAAAAACGTCAGGCAGCGTAAGGACGCTTGCTGCTGATAGTAACCGGGCAGGATAAGGATGCGACGGCGACACCACAGGCAGGGATGGCGGCGCACTCTATGGCGGTCATGCAGTCAAAGGCACCGGTCACCTGTGCCATAAACGTCGTGGACATGGGATCACTGCCCTCCCCGTCCTTCTTCGCGAGATTGGCGTCGTCACCGCCTGCTCGTCTTGGTTGGATGGGAGGCAACCCTCGGAGCTGGCTCTCCTCCGTTTCCCTTGCCACTGCAACATACAACACGACGCTGTAACATCGTGACTGGAGGATCGGCAGTAGGCGTTGCATCATGCACGGTGCTGCTGCATGAATGCCAATGTCGCGAGGTGGGGAAAGCTGCGCCGAGCATGAGACGCTTGCAGCCCGCTGCAGCACAGCACAGCTCGCCTCAGCATGACCCTCTATGCCACGCCGTCGCCGTAGCTCCGTTGTAGCGAATAGATCACCAGATCAAGGTGGAGAGTAGGCACATGCCAGGGTTATCCCCTTGCCATCCTTCAGCCCCGGAGCCAAATCTCCCTCAAACCGCAATGACGGACACCGACACACCGGCCGGCAGAAGGCAGCACCGTGCATGAGGTCTTAGATTAGACCAGCTGAGCTGGCGGATACGAGAAGCTTGGAGCCACGGTACCTTGCCGCTCTGAGACTGTTCGCCGTAATGCAGAGTGGCGAGCCCGGTACACCGTCGAATTCGATAAGGGGATGAAACTAATGGCACCGAAAGCGCTCCTCCCTGCAGGCAGGCAGCATTGGACAGCTGACTGACTCCAAACCCGTGGTAAATGGCGTAGAGTGGGTTCAGGAACGAGTTTTTTCCCGTGAGGTAGAATTGGCGGATTTGCGTGAAACCCAGTGGGCCTGCGAGACAGTCGGAGAGACAGAAAAGAGACGGAGGAGGAGGAGGAGGAAAAGAGGGGGGCTAAGAGAGGCTAGGGGAGCATGGCAGAGCAAGGCGCGATGGATGCCCAAATGGAGGGCGGCAGAAGACGGCGTGTTGGATGGACAATTTGGGACGAGATGCGACCGGGAGAGAGCGAGCTGAGCTAGGCGTGCATTGAGCGTCGAGACGGTCGCATGAATGTGGCGAGCAAGGGTGAAGAGTCAGGCGGGCGAGAAAAGTGGGAGGAAGAAATAAGGAGGGAAGGAGGAAAAGGACGAGGTAATTGAATAAAACGGGAGCGATGGGGGAAGGCGGCTTTATATAACAAAGGCTCTGATGGGGAGGCGGAGGTCGGAGAAACGAGGGGCCGAGGCGAAGGGAGCCAATGGAGAGCGAGGGCTGGCCCGAAGAGGGAACCTCCATTTCCTGATGCAGTTATGCCGTCTGAACTAATACTATAGAAAGATTTTATACTTAATAATAGCGTTTATACGGCTCTATAGTTGTACTAGTTTCTATTTAGTTAGACCGCTATTATAAAACTCCGTAATTGCGATAATATACAAAATAGTAATTCTTAAAATATACTCCCTCTTACTAGATAAAATTCGGATGTAGCTAGAAACCTACAAGACTACTAGCTAAACTAAAAGCTAAGAGAAATTCTTATTATACTAATATACTAATAGCTTCTAGCTATTAGTTAAGTCGATATTGCTAGATGTTCTTTAAACGCTGAAATCAATTAATCTATGCATTTTCCACGCGGAATCATTCAACGATCGTCCTTCTATTGGCAAAAGGGAGTACAAAACAGTAATCTGGAGATACGGGTTACTACTAAGGGCGAATAGATTTTCGGGGTTTCGCGCGGCTCTTTTCCTTTTGCGGGGGTGGGACCAATCTTAGTTGTTGAATGATGTGTGGTCGAGAGCGCGTTATAAGTTTTCAGCAGCGGAGATTCGATGTTTCCAAATTCCATCGTGAATCGCGTGTTTGCTTTTCGAGGCTTTGGATCGGGATCGCGATGCCGACGCTGTATTCAGCCCTGCTTGAGAGTATTTTGCAGACAATTAATGCTGGTCAAGAGTGCTCAAGAACAAAAGGAGTGCAGAACATGTGAGGGGAAATAATGCAGAGCTTCTATAGCGTTGATGAAGTTTTCACAGCCTTTCCTTGTGGGGAAAGTGAGTGGCCGGGCCGAGAATAACGGCTGTGCAGAGATGCATGGACGTGTTGGAAGGGAGATGGGTTGAGTCATGGTTGTAGTAGAGGTATGTCATCCGGTCAGGACCAAGCAGATACTCTACTTTGAGAGTTGAGTTATGCATTGAACGTCGTATTGCTTGTGATTGGTAACTCGTAGGGTATGAGAGTACTATATAGAGTTACTGTCGGCCTCGAGATGTGGCTGTGGAGGTGATTGTAGATTTCATAGAGGCGGACTCGCAGTTGCCCTTCAGCTTAGGGCATTATTCCAAGAACAACAACAAGACAGATCGAATCAAGACGCCTGACTGCTGTGAAATTTACAAAGGTCTGACAGAAATGCTCACATCCTGTTCCTGAATTGTGATGGGTGGTGCATTTTCATGTGTGCCCATTGATTTCCAGTGCAGGACAGTGCAACAACGCCGTCCCACCGCGCTAAAAGTTAGCACATCTGCCCACCACCTACACCTGAACGCTTGAACCTGCAACCTCCACCCACCACAACCACAACCTCTCTTCGACTCCCATATCCGCAAAACACCACAGAAACCCACGGCGAACTTGTCACTTCCTCCAGTCGGACGTCTCGCTTCCGTCGACGGTCTGGCCACAACTTCGTCGTCGCCATCGCCAGCTGGTTGCCAGGCTGGAGTTCCTTTGAGGGATCCCCTCTCCGCCCGTGAGCAATAACCATGGCCTCTTCGTCGTCTAACGTCGTTGGCGTGCATTACCGCGTTGGAAAAAAGATTGGAGAGGGTTCTTTTGGAGTTTTATTCGAGGGCACCAATCTACTCAATAATCAACAAGTCGCAATTAAGTTTGTATGTTCACGGAAAACCCCTTCAACGACCGTTTTGTTAGCGTGGGAGTCGATCAACTAACTTGTCAATCTTTTCTTGTTATAGGAACCTCGAAAGAGTGATGCACCACAGTTAAGAGATGAATACCGGACGTACAAGATTCTTGTAGGATGCCGTAGGTTTACTCTTTTCGTTTTTCCGTCGCTCATGCTGTGTAAAAGGGGTGTCTCTGCTCAATGGCGGTGTATAACAATGTTGTCGAAACAAACGACTGCTTGGAGCAGGTCCTGAGAGATATCAGATCGCAGCCTCGCTACCCATTGCAAACCATAAGACCTGGTCCGCTATCTGCTGTCGCACCGAGAACTAATCGTTGCGATCTTATGCTGACATACAACCATAGCGGGTATTCCTAATGTTTATTACTTTGGCCAAGAGGGCCTTCACAACATCCTCGTAATCGACCTACTCGGACCCAGTCTCGAGGATCTCTTCGATCTATGTCACCGTCGCTTCTCCATCAAGACTGTTGTGATGGTAGCAAAACAAATGGTAGCTTAGCGATCTTTAATGCTTGGCCTTCACACACCTGCTTACTCCCTCTTCTCAGCTGTCACGAGTCCAGACCATCCACGAAAAGAACCTTATCTACCGCGATATCAAGCCCGACAACTTCCTCATCGGTCGGCCAGGCACAAAGACTGCCAACGTCATTCACGTTGTCGATTTTGGCATGGCCAAGCAATATCGCGATCCAAAGACCAAGCAACACATCCCATACCGGGAACGCAAGTCGCTGTCAGGAACTGCTCGTTACATGAGTATTAACACACATTTGGGTAGAGAACAGTCACGGCGAGATGATCTGGAGGCATTGGGCCATGTTTTCATGTACTTCCTACGAGGTGGGCTACCATGGCAAGGACTGAAAGCTGCTACGAACAAACAGAAGTATGAGAAGATTGGCGAGAAGAAGCAGACCACTGCTATCAAGGACTTGTGTGAAACTTTTCCTGGTGCGTGTCATTTAATATTTCTAGTCTATCTCAAGCTAACAGCCAACAGAGGAGTTCAACAAATACCTAAGCTACGTCCGCAACCTGGGCTTCGAAGACACCCCCGACTACGACTACCTCCGCGAACTATTCACCCAAGCCCTCAAGAACACCGGCGAACTAGAAGACGGCGAGTACGACTGGATGAAACTCAACAACGGCAAAGGCTGGGAAGCCGTCAAATCCCACGCTTCCGCCGCACATTTAAACCACGGCCTCCCCAACACCTCCGCACGCGAATTACACAACCAATCTCGCGCCCCAGCCAAACAAGTCCACCCCGACCGCCTCAACCAAGACCTCCCAAAGCCAGGAGTTGTGAGACAAAGCGTTGGACCATCGCGTCACGCCCAAGGCAGGAGGGGAGAGTCAGGCGCCTACGATTCCAACACCGCACTGGCAGGGAAGCGTCAATCCACGCAGGATTTCCGACACCCAGAAGGCTCAACCGTCGCGCAATTTCAGCACAGCCAGCCGAATTTGGGGAACCGTACTAGTGGGATGGTGCAGCCGGGTATACAGGGCGCGCAGGGTGGACAGCAGAACCGAGGGGGTGTGCAGCAGGATGAGATGAAGATGACTCCTATGCAGAAGATTATGAAGGTCTTGTGCTGTGGTTAGATCGTTGCGCTTTCGGAACATCGATGTTGACTGGTTTTGCAGCACTTTCACATTGAGTGGTTTTTACCTCGTCGATTGCGGAAGTCGAAGGCGTAAATCCCAAGACCGGTCTCGTTACAGCAACACACCACACTTCTGAAAGGAATACTACACCTCCTCGGCATCAAAGCAGGTACCTTCGTCTCGAGAAACCGGGTTGGCTCTAATCTTTGCTTTCATTTTGCACGACTGTCGACAATTGTTATAGCGAATTTAGTTTATGGGCGCTAGCGGAGCCTTCTGTATCTTTCACGCTCGTCCTGGTTGTTTTATATCGGAACTGGGCTATGGAGGGAAGAAGCACAAAAACATCATTTTCCTTATGAATGGGCGGGGTCACGGGCACTATAGGCATGGCAGACTGGCGTTCGCAGGCGAATTCTCTCTCTCATAATATCAAGCTTGCTTTTTTGAATGCGTTGCGCCTGATTCTCGTTGTTTGAATTTCGCGTTCTCCTCTTCTTTTGGGGTGAGGCATTAATAAGTGGTAGGTAATTGTGGGGGTGTAGAGGGGAGTAGAATGCGTGGAATTGATGGCTGAAGCCTGATAATATTACTTTTTCGATTGAGCTCGCCTCTTTTGTGTTTGTTGGGGTAGTGTTCTTCGTACCTGCTGTGAAGATGGCCAACATGGAAAGTTACTGGATGTTCGTTCCACTGGTGTGATAGTAAACCTCTGAGCCATCATCCATGCATTGTGCAGACGTGCATAAGGCTTGCTCTTCAAGTGGTGACAAGGCTGGGATATGCTGCGAAGTATAAACACCACGACTCTTGAGAGAAGTTGATCACATCACATTTGACTGATACAATTAAGCTATGGTTATCAGTACCAACAGAACAAGGCTACAGGCAAGGCGGGCAAGCGATACCGGCAAAAAGAAATGGAGATGATGATTAATTATCATTTTCACGTGGAGCAGACTAGCGCGTTTTGTTACGACCACTCGACGCGTCCACCATAAAATCCATCAGTCCCGCCTTCCAGCTTCAACTTTTCTACAATATCAACCACAAACATTCAAATCTCTCTTTGAAAGCTTCTTACAACTTTGATGATTATTGAAGCTGCTGATACAAGAACTGATTGTCTTCTTTGTAACTTATCTCACACACGCGAAGTCGAAATAAGGTCGACAAAATGTTCGTCTATAAGCGTGGTGAGTAATTTTTTTCACATGTTGTTGGAGACTTTGATTAAACTGTATCGTGTAGACGGACGCAAGGAGCGAGTTCAATTTGATAAAATCACTGCGAGAGTTTCAAGACTTTGTTATGGGTTAGATCCTGAACATGTCGACGCCGCTTCCATTACACAAAAGGTCATCTCTGGTGTCTACCAGGGAGTCACCACCATTGAGCTTGACAACCTCGTAAGCAAGCCCTTTTATACTCGACACTTAGCATGATTTCGACTAACAAACCCACCACAGGCTGCCGAGACTGCGGCTTACATGACCGTTACCCACCCAGACTACGCCATCCTGGCTGCACGTATCGCGGTATCCAACCTCCACAAGCAGACCAAGAAGCAATTCTCCGCTGTTATATCCGATCTCTACGCCTATGTCAACCCAAAGAACAACAAACTCTGCCCAATGATTTCAAAAGAGACACACGATATAGTCATGAAGCATGCCGACGAGCTCAACTCGGCCGTTGTCTACGACCGCGACTTCAACTACCAATATTTTGGATTTAAAACGCTGGAGCGATCGTATCTTCTCCGTGTCAATGGCAAGGTTGCCGAGCGTCCACAGCATATGATTATGCGAGTTGCTGTTGGTATCCATGGTGCGGATATTGAGGCCGCTATTGAGACTTACAACCTCATGTCCAATAAGATGTTCACGCATGCCTCCCCCACACTTTTCAACGCTGGCACGCCATCTCCACAATTGTCGTCTTGCTTCCTCATTGATATGAAGGAAGACAGCATTGAGGGTATCTACGACACTCTCAAGACTTGTGCCATGATCTCCAAAACTGCCGGCGGTATTGGCCTGAATGTCCACCGTATTCGCGCTACAGGATCATACATTGGTGGAACAAACGGTACCTCAAATGGTCTTGTTCCTATGCTCCGCGTCTACGATGCCACTGCTCGTTATGTCGATCAGGGTGGCAACAAGCGCCCTGGTGCTTTTGCTATTTATCTTGAGCCATGGCACGCGGACATCTTCCACTGGTTGGATCTCCGCAAGAATCACGGCAAGGAAGAATCGCGTGCTCGTGATCTTTTCTATGCTCTATGGGTTTCTGATTTATTCATGAAGCGTGTTGAGGCCAATGCGGAGTGGACACTTATGTGTCCCAATGAGTGCCCTGGTCTTGCTGATGTGTATGGTGATGAGTATGAGGCGCTTTATGAGAAGTACGTCCGTTTATCATTCTCCCAAGTCTCGAATCTAATAAATGTACAGATACGAGAAGGAAGGTCGTGGTCGGGAGACCATTCGCGCACAGAAGCTTTGGTATGCCATCCTACAGGCTCAGACTGAGACTGGCAATCCCTTTATGCTCTACAAAGATCACTGCAACCGAAAGAGCAACCAAAAGAACCTGGGAACAATCCGCAGCTCAAATTTGTGCTGCGAGATCGTCGAATACTCAGCTCCCGATGAGGTCGCCGTGTGCAATCTCGCATCCATGGCTCTGCCATCATTCGTCGATGTCGCTCACGGCGAGTATGATTTCAAGAAACTGCACGAAGTCACCAAGGTCGTCGTCAAGAATCTCAACAAGATCATCGATGTCAACCACTACCCCGTCCCAGAAGCTAAGAACAGCAATATGAGACATCGACCAGTCGGTGTGGGTGTACAAGGTCTCGCTGATGCTTTCCTTGCTCTCCGTATGCCCTTTGATTCTCTGGAGGCGAGAAAGCTGAATACTCAAATCTTCGAGACAATTTACCACGCCGCGCTTGAGTCCTCGTGCGAGATTGCTCAAATCGAAGGCACATACTCATCCTACGAAGGCTGCCCCGTCTCTCAAGGCATCCTGCAATATGATATGTGGAACGTTACCCCCACTGATCTTTGGGACTGGGACAGCCTAAAGGCTGACATTGCCAAACACGGTATCCGCAACTCCCTCCTCTGCGCACCCATGCCAACAGCATCTACATCCCAAATCTTGGGTTTCAATGAATGCTTCGAACCCTACACATCAAACATTTACTCCCGCCGTGTCTTAGCCGGTGAATTCCAAGTCGTCAACCCCTGGCTGCTAAAAGACCTCGTCGACATGGGATTATGGTCCGATAATATGAAAAACCGCATCATCGCCGACGGGGGTTCCATCCAACGTATCCCCAATATCCCCGACGATATCAAAGCCCTTTACAAAACTGTATGGGAAATCAGTCAACGCACCATTATTCAAATGGCTGCTGATCGTGGTGCTTTTATCGATCAATCCCAATCGCTTAATATTCACATGAAGGAACCGACCATGGGTAAAATTACGAGCATGCACTTCGCGGGATGGAAATTAGGTCTCAAGACTGGGATGTATTATCTACGTACTATGGCTGCATCGGCACCTATTCAATTCACAGTCGATCAGGAAGCACTCCTCGTTGCGGATACAAACGTCGCACGCACGAATGGTATGACGAAGAAGAGACTCACATCCGTGCCACGACCAATGTACCAATCGAAATCTCCCAACGGTACGAATGGTACAAATGGCACAACGGAGGCACTCCCCACAAAAATCCCCTCAACACCACCACCGGCATCCCCAACAGCTAAGAAAGTCTCATCCACACCCCGCAAAGAAGCCATCGTCGTTCCAGTCTTCAAAGCTGATGTAGCTGAAGGTGATAGTCCCAAATTGCTTGCTGCTGATGCGGTTACTACTAATGGTAATGGTGTAAATGGGCATACGAAGGAGGGTGCTAATAAGGCTGAGGTTGAGGACCCGAAGGAGGAGCAGGAGGAAGATGGGGATAGTGAGAGGGAAGGGGATATTTATGCTGATGCTGTGTTGCAGTGTAGTATTGAGAATAAGGATGCTTGTGTTATGTGTAGTGGTTAGATGGGGTGGAGGTGCTGTTTTTATGGGTAGAGTGTGATGATGAGTCGGTCCTCTTGATGGGGGACTTGGGTATGAGATTTGCACGTCTGGGTTTCTCTGCTTGCGTTCATCATTGCTGGCGTTCAAGGGATTTGCGAGTGCGGATTAAGATCGTGCGTGAGTGTCATGCTCGTTCAACATTTACTGCTTTTGTTCTCCGTATCATTAATTACTATGTACAATACGCAATACACTGTCTTTTACAAATTCCCGTCGTTTCATATCTCTTGCCTCATCCTACCCTCTATTCCTATCCTGTCTGTTTCATCAAAAGATGACAACATCAAACAAGCATGCTTCTGGCGATATTTCCTCCTTTGAGCAAATCAATGAGGCGTTTAGTAAAGTGCTTGCCAAAATCTTTTCCATTGGAAGTCGTTCCAGGCCCTCCACCAGTCAGTAGGGTATATCTAGAAACATCCACTATCCCGATACTTAGAGGTAAATCAATCCAGTGTGACTCACCCGGTGCTGAAGTCCAATTCCATGGTTTAAAAGAAGGCTGCTCTGCCAGCATCTCCGCCAATAGTGATGACATGGTTCTTGCCCACCCAAAAGGAGAGGTTCGAAGAGTTGCGTAAACAGGTCTTCAAAAAGTCCCATCCGGCAGTAAAGAAGCGGAAGGATCCTAAGATCGGTACTGATTCTGCAATTGAGGCTGGAGCTTTCGCTGTGGTGTGAGGCTGACGCAAGAGTAGGTAGAGGCAATATAGCGCAAATGGAACGACAACTGCGAGGATGGATTGAGTAAATAGGCTTGGGAAACTATTACCCTTTGAGAGTAGTTTGGACATATTGAGAAGTGTTACTCTGCCTTCAGCGGCCTTAGCGAAGATCTGATAGGCAATGTGGTGAAGAGCCCCACAGAAAAGATGAAAGTGTAATGTTTCCAAGATTAAAGACTCAATGCAATCAAGGATAATCTTAAATCACTTTCCAAGAGGTGATCTGAGTATCTTATCAAGAATGTAAGACTGTTCACCTCATCATGATCCACAGCAGTCAACTTCGTCACCAGATCAAATGCTGTTAGGAAAGAGCGACCGAACACTCCAGCGAATGCACATAACCACATCATTAGAGCAATGTTTCCCGCCGTAAGCCTTCCTAGTATTTCCTTCGCGCGGGCTAAGTTGTGTTACCACATCGCCGGGCTTAGTGCTGTGGGCGGTTTGCACAAGCACGAGGTAACTTATAATCGTTCAATCAATACCCAAACGGCATCTGCAATGGAGTAGTAGTTTCGAAACGAAAACGTAAACACGATGGCAATGCAGTTAATTCTTTCTGACAACAGATTGGATTATAAGGCAGATATTGTGCTGCTTCTAGTCTTCCGATTTCAGCTTTGTTAAAACCCGGATGAAGTTAGAAATTCAAAGTATATATAGTAGCTCTTTTTAGAACGCTAGAATCAAGTAGATATACTAATATCTAATAAAACTAAAGAAGGAGGTACTTAATTAAAGTCGTGAATATACTCTAATTATTTTAGTATAGCTAGTACTATACTTATATATTAGTATTCCAGCGTAGGCCTACTAGCTTCTAGAACCTCTAAGGAAGTACTTCCTCCTACTAATTAAAACTTAGATATAGCTAGAATTCTTAAGGTCTATTAAGAGTTTTAGATAAGCTTTAGTATTTTATTAGCTTCTAGATATTAAATAAGAGGTTAGTACTAGAGGCTTTAGATATACTAAAAGTCTTGTAAATATAATTTCTCTAGCTTAGGACTCTATTAAGCCTATCTAATATTTAATTAGTACAAGAAGTAGTAGAAGTATTAGAAAAGCCTTTTCTTAATAATATAAACTCTAGCTATCGAGCTCTATATATAGACTTAGTCTATATAACGCTATTCTCTATATCTATAAACCTTATCTAATCGTTCTAGCTATATAACTTAGTAATCCTATTAGTATCCCTACTACTTATAGGACGACTTAAAGGGCCTATCTTAGTTTCGTCTTAAATATAATACTAGACCCTAAATTTATCCTTAAAAATATTTACAATAACTTTAAATACTTCTATATAAGGAAATATACCTTTTTCTAAAAGATTACTAATCTAGTTATATAGAATATTAGTATTGATAAAGCCGTCGTTAGGGTAGAGCGCGTACTAGTAATCTTATACTTTAGGCTAGAAACGCTAATTAGACTTATTGTTAAGTCTAATTATAAGTACTTAAAGGGGAGATAGGCTTTTATTAATATTTATTTCCGAATTATACTATTGTTCCTGGATATAAAAAACTTTTAGGTAAAGAAAACCCAATCGTAGTCGGAGATATCTTAGCTACGGGATTAGGGTACTAATATATTCGTAAATATAAGGATTATGAACTAGCTCTCTAATATCTAGTTCTAGATTTCTAACTATACTAGGTAAGTTTTCTAGTATATTGATGATCACACGTAATGGAATCATCGTGCTCGTAGACTCCGGACGTGGCTGGTTGAAAGCAAATGTTGTCAGCCGCAGCGTGCGAAGCGTGCTATAAAATGTCTCTAGGCAGCGAGAAGCCGCAGGGAGCGACAATTGGAACGCAGAAAGATGGCCAGGCTGAAATTGCATTCGAAGAGATTTGATGGTGCATCTTCGAGGCTCTCGCGCAAATGTTTGAAGTGTCGACTTGTTGTTGAGACCTGACTTGAGATGGATGTGCTGGTAAAGAAAATGACTAGCAATCGTGTGTAGCCTTTTGCACACAAATAGAGTGGGATAGAGAGCATTCGAAGGATCCGACTCTATGTTTTCGACGATTTGAGTAAGGAGCTCGTTAGAGAGTGTTAGTAAAGAAGCCATACTGACTTGTCCGTTGTTGTGAGCTCTAAGCTGGAGCGTTCACGAGCAGTTGTAGAGGTAAGGAAAGCCTAACCGTCAACAGAATCGACTAAATGGCTGTTCCGCTAGCCTATTTAGTCACTCTTGGTTGACGGATAGAACCAAGGGTGTATTCCAAACCTATGATAGGACCATTGGCAGAATCCTAACATGAAAGTATTAAAGTCGCTATATTAAAATCAAACGAGTATATTCATGACTTTTAGTGTACTTTCTAAAATAGCTATTATCAGAGGAGGTCGGTTATTTCTCTGAATAAGATAGTGTGAAATAATGTCAAACACTCCAGGATCCCAGATTGTGTCCAGCTCGCAAGGTTTGAGGGTGTGAATGCTGATCTTGCCTCAGGAAGTGAAACGGGATATCCGAACATTAAGAGTCCACAGAAATTGCATGTATACCCCAGGTCGTAACCGCTCGTGAAGCAGTACGTAGTGCTGCTCCTTCATGTCACGGGAGTAAATGCAATATCATTGAACTTTGTCGAGAAAGAAATCGGCAAACAAGTATTTGGGGGTATCGAACAAGAAGCATTTATATACAAGAAGAAGTGTCATCCAAAAAGACTCTTCCTTGAAACATCATAAACTCATCGAGGAAAAAAAGGTGTTCAACCTTTCCAAAGAACAAAAGACAGGAAAGGCGAATGCGCTTTTCGTTAGCTAGGCCAAGCCCTCTCAACGTGCTCTGCTTCATTTTTTCGTCGTCTCAGAAAGCCACTCCGGTTGCGTATACTCGACAGGGAAGGTAATTCATTATCATCTCTCGGCTCCGCCTTTGGAGGATCTGCAATCTTCCTTGCAGCAGGAAACAGGTTCTGCCAGATAGGCAAAACAATCCCACAAGCTAGTGCCGCTACAACGACAGAATACGCGTGCTGGTATCGTCGTCGTGGTGTAGGCCCAGTGGCTACAGCATACATTATAGGCGGCCAAGCCGCACCACCCGAAATAGCTGCCGTCAAGAACGCAGAACCGAGTTTAGTATGTTTGCCCAATCCGCGAAGGCAAGAAGCGTAAATGAGGGAGAAAATAGGTCCCTCGAAGAAGAAAAGTAACATTATTACGATTTGGGGTGTGGTCCCCTTACCATGAGTGCCAATCGCACTCAGTGTGGCAGCGCCGGCTACAAAGAAAAATAGCAGATAGCGAGGTTTTATGAAGTAGTTCAATCCGGCGGCAATGAAACGGCCAAGTGCGAAACAGGTGTGGCCGATGGCTTGCCATGAGGGCGGATCAAGTTTCGAAAGGAAATTCCCTCGAACGTAGGCGTTGAAGCTGGTGGCGATTGCTTCTTGGGCACCAACATAGCAGAATTGGGCGAAGACTCCCAGGGCAAGTGTTATCCAAATAACTCGGATGCCATTGAATTCAGATAGATGTGCAAAATCTTCCCTCTCAGCAGCTTCTTCCAGTTCCTTGTCTGTCGCTTCGGGTAGGGGAACATAATAGTATGCTACGGCGAGCAGCACAGTAAATAAAGCGATTCCCAGGTACGTCCACTGGACGTCAATAAGTGCTCCCGCACTTGAAGTCTTTCGAAATAGCACTTTCGATGCAAGTAGAGGTGAGACAACACTGCCGATTGCCTGCACACCTTGTGATAGGTTGAGTCGAATCTCCATGTACTGTGGAGGCCCGCAAAGGGCTACAAAGGGATTCGCGGCGATTTCGAGAGTGGACAGACCGAGGCCGACAATAAAGTTGGAAATCAGGAATGCAGGAAATGATGTGAGGACGGCTGAGGGCCAGAAGACGAGAACGCCACAGGCATAGATGCATAAGCCAACGATGTAGCAAGCCTTGAAACCCCAATGCTTGAGGACGAGGCGGCCAAATGTGAGGGTGCCAACGAGATAGGCACCGAAATAAGAGCTGTGGATGCCGACTGTCTGAGCTGGGGACATGTGGGCGGTCCTTTGAAATTGAAAGTTGAGGGCGTCGAGGAAACCGTAGGCGACGCCCCATACAAGGAAAAGGATCGTCACCATAATATTGGGAAACATACTCTCTCGAGTCGTCATGTGCACCATGCTCTTCGACCGCTTAACGTTCACAAAGTCAAAAAAGGTCGGAGGAGCGGTATTCCGGGATGTGTTTGTCATAGCGGTCTGAGTCCTTTGGCAGGTGTTGGAATGATATTCGGTCATGTCAGGTGTGGTCAGGAAGTCAATCATATCCATCGGTTCTTCGCTCTCGGCTCTTGAGCTCCCAAACGTGTGTATTTCTCCTGGTTTTCGAGGCGAAGCCTGGATGGGTGCGTGGGTGTTCAGGGACGGAATGCGATGGGCGACAGCCATGTCCAAAGAGTCGACCTTTTCGGTCTCCCGTGTGGCAGACAACCCTCGTTCGTGGTAGTCTCGCAGTGCTGTTGGCATGAATCTTGAGACGAGTGGCTTAAGACCGGGTACACAAGCGCACATGATGCCAACATTAACTTCGACAGCTGACCACATGTATGATAGCGAGGCATACCATGGGACATCTGTGGTATTCCGCTGGTCAGCCCCAGTGTCGTTTGGATTGTTCGTCTGAACTCCCTGTAACCTCGCCGTAGCCGCCTCTTGTAAGTACGCGATCCTAATGACATCAACCACGGCGACAAAGAAGCCGAATCCAAACGTGATGATGAGAATGATCTTTTGCTTCCGAGGTAGGCGCATACTCGTGAGCATAGGCATAGGTAGGAGCAGAATTGCGAGATCAGTTATAATGTTGACAGGAGCTGAGGAGAGGTAGAGCGTGACAATGTATTCGCAATGGTCGGTAAGGGGCACGGGTGTCTTGAAAGCAGCTCCCACTGGACTACACTGGAAAGCATTGAGGAAGGTCAGAGCCAATCCGGCAAGATTGACCATAGCCAGGGTGCCAATGGTCGCCCATCGAAAGATCCTTTCCGTTTTCGACAGATTCAGGTAGAAGAGGAGAATCGAGGTTTTCGTGGCCATCAATGCAGGATTCTGTTACAGATTTTAGTAGGAGCAGAACATCGTACAGCAATGTCGCATACGTAGAGCACCGAAAAGACATATTCTGACTTCTTGAGTGGCAAGTTCCAATCATATGGTATGTCCTTTTGATGGCGACCAAGGCCGACAGAAGTGCCATAGCAAATAGCGAATGAGAGACCAAAAGCGATAAACTATATTTGTTAGAACTCTTGACCGTACAGTTTAAATATCGGGACTTACCCAAGAAAGGATCATAAAATAGTCGTCCAAGGTGACCTTTCGCACGATCGCAACTCGAGATATCATACGCAACACTACGAATATTGTCGACAACACCAGCATAATAGCTGTCACCACCAGCACCGCCGGTCCCCTAGAAGAGATGTGCTCGGGTGGTTCCGCCATGTTGTTTCACTACAGCACTCGACAGCTAGAGAGCATGTTTCTATGACGTTTCGCCACAAAACGGCATCTGCAGACGATACGTTACGATTAACTCGATAATGGTGTTGCAAACAACAATAATCGACTAATCATGTCAGTCGTAATTTGTGGAGAGGAGACGACGCAGTGGTTTAGTAGACGTTGTGCACCAAAAGAAAGGGTAGCAGCTGTTGTGGGCCAAAGGAAGATCGGTGCGAACGTTTGGGATTATGGCAATCGATGGATCAGAAGGCGGATTTCAACCCCAGAATTTTGCTGGTCATTGCGGGCGATCAAGTGGGCGAGTCAGCCAATAATGGATGATGCTGTGGCGGCTTGTGGGGTAAGAGATTCCTAAAATGGCGCCGAGCACGGTTTAAACACCGAGGACAATCGAGTTTACGAAGGCACACTTGCGACCACAGCGGTCATCTCGACCGAAAATCTGAGCATCTGGATTCCCATTGCCCACGAACCGACGCTGGGCCAAGTGTTCGCTGCAGAAACCCCGAAATTTTGTGTCGCGAGATAGATTGAACGTCCTCATGTTGGGTGAGGGTTTGCTACACCTCGGACTGCCTCTTCTTTCTAACCTGGGCTTTTTTAATATCACCTCAGACTGCGGGATGCATGTGCGCAATATAACTGTTTCCGGGTAACAGTTGCGCACGAGACATCAGGTCTGTGATGGTTCGTGGCAATTAGCGTGGCCGAAATAGCTTCTTGTTCTCCATGTAGTATACCAGTTTTGATTATTTTATTAGTCCTTTCTTTTGCTTGGGCTCATATACTATTTCTTGCGCGAAGCATTTTTGTTGGGGCTGAAACTAATGCAATGTGCTGCGCATCGTGCATGTTGAAGAAAGAAGCGCAATGCACACCAAACTGCAATGTGGGGTCGGAGATAGGAACAAGGGACAAAATGAGGAGGGTTAAAGCCACCATTAGAACACGAAGACACGCACGAAACCAATTGAAAAAGGCCCTGTCCGGGAAAGGTGTGTAGGAACTCCAGTAGCTAATAGCAAGACAGCAAAACGGCTCGTTCCGGGATTCATATTACTACCGTCAAGTTTGACAGATTGTAGACCGGGAGACAAAAGAAGATGTGATGCCGTAGCGCACGAATGAGGTCCGGGCAACTCTAAATGGGAGGGACGCGAGAAGGATCAGTGACCAGGAACCAGCTCCAGGCGAAAACAAATAGATTAAACACTACACCGAACTCTTCAGTCAACTGCGATTCGATCCCGTTTTCCTCGCCAACGCATGAAATGACATGCACACCACGTTTACAATAGACCAGCGACACCGACAGCTACGGCAAGAAGACTTGCAGCTGGGGCTAAGACGTTCGCAGCAGCTGTTTTGGTTGAAGATGCTGCAGCACTTGCAGCAGATGCAAGCGATCCTGTGCCCGCAGCGGTTGTTGAGGCGGCAGCACTAAACGTAGATTTGACGGTAGGAGTACCAGAGGCAGCTACGGAGCGGGAAGATTCACTGTTTCCACATTAGTATATCCTTTCAAGATTCCAACCCTGTTCCACATGTGATCTGTCTATATGCTTTGCTATCATGTTACTCTCTTCGAAGAATGATAGCAGCTCGAAAGGAATTTCGGATTAAAGAGCTCGGGAACATACGCTTTGGCAGCCTGGCAATACACGTCCTTCTTTTGGTTCGCAGTAACGCGGAGTGTGTCACCAGGGCAGTTATCATAGCATCTGGAGGTAATCAGCTTCAGCGATTCAATATTCAAGTCTTCCATAATTACACTCACGTTGACACGGATTCTTGCGCAGCGCACATGCACTTCCAATCGTTGGGTGTGCAAGAGTCAAGGATAGGTTGTGTGGAGCCAAGGCAGGCTTCTACAATGCTGCAAAGAAAATAAGTTGTCCATCTCGTATATTTGCGCAGCTTGTTCTTCTCACTTTTGAGCTGCGCAAGACGCAGTTGAGACAGCAGCAGTCGTGGTAGTGGTTGCGGCCGATACAATGCCGGCAAAGGCAGCAACAATGGCGATAGAGAAACGCATGTTGGTACTATAAGTTTGAGGAACGTTTAAGCTATATCAAGGAATGAAGGTGCACTTCTCACAAAACCCAGAACGAATGATGGGACGAAATGTGTTGAACAGAAGGAAACCTCAGGGCAACATAGGGGCAAGGAAGTTTATATGCATCGCCCAGGTACAAGAAGTCATCTTGATCTAGCAGACGCCATATTTTCCACCGAAAGCCATTTGGTCCACCCTCCTGGGCCGTGCTTTAGGGACGAGATGAGAAGGGAACGCCACATTCCTGTATGTTACACCTCCCTCCGAGCTTGAGGCCATTTACAAATCATGGAGATATATTCAGAAGTGAGTAGTTCACCGCAGCATCACTACTTACACCTGCAATCCAAGGTAGGTCCTACATGTAATGGAAATTGGTGTCGTGAGACGCGTAAACGAATGTCTGAGGTTTTCTTAAAAGGGAAAGGTGTATATCAATAAGGTTCAAGCCGCATCGTCGAATGCAGAAGTTTGATTGGATCGCAAACGATTCATCCTTGCAGAAGGCGCTGTTTGATTTCTCCATTTGGAGAAGCTCAGCGCGCCACATGGACGGTGGGGGCTTTGTCTCCGAGATTGTGGGGAGATGCTGCAAGAGGTGCATGCTGCATTTTCGGACTCCCAGTCCAAATTTTTATACTGCGAACATTGAAGGTTCAATTGGCGTTGGAGACTGGTACCGCATATGCTGTGTCGACCTCGAATCCCTAAATTAAACACGTCTCGATGCCCCAATCAATTGGATTGGAGGAAAGAAATTGTTGGACAGACCTAGAATACGCAACAGGTACTGCGTATATAGATGCAATCAATCATGCGAAAGAAATATTTACCTTTGTCAGTACCAATGAAAGATGGAAAAAAACTTGTGCAGCTCTCTTCCCACCAGAGTGTTCCTTTACGAATCGTCCGTGATTCGGAATAATAAATTGAGCTTGGTGCATCATTTCTTGCCCTCCTAATTAGTATCAAATTCGTCAACTACCACCTTCCCTATGGAGCTGGACCTTTTTTCGGGGGATAAGGTGCTGTGTGTAATAGCAACTCGAAGGTGTGCGCCGTCTTTGAAATGGTTGGTTTCATCCGCCAACGTCCTTGGTCATGCGAGCACTTTTTCATACACCTTCGTTTGTCTCTCGTTGCCATGAGAAAGTCAAGAGTGGTATATCAGTCAGCATAAAAGATTTATGAAAGATGTGCGATATGCGTTGTGGATTCGATAAATCAGAGGGAAATGAGTTCTGCCTGACATATCTCCTGTTCTGTGCCTCGACGCCTGATTAAATTCTCCTCGCATCAACATTAATCCGGCTTTACGGCCACGATTGAAATTCATATCCACGAACAACATTTTTTCTTTGATATCAAGGCTCATTAGCACCCACCGGCACCTACACACTCAGTAAGATGACAATTTTTCCCTGACGATATAAATCAACTAATCGTTTACTTCCCTAGCAATGGCACCCAAAGCCTCCAAGCCCGCCTCTGGCAAAACCCCAGCCAAGCGCTCAGCCATCGCTGATGTCGTCGCACGCGAATACACAATCCACCTTCACAAGCGAGTACGTTGAATTCTGGCACAATAAATATGAATCTGTTTTATGAAGTCCATCAAGGGCCAAGCTTTTTTTCCACACAAAATCGCGTTGGCATTGGGCGGAAGACTGATTTGGCATTAAATTAGGTTCATGGCGTAGCCTTCAAGAAAAGAGCTCCACGAGCTATTAAAGAGATCAAGGCATTTGCACACAAGTCAATGGTATGTTGATACAAAAACTTTACATTTTGCGCGCGAAAAAAAGGCGATTGCTAATGATTTGATTCATCAGGGTACTTCCGATGTCCGCCTCGACCCACAGCTCAACAAGAAAGTATGGGAATCTGGAATCAAGGGTGTCCCATACAGACTCCGTGTCCGAATATCCCGAAAGCGTAACGATGAGGAAGGTGCCAAGGAGAAGCTCTATAGCTATGTCCAGGCTGTCAACGTCAAGAATCCCAAGGGTCTTCAGACAGCAGTTGTCGAAGATGCATAAGTTCGCAGCATTCGGAGCGTGGGAAAAGGCGTCTTGTGACATTTTCACTGTACGGCATCAAATGATCGGCCCGACCGAGCGAAGAAAAGAAGTAGCTCAGCGGAGTCGCATCTTCGCAGTTG
The DNA here is from genome assembly GCA_010583015.1 of Tothia fuscella. Taxonomy (NCBI): domain Eukaryota; kingdom Fungi; phylum Ascomycota; class Dothideomycetes; order Venturiales; family Cylindrosympodiaceae; genus Tothia; species Tothia fuscella. Next base: position 398,817 of record MU007029.1, on the reverse strand, counting down.
CAAAACATGAATTCAATGATACCACACCTCGCGTTCATTCCTTTGCAAATTGCCACTGTGAATATTCACCACTGTCATCGTACAATCCATCTAATTCCAACTCTACCGCTTCGTCAAAAGTTGACGATAACTGGTCTACAAGAGTCTTCAAGATTGGGCAAAGAGCCATCCGAATATAAACTGACTTGAGTAGCGGGAACGACTCGACGCGATCTTTCGCTAACCCGAACAGCATAGACAACATCTCTGCACTACAACCAAATATCTCCAAATTCTCGATGGAAGCAGGGAGGATATCCGAAAGGCGCGCTCCCGAAGACCACAACACGTTTCCAGTTACTACCAATCGTTTCCATTTTGGCGAACCCTTTCAAATCCCCGAGCGGATACAAAGACATCCCCAGATGGTCCTTAAACGTCACCTCTTCTATGCTATTCGCATGGCATTGTTGTAAAATTTCCTTGATGCGAACGAGCCGGAACCCCACGGTGGATTTGTCGAGGTTCTCTTCGATCACTGGATATGGCGATTTGGGCAGCGGAATTGTCTCAGAGTGGTCTGTTATGACGTAAACAAAAGTTTTTAGGGCCTTTGCGGCTGTGATGATGAAGTGCGCATGCGGTTGCTCCATACTCAGGTTGCACATTTTGATGCGTTCGATATCTAGAGATTGGGGTGTCTATGTCTTGGGGTTAGCAAAGACTCGGGCGTGTCTTCTTTTTTCTCCCGCCATTTATAAAGGCATTAGTAGTGTTAAAAGGGTTAGATGAAAAAGGGTCGCTCACCCACGAAAGATTGCCTTTTCATGAAGGCTTTTCTCCTGGAACACTGCGTCGAAGCAGATATTGCAAATGGACATCGTTGGCGCAATTCATTAAATTGAGACATGCCTCCGGACACTGAGAACATTTGTACGTAGAAACCTGACCAACATTTCCGTCCATGAGCAGGCCACGCGGTCCGTTATCCATCTGTATCTTCACACTCTCTAACCTAGAAAGGTAACCCCAAGAGTTTTGCCCTAGTCGTGGACCCGCCACAGCCAAGTAAAACAGGTCGTCCACAAGCTGAAGGCTCCAACCAAAGTCACAGCCACTGAGCATATGAAGACTGAATTCAACCAAACCGGGTACTTTGGTAAGCAGTAATGCCACCCAGTCCCGTCCTGAGTTACGCCACTGTTGGCGCACTGATTGGTGTACATCTAACTGATTCACTGCATCTTCGAGAATTTGTCGCTCTTCAGGGCTCTGCCAGTTTTTAAGGCGGTTTATTCGCTTGCAGAACCATGTTATTCGGATGATGGTCACGTGTTTTCCAAGGAACGGTCGCGAGAGGATTGTAAATGTGAAGGGGACGATTTTCTTGATGTCTACAATTCAACCGGTGGGTTCGTTTCTGGGGATGGTGCCGTATAGCACTGGTTCCAGTAGAACTTGAAGAGTCCGGCAAGTCTTGGAGACGGAATTCCTGTCACTGGTTTGTGTGATTGATGAGAGGATGGTGTCTAGGATTTCGGTGGAGAAGCCGAGGAGGTTTTCTATTCTTGGTGATCTAGTTAAGGACGTTGTTAGAGTTGAGTGGATGAAATTGAGAAGGGAAGAGCGTAGTGCTGCACCTCGTTCATCTTTATGGGTCTGAAGAGAAAGCATTGGCATCCCTGGCGTGGAATATTGTAAAGCAAGGGACTTATACAGGTGCAACAATGACGACTATCTCATCATCGTCACCCTCAATCTCTTTTATAAGGTATTGCAAGAGACTCCTTACACATTCAAGTTCTGGGAGACTGCCGTAAAGTGGATCAAGGCGCGGTGGCGCCTGCAGTAAGTACTCTTATGTGCAAAGTGCCGCAATACTTCCTGCCTCAGTTCATGTCAATTCGAGCGTGTAACGGTCCCAAGGTACGACTTACCTGAGATCAAGTTCTTCATCATCTGATCAAGATGATGATGCTTTACATTTTTGTAAGTGATGAAGTTCTTCACTGACCACTGAAGACCGGATATGATTTTTGAGGGTCAGCAATCGTTGTTCGGTCCGGATGCTACTCCGGTAATAAGCATGCGATGCTGTGAATTAAACCGATCATATCGGCCTCTCTCATTCCTTTCACCTGCGTCGAGGCACTATCTGTGGGAAACTGTTGTATCAGAGAAGGAAACACGACAGTTCATGGCTTTTTATCTCTGCTACCAACATTTGGGAGATCTATAATAGCAGTCTCCGCTCAGCACTACATATGACGGCCGCGAGATGACAAAATACAAAAAATGACTCATTGTCTAATCTGTCAACCGCTTCATTTAGCTAGAGATTTAATTTATTGTAGCTGCCCCAAACTGTAAGCTTAGGATAGGTGGAGTATAAAAGACTGGCAGACAGTTTGATCTTCGGCAGCAGCAACATACCTTACAGGAATTCTGAAATAGGCATTGGTGTCTGGAACATATTCGAGCTAACGATTCTGAGTCGCTGTTCGTGCTAGCCATCGTCAGAAAAAGGTATCCAATTATGAGGCTGGGAATGCGGACAGAGAGCTGACAGCCTTACTCATGCTGTATTGATGATATCCATCGTAAGCTTGATGTACTATAATGCTCAGGGATTTGTCCTTGTCACTACGGAGCAATGATGAACCACGACATGGAGAGCACTAACTACCATCCGTTACTTCAACTTCCCAAATTCGGTAGAGTATCTGCTATGCTGGTATGGTGTATTACACTGTGATTAGATTGTAACGTTCTGAAGCTCCTGTTGAGCTACATTAAGCATGGGCTAGCGGTAGTCACCGTCGAGACACGGCATACCAACACGTCAACCAATTTACCTCATCATGCTAGAACATATCCTACAACCTTGAAACCTCTCCTAACACTCATTCTTCATACGACTTCGTATCGCTGACGAATAAGAATTGTACACGTGGACGATATGCGAGCTTTGCGGCGATTCCTCAATCACGTGCTTGAATTCATCTGCAGTATTAAGTACAACCAGCTTGCCCGTACTGTTGATCCTTGAATGTTCAGCCCATCCGACCTGATCTCGCACCCGAGCTTACTTCTGAGCAGCATGTGCACAATTGCTTGTAAATCGTACGCCTCCTGCTCCCGTGTTCCGAAACATGACAACCGTGGAGAAATCAATTATTGCCCAAATGCACCTCAAAACGGAGTCGTACCATGCCGCTCAGCAACCGGGTTTCAGAGAGATCTTCCACTGGTGCGTGATGCCCAAGATACGGACGTGGTTGGAGACTGCCCTATATGCAAAGGGTACACGCCGTCTAATTCTTCCGACTGACAGACTTGTTCGTTCCCCACCCTATCTCCACAGATCGTGGTTGGGCCTGCTTACAAGCAGCCTCTCCGAGGTCTTGAAACGTACTATAACTAGTTAGCTAATGAAATTAAGGGATCTCGTCAACGTACAATGAGTTTGGTTTGGAAACTTTAAATACTCGAAGTTCTAAGGTACTGGGATCGACGTCTGGAAATTCTTTGCAATAAATATCGAGGACAAGAAACAGGCGGGAAGGGGAACGTTCATCAAAGACATAGTGTACGAAGAGATCATTTAAAGACGTGAGTTCTTTATAAGATCCGAGATCTTGCGAATTAAAAAAGTCTTTTAACATAGCTTGATCGTCTGTGACATACTGGTCACGACACCTGAGAACGACGCGTTTCGGCTGACGCATCTTAGCTAAAAGGATTTGTATCGGAAGAGTCGAACATAATGAATGAGAGACGAGAGGAGCAGGATGGAAAAACCTAGTGCAGGTAGTGTTGGTTGATAGCGGACGCGCCCGCGCGGTTAACTTAATCGACATCGGCGATCTAACAAAGACTACGTTGATGGAATAATTCATCACCATCAAGTGGTGAATTCGAGTTTGGCTCTTGCGTCTTATAATTAGTTCCATTTTCCAGCTCCAGATCAAAACATATTTCAATCTGAGTTGTTCTTAGCTCTGCTTTCGCCCATGGTAAGAAAGCTAGAGTTTGCGAGTCCCTAATCCTGACTTTTTTAATATTCTTTAGCGTTTATTACCGATCGCTTTTTTTGACAATTGTGTCAGTTATATTCTTACCTAGCATGACGAGTTGTAATCTTACACCGGGTGTGAAACACTGATTTGCAGCGATATATAATTGCATTTGATAAGCTTCTCACGTCTTTGCCTAGCAACAAGTTGGTCTGCTTAAGACGTGGTCAAGAGAATGCTATAAAGTCTAGTGGCTGACAGTGGTTACGAAGTGTCAGCGTGAACGAAGTACCAAATAGCTTTGACATACTTTTCGGACCTAGCTTAGATTTCTTGGTACATTCGATGTGCCTATCCTTCTTGATTGACAACAAACCTATATCAAATCTGGATAGTTAGGATGAGCATAGTATGAGATCTTTTTAATTGCGTAATAGTGAGCATCTTCAACTTCAGTGTAAAGTATAGTATTAAAGGGGATTTGCCCTTATCAGCATGGGAATACAGTGATGAATACCACTTAACCCAAATTCTCGAACAGCACGGATTTTTGCTTTGACTACGAAACCGAAGCATAGTAAAACCATGGAATTAAAACACTCTAAGAGAGCTAAGACACAAAACGCCACGCTCTATACTCCGAATAACTGCCTCTATCTCAGGTAGGTGTGTTACAACCAAGCCGGAGAAAGAGCTATACTATCACAACAGTCTCTATAGCCCAAGTTTTAATCGCAAATTCTTCTTTATCAGGGCACTGGAAAAAGCCAACTCGAGTGAAGACATTTTGTGTCTCGTTCCTTTTCAGTATCAATCCTCTGACAATTTGATGATTCCAATTCACTCTTCCGATAGCTATAAATGTAAGTTCGATAAATAGTGTTTTTATCTCGTTATCAGAAAAATGGATTAGCTCATCTGTACAGTCCGGCCAAATGAAAAAGGTCTCAGACCACGTCTTTACAGCTTCATACGCTCCTTGTTCGCTACCAATTCTCAAATTCCCAATTTTGCACCACCATTTTCCAGTTCTAGTCGGTCCTTGCATTGTTATTGAACCTCGAGCTGTCGTTCCGAAACCTCCGACGACATCGGAAGCTATAATTCTGAATTGATCAACAATTTCCTCACTGTGGTGAATGACGACAGGACCATTCACTCCAGCCCATGACCATGTTGGTGCCTGTGATGGCCGTGGGCGAGATGAGAGTTTGTGAGTAGAGATTGCATTCCACTGTAGTAACGAAGGCAGTTTCTCATAGTCCCATAGCCCTGCCAGATATCGTACTCCCGTGATTCGTTGTAACTCCTGAGCAAGTCCCCCAATAGCCGCAAGCCGGTCTTCCTGTCTTGAAAGTATAAGATTCGAATACTTAGCTACGAGAGTCGCCCATCCGTCAAAGAGCTCCTCTCTAGAGCGGGGAAAAAGCCGAAGCCCAAATGGACTAACATGTAAGAAATGGTTATATTTAGCGTTGTTCAAAGATAGACCATTCTGGCCGCCATAGCCATTGTCGCAAGCACAAGTCCATCGTGTGGCTCGCCAACCGTACTGTAGTAATCGTGGAGAGAGTAAACGTTCTTGAAAAGCCCATGCGCGAGTAGCTAATATTTCACCAAGTGGCGGGGAAGCGAATTGGTAGCTATCAAAATAGATAATACCCTGTGATCCGTTGCGTAGTATAAGAGGCATATGAAACTCGCTGTATTCTGGCCTTACTTGGAGAAAGCCGTCGGAGCATGATTTCGCTGTTGATGCACAAATCGTGAGTTCTGCATTTTTGTAGATATAAGGCATTTGTAGAATCTCTCGTTCAACGTCAGCCTTGTTATTCTGAATGATACGTAAGGCGTCGATCCATATGTATCGGTAGCCTAACTGCATGATCAGTCCTTTTTTTTTCGCTTTCCATGATATACTTCATCATTGCAAGATAGTGAAGAGTGCCGGTAGATGCTAACGACTCATCTTTTCACTGGCATAATTGGACACGTCCTTCGGCTTAACTAACATGATTTGTATTGCAAATTGGGTACCCAATAATTCCTCCAATGCACAACACCCTCACTACGCCATATCTTGAGATCACAGCTTCTAAGCTCCTGGTGAGGAAGGATGAAATCGGAAACATCCAGCTCTATATACCAGAGTACCAACGCTAGTTGACAGAATCTGTAGAAGGAAAGCGAGACTCCTTTACTCTATTGTCACGCGATTCCTGGTGGCACTAAAGGCATTCTCAATGTTGAAAATGCAGAGAATTGGAAAGAGATCATAGAATATTCGGGAAGATAATGAATCCCATCTCCGGCTTTGAGGCGCCGACTCACATGGACCTGATCATGAGCGTATTCCAATGAGGTTGTAGTTAGGAAGCGGGCGTTATTTATCAGAGCTATCTTTTGTTTCTTGAAAGTACCAAGTAAGTAAACCTTGCGGATGACGAGTGGCTGATGGATGAGGTGGCCCTTCAATTTTCTTGCCACAGATCCATGAGCTCTATGCTGGGACTGGACGGCAGAGCTTAAGGATGCCGGTGGCCACCGACCGCATCCAGAACTCTGATCGTTGTTATTGTTGAAATAGTGAGTATCATTATGATATATTGATGGTACACACCTCCATCCTCAAGCAACAATCTCTTCCCACAACGGCTCGATAATCGACAGCTCGTATCTTCAACCACCAGGAATACCTGTTACTAGATGTCTCAACCTAGAGCACGACAATCTCAATCCCCTCAATCTCAAACGGTTACAAAGACCCCACCATGATTAACTGATAGGTTTCTCGTAGTCGTCGTGATACTGGAAGTATGCTATGCACTGCCCTTTTAAAGATATCGCAAGTCTACTTGCATGGTCCGAATTATTCCACAAGCTCGAGCCAATGCCCAAGTCAGATCAAACCGTCGTGTACACGACAACCTCGTTCATTGTCTGATGCGTTCCTAAACCCCGTGTCATGCCGGTGACACGCCTTAATCACTCACATTAATACATACCCCAAAAAACCTGGGTATCAGAACCAGAACATAGACTTACTTTAAAAGGATGTACAACTGACCAAATCAATCTGTACAGCCAGGCTATTCAACGCAAAGAAATTGAAAGACTTTACCTAGGAGAATGATTTGAAAGAGATAAGTTGAACCGGGAACCTCAAGTCCCGTGTTTCTTGCTCTGACATATCCACGTCTTTTGCCACATCCTTTGGCTCCGATGTGATGAAGATCATCATGGCATGCTGGGAAGCATACCTGTTTGTGCAAACAAAGAATTCTCCATCAGCAAGCCATGGTGAAGAATAACCGCAACTCTCACCATCTCTTAGATTCTATCCACCTACCTACCTCGCTCAGTCTACTTCCATGCCAATACACACGCAGTAGTATCCATATTCCAAGCTCTTCCTCCTGTTCAACGAGTCTCCACCAATGGAATTTGAGTGTATTGTGAGTTCTGACCCGACGAACAGACCTTTGTAGTAAAATCCGCACGTTTTATATACCAAGCACATCATTCACTGACTACGAGCACACAATGTGATTTCTAAAACCACAACACAAACATCGTCAGAATTCCATCTTTGCATTGATAGGATTAACAAGATGTGAAATATCATGACTAGCAGTGTCAGTCATGACCGCGCAAGAACAAAAGGAGTGAATCGCAACCCAGCATTTCAGTTTCAAAACTCCAGAGGAAAAGGGCAGAGTCCATTAGGACTTCGTGGGGTACTCGAGAGAAAAAAAAAAAAATCCCATCACGCCACCATTCCCTAATTGCCCAGTCCATCAATTCCGTGTCCGTCCCTAGTCGTAACAAGGAAACCAATTGACTGACCCCCACACTGAAAACGCCAACCCAAGCTCTCATAGCCCCATCAAACAAACCTAATTCTCCCTCTTCAATTTCCCACCCCTACTAGCCCTCTCAACCATATCAGCATCACTATCAACATCCACCTCCTTCAAACTCTCCTCCCTCTCTTCCTCGCGCACACTGTTCCCATCCCCGCCCTCCTTCCACTCACTAGTCCTCCTACTACTCCTCCCACCACCCAAAGGCCCCTCCACATCCCTCGGACTATTAAGCGGACTATTCACAACCAGACCCGTAAAACTCCCATTAATACTCTCGGTTCTACCATGACCCAAGAACCCACTCCTCACACTCGCCCCATCAATCCCCTGCTTAGCGGAATAATAACTATTTCTCTCGCTTACTAGAGCTGGTGCACCAACACCAGATGCAGAGTACACACTCGCGCGTTCGGCGCTAGCGAGACCACTCACGGAAGGTTGATTCCGAGAGGAGGAGAGCGCGGAAGCGGCGTCGAAGTTTACGTTTGAGGAGAGTACGGATAGGGGGAGAGATTCGCGGCTGTTGCCGAAGAGGGAAGATGGTGCTAAAGCGCGGACTGAGGCATCTGTATCTAGGGAATGGCGTCTTCGTCGTTTGGATGAGGATGCGAGGGTCATGATTGAGGCGTCATCCGAGAGCATGTTATTCGCTGTTGCTGCGCCGTAGGTGTTTGGTGAAGGTTGGAGGTGTTGGAGGTGGGTGGGTACGGCGGAAGCGGGTGGCGATACGGGATATTGGTGTGAGAATTGTACGGGTGGTTGTTGGGTTGGATTTGGGTTGGCTAGCATGCCTGAGGGGGTTGTGGATTGGATTGTTGTGAGAGTTGTAGCGAGGGATTCCTGCGAGTGTTGCGGCGAGGAAAATGTGCTGTTTGCGCGTCCTTCGTAGAATCCTCCGTGTGTTGCGCTTGTCCCTGCCTTTGAGCGTCCGGCATCTGAACTCACTGTCTCTGCATTTGTCGCGAGAGTCGGCGCTGCGGATCTATTACTCCTCAATGGTGGGTTGTGGCCGAAGGACTCGTTGGAGCCAAAACTGCCTGGGCGGTCTGAACCTGGGTTGTAAGAAGAGGCATTACCGCTCAGAATACTCGGCTCGGGAGCTTTGTGGAGGTGACCAGACTCTGGGTATGGATTATTCTTTCCGTTCCAGTGTTTCTTTGCTTTGGATACGCTAGGGATGTGGTTGTGTTTCTTTTCGCCGTTTTGCGGCGAGGATGAATTGGCGGAAGTGGAATTCTTGAGGTTGGCGAGTCTCTTCATCCATGACGAAAAAGGTCTTCTCCGGGTATGGCGGTCTGGAAATAATTTGGTTAGCTTCATAATTAGGTATAGCAAGTGAGCCAAATTATCACAATATGAAGCGCAAAAGTAGGAGAACCACTTCGCGGTTGTTGAAGGTTTGAAGAGGGACGCACCATGAGGTCTGGCAGCTGGCTCAGCAGTCGCCATCGTGACAGGAAATATTCGTAGAAGGGCTTTGCGATCGTAATGTCGTGTGAATAGAGGTTGGTGGGGTTGACGTTGCTAGCGAGCGATTTCCCCAGGTTTATGTCAAGAGTTTGTGTCGTTTCAGATAATGGTAATGTCTGTCGTCCCAGAGGCTTCGAGGTGTGAAACAAACGGTTATGAATTATGATTGTGAATGAATGAAATTTTGTTGACTCCACGCTTCATCTTCCGGTGGAGGCAGCAGTGTAGTAATGGGTGTACAATGCGAGAATGGTGCAGGACATTGAAGACGATGAGGTGACGAGGTTGCAATGAAACCACGAATCATTACGCTAAATCCGGGAGTCAACCCCGCTAGAGAAGCGATACAAAATAGCGCCACGGCCTGTTTAATCAGGCCCAAGAGTTCGGGATCTGTTAATTACAAAGAATCCTTGACTATAACTCACTAGCCACATAGAAAGATCGTGTGGTTTACCACATGCTGTAATTACAATACAGCGCAGTAAGAGCCGTAAAAGACCCCTTGACCTTGATGGTCTAGAGCCAGCATCTCAACCTTCCCATAATCAACCACATGTAAAGGTCTCATACTCCCTTTGCATAATTTGTTCGTTATACAAAGCTATGAACTAAACGAAACTAAACAAATCACTCAACTTCAAAACAGCACCTTCCCAATGCAGCAAACATCCACTCCAATCCATCATTCATGGACTTCCCGGAACAAACCTCCAAACACAATCAAAACATGAATCAACCAAATCCCAAGAAAACGGTAGTATCACCTCCCAACCGTCACCAACATGAATCCCGAAAGGAAACCACAACGTCAATACTACCACTACCGGTCGAAGTTGTTGCCCAGATAAAATCATCCGCCGCCATTACCAATTTAACTGCTGTCATCATTGGTTTAGTAGAGAACTCACTGGATGCTCAAGCAACTAGAATTACTGTCGATGTTGATTCCGGGCGGGGAGGATGTGTTGTTGAGGATGATGGTCTGGGAATAGCACCCGGGGAATTTGCTGAAGGCGGAGGATTGGGGAAGTTGTATCGTGTGTATTCCCTGTTTTTGCCAAAATGAGACAGGGCTGACGAGGACGTAGATACATCTAAGTACACCCTCTCATCAAAAACATACGGAAAAGACGGACTTTTCTTCGCTTCACTTTCTGCGCTTTGCCTCTTAGATATTTCTTCACTTCATCATCTTCATCGTTCGATCAATAGTATTGCGTTTCATCATTCTAAAGTTCTGTCACGACATTGCCCTGCGCCGGAGTCTCATCACTTATGTTCTCGAGAACATGGTACGAAAGTGAGTGTAAGGAATTTATTTGGTAATATGCCTGTTCGTGTTAAGCAGCGAGCTCTTACTTTGGAAGATCGTGGCGAGCAGGAACGTCAATGGGAGGGGCTGAGACATGGTCTTGTTGCTTTGATGATTGCGTCTGGTCGTGCGATTACTCTGAGGGTGAAAGATTTGGCAACATCAAGAACATTGACATTGCTGGAGCCGAAGAATAAGGGCGATAGGTTACAAAGATCGGACTCTGGTGTATCATCTCAGTCCGGGCGGATACGGCTAGCGCTGTCGATTTTGGGTCAAGCTGGTTTGATCTCACCAAATGATACTACAGCCTGGATTCCAGCATCTGCTTCTTCACTGACGATAGTTATCAAAGGGGCAATATCACTACTACCAGTTCCGACCAAATCAATCCAATTTCTCTCATTTGGAATACATCCACTTCCCGGATCAGCGCACAATGAACTTTACGACCACATCAACAAACTCTTCTCAAAATCGCGCTTTGGTGTAGTAGAAGATGAAGCATTGACAGAGGAAGAGAAGTTGCGACGGCAGAATGACAAAAGGTTCAAGCAAGATGGTCTAACTAACAAGCAGATCATGATAGAAAAGGGTGTGGATCGCTGGCCGATGTTCGTACTCAATATCTCATTCAAGGAGAAAGGAGTGCGGGCGTATGCTCCACACCTATTCAAAAGCGATGCTAGTCTAAAAGGTGTGGTGGATGTCCTTGATGCCCTCATCAACGGGTGGCTTACTTCACATCATTTCTCAAAAGCGAAGAAGAGACGGAAATCGACTGGATCAGAGGAAGATGGTTCGGATGGACACATTACACGTTCTCTTGATCGAAAATCGAAGAGGTCATCGCGACCCGCGACGGCTTCTCGTGTTATAGCTAGTCGCGCAGCTCAAACAAGAGACGGATCCCCTCGGAAACCTTACACCGGGATTACTTCTTTCAACGAACTCAGTCGCATTAAAAGTGCTAGGCCAGACCTACTGAGCTCTCCAAAGCATCTCCAGGTGAAGTCTCGACCCGTTTCTCCTTTTGTGAGGGTAGAGACACTGCTGCCAGGCCAATTATCCACGCCCAAACGTCCCAAGTCGAAACTCATAAACGCCATGCCGCTAGATAGTGAGCAAGAAAACAGAACCATGGAATCTCCAAAACCAGAATCTGATACTACCCCACTGCACATTGACGAGACTTTAGATTGGACAGACCCAATCACAAAGCAATCCTACAAGGTCAACGCCCGGACTGGCGCAGCCATCGTGCCAGAGAAACTAAGAGCGACCATCAGCAACGAACCCCAACGCCGCGATCTCTTCGACAGACGCATAAGCCTACGGCCCGCCTCAAAGCAACCGCCGGGGCTTAACGAAGACTCCCCACGGTGGCTGAAAGGCGTTCTGGACGAATGGAAGAACCCGGTATTTCACATCAACGAGAAAGCCATACCACAGATCACACTGGAGATACCCGTCCCTGGCTTAGCTGGAGAAGTTCCGGCCAGGTTCCGTTCGAATCCGATTGATAAGTCTTTCACTGAGATGTCAAAGACGAATTCGAATAGATTGAGTAAAAAAGCATTGAAAGAGGCGAAAGTTATTGCCCAGGTGGATAGGAAGTTTATTCTTGTTACGATGGCCGCAACGGATGGCGGGAAAGATGATGACGCGGATGATCAGACGATGCTAGTTGCTATTGATCAGCACGCAGCAGATGAACGCTGTAAAGTCGAGGAGCTACTTAACGAGCTGTGCAAACCGCCTAGCAATAACGACGATAGTACAATACCACCTGCAGGTCAAACCTCTGGTGTCCATACTTCAGCGATCTCTCCGCCCCTCCTATTTAGGATATCCACACGAGAAGCAGAGCTCTTCAGCATCCACACGACAAGATTCGCGGACTGGGGCATTATCTACACTACCATCTATCCGAAGGACAAACCAGATACTTCTCAAAACTCAACCGTCTCAATCCACTCCCTCCCACCACCAATATCCGAACGCTGCAAACAAGAACCAAAACTTCTGATCAACCTCCTCCGCACCGAACTATACAAAACCATCGAAAATGGCACCACGCCCTCCTTTCACAAACACCACAATACTCACCAAACCCACAACACCCACAGTACCCAGTTAATCCCTTCAATTTCCACTACTCCAGAAGAACAACATCCCTGGCTCCACCGCATAGGCTCCTGTCCCCAAGGCATCCTCGACATGATCAATTCGCGCGCATGTCGCAGTGCGATCATGTTTAATGATATATTGAGCTTGGGGGAGTGTGAGGATTTGGTGGAAAGGCTTGCGGGTTGTGCGTTTCCGTTTCAGTGTGCGCATGGGAGGCCGAGCATGGTGCCGTTGGCTGGGTTGGGAGGATTGGGTGAATTGGGAGAAGGGAAGGGAGAGGTGGGGATGGGATTTAGTGGCTTGGGTGGGGAGGAGAAGGGGGAGTTGTTTGTGAGGGCTTATGGGAGGTGGAAAGGGTTGGGTGGAGTTGGTGGTAGGAATAAAGAAGATGGAGAGGGTTGTTGATGATATTTAGGAGAGTATTAACCAGCATCACTAATAATATCATAACTTTCATCTTTTACTCTTTCTTCATTCCCGATCCCAGTGTTTTCTTCCATTCTACGTGTCGGACTACCAATCCTATTTAAACTCGCGCTCTTTCGTTCCTTTTCCCCATTTACGATTTCTTCCAGCTCAAGAGAATCGAAAGGACAGATGCCTACGAGGCGTGGTGCGTTCACCCATATGTTTCTGCTTGTTCACCAGTTGTTTGTCGTTTGATAAGAAAAAGTTTTCGAATACTCATGTCCTATAGCAAGTAAATACTAACAATTGCAACATTCTTCGTCATCTTCATTATGACATGATGAAGATGCTCGATATGTCACCTCGTCAATGACGTAACGAATTTCCGTTAGTGGAATCCATCACCAGACGGTTCTCAGCGTAACAGATCCTCTTCTGGCCTCTTCAGTTGTGGTTTCATCGGTGGTACGTGATAAGACCAATGCGTTGTGTAAAAGTACGCAATTGGACAATCTGGAACAGGAGGCAGCATATATACTCTGCCTTGTTGCTGCCCTGCTCGTGTATCATAAAATTTCGATGTGAGCATAGTACTTATGGGAATCTGGCACTGGTGTCAAGATTACTCTTAATCATCGGTATCGGCGGATAGGAAGCACTCCGTATCACCGGGCAGTTGTACATCGACAGAGACCCGTTGCTAATTGAGCACATGAATATCGCTGTCAACATTTTACTCATTCTTCTTTTGCTCGACCTGATTTCTCCAAGATGGAAGCCTACGAGGATTAACAGCCTAACGTTCAGGCTCTTAAATAGACTTCCATCGTTCAGCCAGGCGAATACTATCATCAATCACACTCCATACGATACTGCGTTAACTCCCAAAATAGGGTATGCTACTTTTGAGCAAATTAGGTCACAACCTGATCAGCAAGATGTTGCACAGAGACACAGTCCTCACTTGTACTTCTAAAGCAGATGACTTTCAGCATGATATGGTGATGACGGTGAATATCGGCATTAATGTGCCACAGAAGAAGTCCATAATCTACGTCCTATATGTGCAAATATTTCGATATTAATCTGACGTTAGAGACTTTGCTATTGTGTCTTTCACTACAAGAAAAGTTCTCTACTAATCCCCATGCTCAACCCCTCAGAAAATGTGGTATTGATAGTTAGAAACGAGTACACTTCGTCACGAGTGTGTCTAGAATTAGGCTTGACATGATGACCTGAAATTAGAAGCAGGAGCTATTTATAGTTCGGTTCTCGAAAAAATTCAAGGAGGCATGAGAGGTTATGAAGGAAACCCCAATTAAGATCTGGCAAATATCATCTCTGCAGTCTTTTTTAGGCTTGAACTGAATTTTTTTTTGATGTTTGTTTTCTGCCATGTCCCTAGTCGTGATCGCCGACAAGAAAAGGCATTGCGCAAGGCTGAGGATTACCAGAAAAAACAATCTCTGCCCCACACATCAACGTCATTGCCAACCCCGCCTCACAATCGGAAGATTTGCAGATCCGCACCACGATGCGATCTTATCTTGACAAGAAAGAATCGCAATTCGCGCGGGATGTGCTGCTCATCTTCGGATATATATATAACTATTCAAGCTTGTCGTGTTTGTAAGGAGTTGCTCATGCATCTTTCATAGCGCAGAATATATATAGAACCAACATGGAAGAACAAGTAGAGAGATTGGTCGAGAAAACATGGAGTAAGTCTCCACTTCCCCGATTCTGTAAGGGTGATCCAGGAACCACGCACTTACTATTATTAGCGAAGTTTCAGGGAATACCGCGGTCGCATCGATTACTCATAGCCGTTTCTGGCATTCCCGGATCGGGAAAGACAACACTCGCTTCAACGATTATCAAGCGACTGAATGAAAGATATCACAAAGAATCTCCAGCAGTTGCATGCAGTGGCAATGACATCGCAGCATTTATACCAATGGATGGATACCATTTATCCCGAGCACAACTAGACGCCATGCCTGATCCAGCACTCGCCCACGCACGCCGAGGAGCCGTATTCACCTTCGATGGCCAAGCCTATTTTTCTCTAGTGCAAAAACTCAAACAACCCCTTCTACCAGAAACAAAAACAATCCACGCCCCAAGTTTCGATCACGCCAAAAAAGACCCCATAGAAAATGATATACCAATCCCACCAAATACTCGCATCTGTATCTTCGAGGGGAATTATTGTTCTTTGGATAAGGAGCCGTGGAGTGAAGCTGGTAAGCTGATGGATGAGCTTTGGTTTGTGGATGTGGATTTTGAGGTTGCGAGAAGAAGGTTGGTGAAGAGGCATGTGGAAGCTGGGATTGCGAAGGATGAGTTTGAGGCGGATAGGAGGGCTAGGGAGAATGATTTGGTTAATGGGAGGGAGATTGTTGAGGGGAGGGTGGAGGTTGATGAGGTTGTTGAGAGTGTGGATGATGAGGGTTGGAGATGAGTAGAATGCCATCAACGAGGCTGAACGATGTAGCAACTTCCCTTCTTCTAGACAGAGGTCTTGTTCTGTTCATCACTTGGAGTTGTATATCGGGTTCTGGGCTACCTCAGTTATGTTTTCAGTGTCTAGTTGATGTAGATAGGATATCGAATTTGATGATACTGCGAAGGCAGAGAGAAAACTTTGTCAATAGGAATATGTGCCTTCATCCACAGGAAGGTTCGAAAGATCAAGGTAATCCATGCTTGCTCAACTTCCTTCTCCTCGTGGAATCCCCTGAAGTTTATATAACATACATAGACAGGCATATACCGCCAGTAGAACGATTTTACCTTTCCTCTCCAGGGGTGTTCCCCATTGCGTATCTCTATGCTCCGTCGACCCGTTACAACAGTTCTGGTTGCACCCAAATATATGACCGAGGCGCTTCTCGGAGATGAGCACATACAGAAACCAAGTACTTGAGGTCTATATGTTTGAAACAGTCCATGGTCTGGTTGTACAGCTCCTCAAGGTTGTTGTAGTCTTTGACTAGTCAGTCTTCGACAAATAGGGCTTATTCTATCCACTCTTTCATCCAACTCTTATGAAACCCACGTGCTTTGTGCTCCTCCTTTGTTAGCCTAATGACACCGTTCAAGATCTTTCTTAGATACTGCATAAGCTGAACAGCACCATGTCAAAACGTTGCTGTATCCAAGCTGCCGTGAACGCATTTGTAGAACCCAGGCAGAAACCACCGGGATAATGTTGTAAAGGCCATGTCGGAAATCGCTATGTTTTGTGCTTACATATCTTTTACATGCTGCGACAGTTGTCCAGAGGAATCCAGCGACCATATCATTGCACCACTCTACTCGAGAGTGCCGAGAGAAAGTTTGGGGATGCATAGAGCCAATTCCGACCCACGTTATGTCAAGCAGCAGGAGACCCGAGTATCGAGTTCATGGCTAAGCCCAGCACTGGAAAATGTTCCATCAAAGCTCACAGTTTATATCGCAGCTGCAGCTTTTTCATCGGACTATTCACGCTCAACAACTTCAGTGGTTGCGTTGGATGTTTCAGCGATAGGACGTGGTAATCTCGCCCCCCCTCCTCTCTGGGTTTCGAACACTTCCTCGAAAGGCTACTGGTTTGGATTCTGAACAGTGTCGCTCTACATAGTTTCTTCTCCCTGGAGCAGGCTATGTATATGTAAGCGTAGTTCCAATTCCTCGCACGCGAGTAGCCGAAAAGAGGTGACCGCCTCCATAGCCTTCTAGTACGCCCTCGAAAGGACGAAATTCTTTCCATATCACTCCCATTCGGCAGACGAAACTTGCAGTGATCGAAGCTGGGGTGATTATGAATGGTCTTACAATTTCTGGCGCCATCAAGTCCCGTAAGCGCTACCTAAGTCTCATGCATGCGTGGCCAGGAGTGGTTTCGATCTGGTAGCTTTAGGTCTTCCAGATGCTGCTTGGTAGAGAGGACATTGGCCAGAGCCTCAACGCAATTCTGTCTAAGCAACCGACCAACTATTCTTTTGAATCTTCTAAAAATCTTCCTGGCGTAGGAGTTCGGTCAATTCGATCTCTTTCATGATTTTACATCTTCCAGAAGAGCAATCGTTGCCCTTGAGATGATTGACAAGGTTTGAGGGTGATATTTAGGGTTGTGAAGAGAGTCTCATAGCGAACCGAGACCAGACCTGATTTACCGCAGTCTCGTGTGCTTTTTTGCCATTTCTCCAACCCAGATTCTTGACAACGTCAAGACCCTTGGACTATGCCCAGGATTTGGGATAATAATTGGCCTTTGGCTAGAATAAAGGGAAGATGACTGAGGTGAAAAGAGCCACAAGAGCAGTAGAATACTGTCAATCTCCAGTCGCTATTTGATAGTTTTTACCTTATATCCTGTGAAACAGTTCGTTCTAATGAGTATCAATACTATACAGAGAAACGAGACACGCTCTTGAGGTCAAATTTGTGGCTGAACTTTTTCCCATAGTGCTCGTATTCCGCTAGCCACCATTCTTGGAACCACGTGGTCTCCCGATTGGCTCCATGGAACGGACCGCAAATTAGACTCCTATTACAAACCTCCCAGAAATTAACCATCCATGAGGAGTTCCACATTTTCCTCCGGACGCATCCCAAACACTCAAATGAAAAGGAAGCTAATGAAAAGCAAGAAACTGAGCAAAAGCATAGTTTCAGCCGAACGCACAGTACGAGTCCCATCTCCTTTCTTCACTGCTGTAGAGTGAACAGCAGAAGCTGCGCAAACTTTTTTATTCGTAGCAGGCGCAGCCCAGGAGTCAGTCGAATTGAACAGCATCTCTATCCACTGGATATCCATTACAGCACTATTGCCGATGGTCATATTTCCTGTCCAGTTCCCGCCATTGGACCACATATCGAGGTATATCCTGCTCGGAGGGTTTGCGACAGGTACATTGACAGTGCTTGTATTCACTTCTTTATCGTCGATGAACACGACCGTGCGTCCATCAATCCAGTCTAATCGGTGAATCTGCCAATCGTCATATGCCTGCGCTTTTGTTGTAGTCACGTTTGTCATGGCACCTGGTATGTAGATGTAATCATCACCGACAGCGATAGGCTGATTTGAATATAGGACTGTGTCCGAGGGTGCGCGTGTGAAAATTTCGATATCGGCCTCTTGTGTATCATTGTAGTAAGTGAAGATACTCGCAACAGCCCCTGGTGCACCCCGGACCCGGCCATAGAACCTTGCTGATGCGAAGGAGGCATTGAATTCAGTGAAAGTGATTTCACCTGCTTCTTGGTTCTCTTCGTCTATCCTTGCAGTGCTCAGGGTAAGATATGTCGAATAGTCTTTCGAATTATCGGTGCTTTTCGCTATGTCTGGGTCAATATCTGCCGATTGTATTTAGAGAATCGGGATTACTTACAGATGGACACTCGTTCTGGAATAAAGTTCACTGGCAGCAACGTTTCCTGAGATGATACTCGAGGATAGTCCCGAATATACCAATCATCCTTCCATGAATCATCATAGACAGCCTTGCTTCTTGGATACTTTGTTGATTTTGATTTGGGTATTGGTGCAGATGTGTTTCTGAAATCGTAAAAACGGTAGTATTGGTAGTGACTGGCAGCACGACCATCAGTAGAGAAGGCAGAACAATCGTCGCTAGTAACAGCTGCCCCGCGGACCAAAACCGCAAGGCAGAATGATGCGAGAGTACGGGATATTTTGAACAGCATTATTGCCAGGAAAGAACGAATTGCGAGCAAAAGCTACCACAGCAAAAATTGGAATATGCGGTAATGGAGTGCAAGACTATCAGGTCTCGCGTCCTGCACGATGTTGTGGACTGTCCAGGGCTGAGCAGGCCAGGGCTGAGCAGGCCCAGCAGGGCTGGAATATCGATTTTGTTGGCGCTTGGACACGCCTCCTGAGAAAGGCTAGATGAGTGGAACCTCAAACATCGTTCCATGCCCAATGACGAATTTACGTAACTCACCGCTATAAAATTAGGGTCAACTTTATTTTTAGCGCGGCTTCTGGTATTACAACGATCTTGTACTTGGCAGGCATGTACGTGGCGGTTTCCATCCAGCGCCAAAATATCTGAAATTTTGCTCCACATATAATGTCATTTCGTGGCAACAACACCAGGGGTACGACCGTACGAGTATTCTTTGGCAAAATCACTTCGAATTAAGAACAGGTGCGGGGCTGAAAAGGCCCGTTTTTTTGTTGCATCATAAGAGACTACTATTAGTACAACTGCAGCGGGATAGGATGTATTTGTATTATTATAATCTACAGTAAAACCTGCTGAGCAAAAGGGGAAAATAATTTTGGGGGCCCATTGTTTCAACCCAAATTAGACACGTGCTGACTGAATGTCGTTCTTAAAGCTTATTGAGCCAAGTACCAATACTGACGTTGTGGATGAAATTACAGAACGCCTTTGAAACGATAGAGAATACGATCAATGCTCAAGCTGCCACACCGCTGATGTTAATTTTCAAGAAACCGCAGATGTCTTGACAGGCTTGGGTCAAACTTCTCTTCGTTTTCCAACCCAGTGATACAGCAGACTTAGAAGGCTCAGCAATGCAAATACCAACGTCTCCCTCTCGTCGTCCTGACTGTATAGTTGGGATTGTTCTTCCTGACACACGTTGCATTGTCGACACAATTTCGCTGACTGACTGGCCGGTTCCAGTGCCTAGGTTGAAAATGTGATAACCGGGCCCAAAGTCGGAACGAGATGTGGTTTTCAGCGCAGCCAAATGTCCCTCTGCAAGATCACTAACATGGATGAAATCGCGAATTGCCGTGCCGTCTCGAGTGTCCCAATCGGTTCCAAAAATGCTGAGAGCGGGCAACTGGCCGAGCATCGCCTTCACCACAATCGGCATGAGATTGTTTGGGTTATCACGTGGATCTTCTCCCAACAGACCAGATTCATCGCATCCGATAGGATTGAAGTAACGAAGCGCGACAATGGTCCATTCAGGGTCAGAGTAAGCCAAGTCACTGAGGATGGCTTCGCACATCCACTTGGTCCGCCCATACGGATTTGTCAGTCCGGTACAGCCAGTGTTGTTGCATTGATCCTCTGTCAGACGCTTTCCTTGATTTGCGAGTTCGCCGTACACTGTAGCTGAAGATGAAAACACAAATGTCTTGATACCGAACTCCCCAAGAGTGGCGCAGAAATCTATCATACCGCCTACGTTGTTGGCGTAGTACTCCAGTGGTTTTTGGAAGCTTTCGGCAACAGCTTTGTATGCAGCAAAATGAATGACTCCAGCTATCCTCGATTTCGTGACAGAACCGGGGACTGGTGATCTGTTGTATTTCGAGAGAATTTCCCGCATGAGCTTCCTATCGCGATAGTCCGCCATGTAGAAGTCCAGCTTAGGCTTAGAAGCTTGAGACTGATAGTGGGTATCTCTGAGCTGCTCGAGTTTCTCGAGCACCACTTTGAAGGAGTTGCTGAAATTGTCTACGACAACGACATTGCGCCCTTCTTTGAGAAGTTCCCACACAGTATGACTTCCAATGTAGCCAAGACCACCAACAACGAGGATATATTCATCATTGGAAGGATCAATCGGCAGATCGTTGAACAATACAGAACGTGCCGAAGCAGGGGTTTCTGGCCTCGGGGCCTCTGTTGAGCTGCTGTGTCCGGAACGGTCGTGACTTGAAGGGGATTCACCGCGTGATGCAGGTGAAGTTGATCGAGCTGAAGAACCTGTTGGGGCAGGAGATGTATTCATTATGAAGCCTGGATTTGTGGCCAAATGGGACTTATTTGACTAAAAGTAGCAGGACGTCGACCAAAATGTTGATAAACACTGTGTACCAATGTAGATAAGGAATGTGTTAACGAAAAAATTGCGGAAACGCAGAGTGAGAAACTTGAGCTCAAATGATGGAGAGATCAAAGTGCAGATAATTGAGGTGCGAAATCCTTACAGCTCTTTAATCCTCTTCGCGAGCCATGGGCTGGTCCAGCCTTTCGGCGATGTCCATAAGGCTGGACGAATCTAACCCTAGTCAAAGGCGGTCGAATGGAATACAGTCTACATTTCCGCATACTGTAACACAATCACAATTACGCATGCAATTAGTATTACTGGACTTGGCTGACTCCCCGATTCCGAAAGAAACTAGCCAATGGCCCATGTTAAGGGTCAAACGTGCACGTAATTTGGTTCAGCTAGGCTTTGCTGCGTTGAAAAGAGTCGATCCAACTTCCAGCCCACGGCAGTTTCCATGTGGGTTCTTGGGTCACGACAGATGAAAAACGGACGGGGGGTTTAACCAGCAGCTAATAAGCACGTTGCAGTAACGCGGGAGAAGTTTGGTGGATACTAGAAGCATTCTAGATGTGGCTTGATTTGTGGATGAATGGCATGATTTGTGGATGAATTGGCATGATTTATGGACGAATATTGGCATGATTTATGGATGGGTGTGAAAGCCACAGGTAAGCTACAGGCTGAGTAGTGAGTGTACAAAGTCTCGTGAGAGGATTCGCTCACCTAGCAGAAATCTTATGCTTACTACCTCGACGATCGGACTAGAGCACCAAAGACGAGAAATTGTGTTGCGTATGGAGTGGCGGCGGACAGTAATGGTATGCCGAGTAGTGGATGAGAAGTAGTAGTAGCCCCTGCAAAGAGTGGTTGGATTTAGCAAGGATACCAACTTCTGCTCGGTTCAGCCGCGCGGTACCCCTGTGCCACTAGCGGCATGTACAAAACTTCATCTCGTCACTTCGATCCCACAAAAGGCCCACTTCCAGATTTAGGAACAACATCGACCACCCTGGGAGACCCAGTCGTTGGGTGCATATCCAGTGACATCCACCGGTTACACTACTGACGCTCACCACGTTCTCATGCAGACGTTACCTGTCGGATCCAAAGTGGACGAAAAAACTTGAATTTGAGCCACGCGCTGAGTCGGCTTGTTCCACCGTCTCCTGTTTCATTGTTTCACGACCATGTCCCATTGCTTTCAGTACTCTGCAGACGACTCGCTCATACCGGAGCGCCATGGATTGGAGAGTTCGTCTTCCCCTTCGTGGCAACCTAATAATACACTTCAGAGTTTTTACTGTAGCGAATACGGTTGCATCATCCTAAAAATATGTTGTCTCTACGCCTTGTGTTGTTCTCATCTCGGATCTAGCTTTCAGGCGTCACAAACATTGCCAAATTGAACACTTGTGCTTGGGTACAGTGTACGGGAGCACGGCTCGCCTGTCCAGTCCCACCCAGCTGGGAGACTAGGCAATATTCTCTAATAAGGTTTTCTAACAACACGAATGTATACACATTTGCCCCCTGTGACGGAAGGTCAGAATTTTAATGCCTGAGCGTTCTTGCACCATATTTGGTAAGAGAAACGACTATAGCAGTCAGCCTTTTGAAGTCCACTCAACACGTTTTGCTAACGCTACTGCCGAATGGGCCGACGAGCGGTCTAAAGCTATCCACCGGCACTCCTCCACAGGCCTCAATTTAGTATGCTCTCCTTTTGAATGATCAGACGCCATCCCACTGCTGCGAGTTTTATGGCCTATCCAGTATTCATCGTACGGTTCTTGAGTGGTGACCATGGTGTTGAGCGGTCGTAGGCTGGAAACAGACCATGTTGCTAGTCGAAACCAGAGAAGGCTATGCAGAGTGGTAGCGACGCTTCCAGTCCTTCCCGTAGTAGGGGATGTAAAACTCTTCTCGTTAGCTCTCAGCTTCCTTGGAGATCCAATACTCCGATATCGTGGCGCCTTGGTAAAGCGCTTTGAGGCTCTACTCCATAACCTTGTTCAATGGATATCAGGTTTAGCTTCTTTTACTATTTCCAGAACTTGATCTCAATTATTGCCGCATTCATTTACGCCTGCAGGCTATGCTAGTCAGTCACTTGTTTCTGCGCCTCAGCTCAAAGCTTTGCTTATTCTGCAGAGCCCATCGTTCCTGTTTCTCCTTAACCTGCATGCTCATGAATGACATATCAGCCTCACCGCACTCTGACTCTTTACACTCTGTACTTTCCCATCCTTACTTGTTCTCTTCCCATGACCCGGACTGTACTTCTCCCTACCTAGCTTAATCCCTTCACGTTCGTTGGCAGTTATTCTTTTGACTTCACACTCGTTCTATTCTAAATTCATTATTTGCAATTACTGTCTGTTAAGAGAGGAATCAAATCTGACATAAGCAAACATATTGCTGTTCCATAACCGTCAGCATATCACAAGCTCTGGCTGCAAGCGGTCTGGTGTAGAGGTCGAGTTGGAATACGAACTGTCCATTCTTTTTCAATTCTTCACCAGGCTTGTTGCCACAAAACATCATGGGACTCCATTTTCGAGGCGAGTCGGGTGCAAACCTCACCGGCAATGCAACCCATACAGCACCATCATCTGATCTCCGAAATGAGAGCCCACTTTCTCAGTACTCTAGAAACGATGATGTACGAGCTTCGGATGACAGCGGAAGTCTCGCCAAGTCTACGCATTCACAGCCAGAAACATTTCCTACGGGTAAGTGACCAATTGGAGGCAAATCGGGCATCAAGACTGATAAGCTGCAGATCTACCTGAACGACCACAAGGCACCAACAGACCACAAGGCACCAGCATATTCAGTAGGGTGGGCGCGAAGATCAAGTCTCAAGTTGATCCGGCTGCTATCTTCCATCTACTGGACTTCCGGCCGTGGTTTTACCCGTTCACATGGAAAAAGTACGGGGTCTTGCTCATGCTTGCCTGTATCATCGCTGGAATCGTCGTGTCAGACCACTACACCAAATGGATAACAAAGTCGATGGCAATTACCCGGAGTTATATGCTTCCGGTTCTTATCATATCGGTCTGTGCTGAGCCGCTCATCATTATGATTATCCTTCCTGTCGCAAAAGTGCCAGATATTCCCCAGCACGAGGTCAACAACAATCTGAATCTCGAGAGCGACTTGGAAAAATCAGAGAAGACCATCATACCTCATGGCCCCTTCGAATCGGCTTTGGTCATTCCTTGCCATGATACCGATCATCAAGCAATGAGAACCACAATTGACTCTGCTCTGCCACATTTCAGACCACAGGATATCTACATTGTAGACAACGGGCGAAGCAAGTACCCATCGCACCCGGATGGGAACTTCCGAGAGTACATCCGAAGCATCCATCCAGATATTGAGTATATGTGGTCACCTATTGGAAGCAAGAACGCCGCGCAGCTGGTTGGTGCTTTGGCAGCAAGAAACAAGGGCTACAAGTACCTTTTGAGTGTAGATGACGATGTCTGCATCCCCAAAAACTTTTCAGCCCCTACGGAGATGATCGATGACAAGTTCAAGGCAGTGGCTTACCCGATCAAAGCCATGGACGCAAAGTGCGAAGTACCTCTTTTCCTGGTTGCATGGCAGGATGTCGAGTATCGCCTGTCTGGTCTTTCAAAGCTTGCAGAGGATCGACTATGTGGTGTACAGTTTCCCCATGGAGCTGGCTGGTTCGTCGAGCTCGACACCTTCATTGAATTAATGGAGTTTTATCATCCCATGGACTTCATCGCAGAAGACTGCAACGCTGGTTTAGGTATCGCCAAAATGGGCAAGGGTATTCGTTTTGATGCTCGCTGCTATCTAGCAACAGAGGTGCCTACCACGTTCTTCGGCTCAGGACTGAATTGGTGGAAGCAGAGACAAAAGAGTTGGGAAATGGGCCGACATGGTAGAATCTTTGCCTTCATCCGAGCCTTCTTGTTCTCCATGCCGCCGCGGATGACCGTCCAAGGCATCTTGTGGCACAAATTCTCGTTCTTTTATCTCATCTGCACCATTCTCATTGATTGGTTACGAGTCCCTGTTATCGTCGCTTTAGGACGTACAAGTACGTGGTGGCGTAACTGTCTTCTTCTCATGTTGTTCTCCGCACTACCCCCAATGGCATACAACTACTGGAAATGCCGGCGGCGTGCTGATATGCAGATTCGGTTCTGGGCTGGCTTGACATACCCGTGGTACAAGCAGCTTTATCTCTTCGTCGCCTTGGCCGGTGCCATTCGATGGGCAGGCTATTTTCTTGGTGGCCACCAAGCACCTCCAACCATCCAACAGATGCTGAAGGCAAAGGATGAACGCTGCTTCTGGCTCGACCCCCGTTTCAAAGAGAATCCGGCATACCTCGCTGATGAAGCAGAAGCGATAGAGGCTGCCAAGAAAGCTGGACAAGATCCCATGGAAAGGCCGACAGACGGAACAAGCGAAAACTCACCCCTCCGTCCAGATTTCCTTTTAGAGCCTCCTAGCGCTACATATAGCAGCGCTGCCACGCGATCAATCGAGCTGGAACTACCGCGACCCTCGAGCTCACGAGCCGGCTCACGTCCAAGAGGTAGCCCTAGTATGGATCCTTTCGCGGATAGTCGACCAACGTCTCCGTTGCCTATCTTCGAAGCATCGAATGATCGAAACGCATTAAGTCAAGAGACTTTGATCACGAATCCATTCGCCGACCCCAAGTCGAGTCCTGCGCCGAGCCCAAGAATGGAATACAATCGTTTGCTTTCTGATCCAGAACCTCGTCCGCGTTCCCCGCGGGGACACTCCACATTTCAAAAACGGCCCACGTTCTCACAACAACGATCATACGCAGCCTTCCCAAGTTCACAACCACTTCAGTTTAGACCATACAACCAAAATCTGTTGGGCTCACCACTCATGGCACCAAGTCCACATGGTTCACCTGCGAACTCATATCCTTTCTTTGATACTACAGTGGGAGACTCCAATTTCAAACCCCAAAAATCTAGACACACCTCCCTTCGTTTACCGCAAAGCAATATGAGCAGCTCATCGACACTTGTGCCTACGTCTCTGACGACACCAGGCCTCAGGACCAGCGCATCGTCGGACTCCCTGGAGGCCGCCTTGATGATGCAAAACAAATCTGTCATCAACAATGGCCATGACTCCAGTCGTGAAAACAATCCCGAGGCGCACTCGTATTCGAATCATCACAATTTTTCCCTCCCATCACCAACGGAACAGAAAATGGCAGGGGGTGCGGATGGACCTGAATACAATCGCTTCTCGTGGGACGAATGTTCCAATGGGCACATGCAAATGCCTGATCCACACATTCAACAGGCGTATCAAGACCGTCGTTACCTTTGAGTAATTGCTTATTCTTTTTCTTCTTATCTATCAATTTTTTGAGCGGGTTTCATGCTCATACACATACATGGAAATTTGCACACATTTGCGCGATTTCTATCATCGCAACTGTATTGTATATCAGTAATGTTGTAGTCGAGTAATCTTATGATTCTAAACCATTTTGACTCGCTTGTGATGTAAATGTACTCGCAGTCTAGTTTCTTGAAGTCATCACTGCGAAATTAGACGTGAGCTTTTCTTATTTTCAGAATTTGATGTCGCATTCGCCGTATGATAACGGTGTAAACACTTTCTCCCGAGTTACTCGCAACAAATCGATTTGGCATTTCTCAAATCATGGCGGAGTATGATGATCTCTAATGACCATACTATATGTGCGAAAGCTGAGACTTTCGAATTTGCTCACTTCCAATCCCATTGTCATTCAATTAAGTGAATCACCATCAACTAAAACACTCAACACTCCACCAGACCTTCTGTATTCTGTTGATCATGCCACATTAGGTAGCAAGCCAGTCGCGGTCATTTAATTCCTTGATACCCAGCTTCTATTCAAGTTTTCCTATAATGGTAATTGGTAAGTTAAATGAATCACGATGAGAGGACGAGAAACCATCCATCGAAATTCACCTTAATGTATATGAGATCGCTCAACAGTCGGCACACAGCAAACAGATATAACGATAGTCACTGTCGGTGTCGGGCTGCCAAGGTCAGACAGAAAAACGTACGCTGATAGAATGTAATCATGCTTTTTTATGGCTACAGTGGTAGAGCCCGCTAGATTGCTCAATTGAGTCAAATAGTCATAACATCCAATACTTTCGGCATTTTGAACTATTGCTTGATATTACAAGTCGTTTTGATGCAAAATTGATTGAGACTCAGCAAGGGAATCTATTTCTGGACTCCACCTCATCCAATGAGCAAACTCATCACATCACGTGGACCTTGCGCTGCGGTTAATGCCGCGGGCGCTCCTGTCCTCGTCCCGTTGGGCGCGTCCTCCAGCCAGCTATCCCGTCGTCAATTCATCAACTCAACCTATACCTTTATCCTATCGTTACCCACACAGGTCTACACATTGCTCGCGCCTGACTCTACGAATAGCAGGCCAGGCCGTAATCTCCCAATTGTTCTGTTCTTTCTGATCATGGGTTTTTGCACACAGAAAGGCAGCGAGAAGGGGGTTGTCCGAATTAATGGTTTCACCTATTCGTCGCAGCTTTCGGCTATCGCAGACGCAACCATTCGCAAACTTTACACGTCTCTTGCCCTGCAGGCTAGGTGCGAGGGCCTAAATCCTCATTGCTCCCAGCCATGAGGTATCCTGAAGCTATCTGCCAGTTCTTCCTCCTATTCTTGTCCCGTAGGTGGCACCTTTGCAGGCTGTGTTTCTTATCATTGCTGTTGTGATACCCGCCTCTCCTGCACTCGCTTCTCTATGAGTCTCATATGCTTTGTTCGTGTTGTGGAATCATAGTGGACTTGGTTGTTGTTGTTTGCCGGGCTTTAATTCTTTCACCCACTTAACCAGATCGGGAAATTTCGAACGGCCACTCTCTCTACAAGTGCATGCAGATGCTTCTCAATAACAGCAACTCCATCCGCAGTATTACTCTCACGCCATAAACCATTAGGGTCAATCTTATCAAGACTTTGTTCGCGCTGAAATGATGAGGTTCGACGGAAATTTCATCTCATACTTCCAAATCCTTGGGATGCGAAGTCGTTCCCTTATGCTTTCACGATAGTTGCCACGATATGCCAAGGCTGCCAGAGATAGACGGTGCGATAAGAAGTTCGGTATGATCGCTGAACATTCTGCTGCTACGGAGAGCTTGCGAGGTGGGGGTACCCACGCGAAACAATACGAGAAACTCCGCGGATTTTGAAACGCCTTTCGATCACAACCACAGCCCTGCAGTGATCCTTCTCACAGAATCTCGACTGCCCGCAATTATTTTCTAAAATCGGCTCTCGTTTTGTGGCGCGATGTTAGGTTTCTGCTCGGCGTTTTTCCATCTCGTCCATTCTTTTTTGATCATTCCTCAAGCCTCCAAACATTTGGCGCCCTGTTTTATTCCCGTATCACGTCTTATATACCCCTTGGTCAGAGCTCCGTCTGACATTTTGAGAGTCTATGTGACTGCGACCGAAGTGAATCATCCACGCGACCATTAGCTATGCGTGCCACCGGCAACACAGTCTTCCCTATTTCGCCTAAGCTCCAGAGTCCATCTAATCGCTTCACTACGCCTTCTGTGCGTGAGGCTCCCTCCTTGGCTGCTGCTTTTGTCCGTTTCAGTGATTGAGCTCGAATCAACCTCAAGATGGTGCCTTACAATACGGGGCACTTCAGGAAGTGTTTTACGGTTAACTCGATTTCCGTCCGAGCTGCTGGAGTCGATGCTCGAGTTTCTATAGATATCTCGCGGATCGTGCGACTTTCTCGTAGGTTTGTTCGCGGTGGTTGCTTGCTCGTCTTTATTCAAGATGCGGTCTAACACTGTAGCTCTTCAGTTCCTCCTGGGCGTGACGGGTCTCACGCAGGCGCAGTCACCACCAGGAATATTTCCTCAAGTCAACAACAATCTCGCCATGCAAATCAATGGCCAACAAATTAGCGCTGGACAGAATGTAGCCCCTAACAGTAAGCTGTATAATGGCCTCCCACCTTGATTTTACTGATTCGTGTAGATGTTAATGGCCAACCAACCATCGGCATAAGTAATAATGGGTTAAATCCCAACAGTGGTCAGAAATATCTGTTCATGATGATTGGTAAGTAAATTGACTTTTCCCTTGTTTGTTCAAAGTTGCTGATTTGCATCATCAGATCTGGATTCGTGAGTTATGACAACTTTCTTGGGCAGTATTTCGTCACTTACTCATACAAGCTCAACATCTGGAAACACCAAGAACAAGCGCGCTGATGCGACACCTGCAGCGCCAGCGGCATCAGCAGCACCGGCCGCGCCACAACAGCCAGAGGATCCCGAGCATTCCGGCGGTAGACAGACTTTCCTCCATAGTTTGGTACAGGACTTTACTCTAGGGTCAAATGGAAACATCAATTTGAACGGCGCGATTCAGCTGCAATCAAACGGCAACGGACCAGTACAATGGCAGCCACCAAATCCACAAAATGGTCAACATCGCTATATGGCCCTCGTGTTCCAGCAACCTAACAATTTTCAAATACCCGCAAGCATGCAGAGCATGGTCCAAAACCGCGCAAACTTTGATCTGAGAGAATTCATACAGCAGGCTAATCTTGTGAGTACACTGGATGTGTACTTCTCGATTTGAATCGCGTTAACCTCATAATTTTAGCCATTGCCACAGTGGGGAACATACTTCGTGATTGGTAATGGCAACTCGAACGGCGGAGGAAGTAGCGGCGGAAACAGCATCCAGAGCACAAGCGTCTTTGTTACAGCCACCACAGTCACTGTCCCAGGTCTCAACGGAGGAGTATCGTGAGTTCATCTCAAGTTCATGTCGGGCTTACAAATTAACGAACGATGGTAGTACATCTGTATCCCAATATCTCACTACTCAGACCTTGAGTAACGGGTTCAACGGTGGTGGTAACGGCGGCAACGGTGGCAGCAGCGGTAGTGGTCAAAGTGTCAGCACGTTTACAACAGCCACCACCTTCCCCAACGGCGGCCCGACCCAGACATTCCTAACCACCACAACCTACTTTGGCGGCAACGATGGCTTTGGAAACGGAAATGGCAACGGCAACGGGAATGGAAGCGGTGCTCGCACAAGTACTTATCTAACCACAACCACTTTCCCCAATGGCGGTCCTACGCAAACATTCTTCACTACTTCCACAGCTTTTGGGCAAAACAATGGCGGCAGCAGCGGCTTCGGCGATCAAGACTCCAGCGGTCTTATCTACAGCACCGGATTCACAGGCCAGAGAACGACGACATCGACAGGTCCTGTGACTTTCTCACTTGCGTCTACCGACGCTAGTGGCAGCACCCGATCTTACCGCACAGTGACTCAGACCACTGCTACATTGACTATAAGCGGTGTAAGTCGTGTTACGAAAACGACGTTCCAGACTACTGCGACGTATACAAATACGCAGTTCTTGAATGGTCAACTCTCGACAGCTACGTATACAAGCTCAGGTCTTACGACAGCTACGCGTCCAGACTTCAACTTCAATGGTGCTGGTGGGAAGCAAGGGCTTGTTGAGGGTATGTTTGAGAAGGCTGTGTTGGCTCTTGTTGGTGCGGCGTGGTACTTTATCTGATGTTAATTTCTATCATGTTTGGAGTTGCGAATTGTACATACCTGTCCTTTCCGATTGCATAGCCAAAGGCTCTGGAGTATTGGCGATGCTGCTGTGTGTATTTATAACGGGGATGACTTGTTAAGTGTTAATTATATCCATAGTATGTCAGTCTATTGGTCTTGAATGGAAATCTCTTTTTAAGGGCACTACTCTTTTCTCGTTGGATGTTACTACAACTTTCCTGTGATTGGAAACAAGTCTTTGACGGTGCTCTCGGAGAGCATGGAGTGTGTAAGAAAAATGACTGCTTATGGTGTTCGCCGCGTGGACGGCCACCTCATCTTCCCTTTCCAAAACCAAGACATAATATTTATTCGCTACTGATTCATTACCATGGCGTGACACTCAACATCACCTGCCCACCTCCACGCTTATCATCATCGGAAGCTGATGCACAACGTCTAGAAATAAAGATGATAGATATCCTGACCTATCATCTGGAATTGCGTTCACTCTTCTTTTTCCATATCTGCAGGCGTTGCTCATTTCCTGTTCCGCTTCACAAAGGTTTTGACCATACTGTTACGTTGCCCTGATTCGAGTACAAGAAACCATGCGTAGCATCGAACGCACCAGTGTTCTCTGATGATTTCTGTTAGAAGGAAAGTTGAGTTCTTTATACTGGTTGGTCTCCAATCCGGTGGGTGAGAGATCACTAGGACTCGGAGATTGTGCAGTCACATAAAGATGCTGGATTTGGAAGCTTCGAACATCAGATTGCAACGTGAAATGGGACTTGCACATGTTCGTCTGCCTTCTGTGCATGCACACTATTCATAGATCAAGCTCGGCAGCAAGCGTCTTGTCTATCTTGGGATTTTATTGCCGTCCTTCGATCCTCGTGAGCGTGACATGCGAGAATGCTGTGCAATCATGCACTGATGCTCTCCTCCACGCAGCGATAACATCCAGCGAGAAATGGTGGTGGTGATGACCACTGTTTGAAGATGCTATGTATGATTGCTGGGCTCCATTACGGCTTGATAGGGTAGACTTAAGTGGTCTTCTGTGACATAATTTACATTCTAAGCATGAGCATAGTACGTGATTTGGGGAATGCAAGAGGCTCAACAGGCGGTCACCTTAGAAGTCCTCCATGGAAAGAACGACTCGCGACAGACGTTCTGAGAAGCAGTAGATTCCAGAGTGCACTCAGTCTCTTTATGTGTTTGTCGATGGTCATGTTCCTGAGCAGATGCCAGTCCTCGTCGGAAATGGGCAAAGTTTCGTCATATCAGTAGCCTTGGCTAGATCTCAATGGTATAAAAGATAGCAGTATGGGAAGGCTTACTTAAAATTCGCTAAATTCGGCTCTTGTAGCGATAAGGCCATGTTCGTCCTTTCCTACTAAAGGGCCCCAGATATGAAAATTTTCGCACAATGAATGCACAAACAGTTTGCGATCTGATATACTAGCCCGTGGAGCTATCGCACAAAAAAGACGAGAGCTCATCACTAATAATCACCATCATCACACGACGAAGATAATAGCTCCTGTGATGTTGAAACGCTGTCCGTCATCGCCATTTTGGGATGGAGATTGAAATTCAGCACTCCCCAATTTCGGTGGGCAAGGATATGAGCTGGCCTTAAGCCAAGCTCAAATATGTAGTGTCAACTTATCTTGCATATCTTTAAGCGTCAACGAGGCAAAGCAAGACCTATCCTCGTCTTTTTCTATGGTAGAGCTGTGGATAGTTCAGTTGTGGGAGGCCGTAATAGATTTAAATATGATCGAGGTTTGTCAGCCCCGTAAGTAGAAAGACAAGGACGAGAGATTGATCGGAAGTGCGAGCGGAAAATCTACGGTACGAGTTACCATCAAGCATTCCAAGTGAAGGATACATGATACTGCGAGCGTTTCGATTGGAAACAATTATACGACACCACAGCCATACCACCAGCAAACTGCAGAAATGGTGCCTAGCCCAAAACCCCGACCCATCATCTAAGTAAGAACCCCAAAGGGAACTTCTTCACAAACCAGACAGGACGTCGAAATCCGGTGACACACGCTCTCCCACCCGTGGTGGAGCGTGGCGGTAATATCTACAGGGAAAGTTTCTGACGCCATCAATGTAGGACCTGATTTTGATTCGCATAACAACCTTGTTGGATTGGACTGGTATATGTGATGCACATGAAAGGTCCGAGGACTGTATCCTCGACGTCAGGGAAGGGGGAGGGGAAGGGGTTACCGTGATCTCAAAGTTGCGAAGTGTAGAGACGCGAGAAACACGATAGAAAGTAGAAGGGATGTAGGTCTTATCCGGCTAAACTCAAGGATGGCAAAAAATAACTCAGGAGAAATGCAGAACTAACGCCTGCTCAATGCACCGTCTCCAAACACCTCTTATACTCCGCCATCCTCCCTCACACTAAAACAAATCCTCAATCCCCCTCTCCGAGTCCTTCTTGATCAGATCGATCATCCCCTAATCATCACCAATTAGCATTGTGATTTCCCAACCTGCTCCCCAATCATAAACAGTGAATTACATACCTCAGGCATAACGGGCCCACCCTTCTCGTCCTTCACATACCGGAACGGCATAACAGTGCTCTCATGAGCATCGACTTTCAATTCAGGATGATCGATATACGGTATCTTCTCCAAGGGGGTTTTATCTTGGATAATCATCCGGGTTACGCGTACGGCTGTATCTGTTGTCATTTGGACTGGTCCGAGACGGCGGCCTTGGAAACCTTTTGCTCGGAGTTCGGATGTACGATCTGAAATGGGGATTAAGTCAGTTGAGATTAATGTGAGGGAGTTGGGTAATACTATACCTCTCGGTGGGTCATCCCCTAAAGAGCCATAAAATCAACTTACACATTCCTCAAGAAAAATGAAGTCGATATAGTCAGAATAGAAGACATACCTAAAATCCCCCCAAACAAAAACACATCAGCCCACTCCCCATCTTCAGGTCTCAATTCCTCCTTCGCACTCGGATCTAACAAACAAACTCTCTCCTTGCTCCATCCAAAAATTTCCTCCACACTTCTCGTCTCCACAGTCAATCCTTCTACAGCTTTTAAGTTTTCAGGTAATACCAAGGATTTTGGCACGGAAGAGAGGTAGAATTTCGAGTTTGCGGCGTGGGATTCCTTTGCGATTGATGCGTATTCGAGAGAGGACCAGGATTCGAGGTCCGGGTCTAAGTGTTCTACTATGTAGGTTTTGCTGGAAGAAGTCATAGTGGTGTGTATATGAGTTGTGGGCTAAGAAGCATTGGGAATTGGGAACCAATAGAATTGTTGTAGCAAAGAACATTTAGATGGTATCACGTGCAGAGCTTGGCAGGGTTCTTACTACTTTGGGAATGTGGGATGTTTTTTTTGGGAGAGTTAGTGGTTGAGCATGTTTTTTAGGTCTTCTGCTGTCAATTCCGAACGTTGGATAGAATGTGATCAGATTGATGTGACGGGAGCCTGGTATACTATCATGATAAAATGATGGACGAGTCAACTGCTCAGCACACTGTAATTAACTTATTCTACTGAACTCGTGTAAAACTCCCCATTCCGTACCAGTCCTCATGATGGAAGAGCGTTGCTGAATATTACGACCGTCTACCCAAACACATGGACATCGCACATCGTGACCAGTATTTCGGGCCTACTGGGTAGCGACGATTGCAGAACTTGCCCTCAACTCATGTGGTTAAAGTTGGGGTACGAATCCCATAGCTTAAGCTTTAAAAGATGAGACGAATAGGAGGCTGAGGCATTTAGTGGGAGGCACTAATCGTCAACGGTTCCTTTGCAAGACCTGCTGAGGTGTGGAGGTGTGTTGATCGGTACGCCTCGTGACGTTCTTTGGCGTTTCGAAATCTTTTAACGACCTCATATCACACTTTCCTTTGTAAAGTTTATAGGAACACACCTCCCAACCCCCTGATTGTTGTGATAATTGTCTTGAGAAGATACGATCCTGTCGTTGGCAACTCCTATTCCCATTTCGAAATCTGAGTGAAACAGTCTTTGTTAATTGCTCAATCATTCAAGCTATCTGCCCGACTCCCCGCCGTTAGACGACCCCACTTCATAAACATTTCCACAGCATTCCCCCACAATAAGACAGCAAACGTGCATTGAGTCCTACAATACGACACGGCACGCACTCACAACCCCGACCAATTCAATTCCTTGCTCAACCAAGGATCAACTTAGTCCAACGAGCGAATCAATTGCTTCTGGCAAAACCCCAGTCAATAATTCAAAACTCATATACTTCACGGACGACATCGCCAAGTCAGCGACACTTATCCAAGGGTCTTGAAACGCTCAAGGGACGATCACTGTGGTTACGTGGTTGTTTTATCACCTTGGTACTTTTTGAGAAAAAATCCAAAGTTATTGAAGGTCAAAGAAAAAGTTTGGTACTCGGGAGCACAAAGAGAGTCACAACGACCTTGCGCAACGTCACTGCTACCCACACAAACTCGCGATCGGAGATACCACCGCAATTTTCTTGTGCTACTTAGCTCGCCTACATCTGGTTGAGTCTCTGCAATCAATCAAGGACAAAGACACGAGTGCGTAAAGGCAGACAAGTAAGATGAATCCTCACCAACAGAACAAGGTCGATATTAGTGTAAGTATTTCCGCAATCGCTCTGTCTATTCAACTCTCTGGTTCAATAACAACGAATACTAATGCTTGATATAGTCGCTATCAGCGGACGAACAACGCCTCTTCCGCCTCTACGGCAAACTCCCCAACAAGAAAGACCTCCTCCAAAACAAACTAAAGGTAACTCACCTCATTCCCCTCTTCCCTCTTCCCCTCTTCCCCCAATCCCCATACCCAATTCTTCCCCCACCACAGCCCCCTCACTAACAACTCCCTCCCCCAAAAACAGGAGCGCAAATACTTCGACTCCGGCGACTACGCCCTCTCAAAAGCAGGCAAAGCCTCCGACGTCGGCGTAACCCAAATAGGGCGCGAACACCCCGTCCCAGAAAATATCCCCCACTCCTCCACACCACCGCACAATCTACATAACGGGCATGTTTTATCGCCTACACCAGGTACGGTTCCTGCGGGTGCGTTAGGTGGTGCTGGTAGTCCCGTTAAGGAGGGGAGTTATTTGCAGAGGGAGACTAGTGCTTCTGAGATTGATGGAGAGGGAGAGGAGGGTGGGAAGGGTGAGGAGCAGGGTAGTGAACATGCTAAGGTTGGAGGGGTTAGTATTAAGAAATAGGAGTGGGGGGTGTTTTGGTGGGGTGGGAGGGGAGACGAGGGTTGATATTGAGTAGAATTGGACGGATTGAACGGCTGAGGGCAGTGAATAGGCTTTGCGAGATGCTGTCATTTTTCACTTGTCAAAAATGGCTGAGGTGGATTCGAATTCCGATCAATGCCAACAACGGCTCTGGCGTTCCACTGGAGTTCAAAGTATGATTTACACACAGGAAGAGGACTTTCGAAACTGATAAGGTCCACTTTCCACTGGCCCAAATGGACTG
This sequence comes from Tothia fuscella, assembly GCA_010583015.1. NCBI lineage: Eukaryota > Fungi > Ascomycota > Dothideomycetes > Venturiales > Cylindrosympodiaceae > Tothia > Tothia fuscella. Next base: position 362,689 of record MU007029.1, on the reverse strand, counting down.
CATTTTCTTTTGTCAGGGATTATGGGATGTTTTCTGTTATTCGTGTAGTATATACCTTTCTCATGTTTTTGCAGCTAAAAACCTTCAGCCGAGGAAAATAAATCAAGACAACATTGTCAAATACGTGAAAGATACCTACTCTGTCGGGCTAATTGAAACTCCCATAGACTTCATCGGATCTTAAACTAGAAAGTATGTATTTAGTGTGATGGGGAGCAAGTTAAAAGTCTTTAGGACTAATCTTAATATCAGTGGCCGGGAACTGCTAGAATAGTAAAACCTTTTTCAACACCCTAGAATTGGCTTGTGGACCTCAAGGATTCCGCCAACATTTGAATTCCAATTGGCAAGAACAATTCTTAATCTTAAGATTTTGGACCTAGGTAATCGGCTGTCCAGGAGTATCTCTCTCTGAACACTTTTTTGATATCGAACCCTAACAACCAGCAATAACGCCATTTCCGATTCCCATACCAAAAAAGGGCAGTACAACATCATCTTCATCTATAACTCCACCGCCTTAACAGCCATACCAAGCGCCCCCTCAAACGTCTTATTCCCCCCAATAAACCCGCCCGCGTGAATGAAAACACCACCAGGCACACCAGAAACCTTTGACAGTTCCTCATCCCTCAACCCCTTCCACTTATCCGGTAAATCCTTTCTGTTATCAAAACCACCGCCCTCAACACCCACAGCTCTGATGCGCCATTTACTATCCTTTGTATCATTTTCTGGAAACAATACATATAGTACTTGCGCTTCTTTGATGTCAATACCCTTTTCTGATGATGACAGGCGCTCGAGGGTGTAGAGGTGGTCTGCCCATGGTAGACCTTCGGGGAGAACCATTATTTTACCGCTGGAGTGGTGAGTGAGTCGATTGTTGTAAGCGGTTTGGACGGTGGACCTTGCTGGTAGCCATGAGTGATGTTTATCGCTCAATTCCATGATGAATTGCTGTCCGACGAACGCGCTCGCGTGCGCGAATCTCTCGTCTTCTTTGCGTTGTTTTTCTTCTGCGTTATCGCTATCGGAGGATTGTTCGAAGGCATGGTTGTATCTATTGACTACACTCGCGAGACTGAATCCTCTATCCTCGAATCGTTTCTTTATGTCCGAATTAGATAACGCAGTGGTGTCGTATACCGAAATGCCATTATCATTCGCATCGAACGCTTCAATTAAATCGTCGTAGAGTTTCTGATATAATAATTCCACCTCACCACTCTCTAATGCAAGGGCAGTTTGCTGCGCTATTATATCCTTTCCGAAATGTTTGTATACAAGACCGGCGGAGGAGAGTTTTGTGGCGTGGATGTCGTCGAAGGTGGTTGTGAATTCGCGTTGGTGGTGGTCGTACCTGTGGTTTTGGGTGGTGTATTCTCCGCCTACGTCGACGACTGTGTGGCAGGTTTGTAGGACGCTGGGGTCGCGGGTTCGGACTAGGGGGCTTTGTTTGTAGGTTGGGAGGAGGCGGAGCATGAAGACTGCGAGGGCTTCGTCGGCGTGGAAGTGGCCACTGTTGGGTAGTTAGTACTTTGATGATATGCTGTTGTTCAATTGAATTCATTTGAGTCAAAGAAGCTCAATTTCAGTCTTGAAAGCAGAGATTTGAGATCACTCGAAGGGGTAAAGACATACTTGTGAGTTCCAATCAGTGGTCCCGTCATCTTTTGGCGTTTTGGTAGGGATTCGCCTTCACTCGTAAGCATCTCCTCTCGTTGTTGACTTGGTGTGGGTCCCGGCATAAAATTGCGAAATGTGTGTTGGAACTGCTGGTGGAGAATTTGAGGTTTGATAGGGCGAATAGTTGAAAGCCGAGCAAGAAAGGTAGTAGTTGTTCTTACGAAAAGCATAAACACCAATTGAAGACGAATTGCATTTCGTAAGGTGGAGCAAAAAAGTAACAACTTTTTGCCCTTATGTAGGCCAAGACACTAGACCAGGTTTGAGCATCTCCAATTCGTCTGGAAACCTGTATGATGGAAGTACAGACTACTCCACCTCTAATCCCCTTCTCCAGCAACAGTCTTCCCTGAAGAAGATCCTCGTTCAAGTAAAAGCTCACGTGTCCTTTTATTCTTCCCTGAAATCTAATCTCAGTATCTTCTTGGCCCTGAAACCTCCCAAATGCATCATTTCCCGTCTTCACTTTCCACAGGAACAAGGCTCGGGAAGACCAAGGCAGTGAGTGCATATGGGAAATTCCCGTTCCTGAGGTCATAACGGGATCCTTGCCAGGTAAGAACGAACCTTCTGCCTTGTCTTGACTTCCTGTTTCTTTGCTCCTTCTTCATTCTCGCACCCCTCCTTCTATTCTTGAATATTTTTATCACTCCACGAAGTCGGCTGACACGTGAAGATAAGGCCAGAGGTTAGTGCGACTACGCTTGTGGCTTGAAGAAACGCCTTGGCGTATTTTCTTGACGAAAATACCTGCCATAGTCGATCGTGACCACCTAAACGAGAATTCAAAAATTCTTCCAGTGCGAAGAGAAAGATATACGACGGCCCCTCCAGCGCAATCGGCGCGTCGCAACGCGATATACTCTCCACCGAAACAACCACAACCATTATAGCCAGTACGGCGCAACGCGCTCTTCGCAGATGTGGCTACTACGCCTCATCTCTTCGGCCGTCTTTCTCTTCTTAATCGTCTTCACGATACCCTTGACTTTCGATGTTGGCGGGCGAGACTGCGGCCTAGCGTTCTCACTTTCACTATCGGCATACTACTTTTTGTTCTCCGTCCTGAAACTAGCGACACCCGAAGCGTCGAGATTTCGATACGCGTTCGTGCAATTCGTCAAGTACACGCAATGGGCTACTATACTCACGTTGATGATATGGAGTCTCAACAAGTTTTCTGTGGATTCGGATAATGCTGATGGAGGGTGGGTGGAGAGGACGTTTCACTACAAGAGGGCGAGGGACTCGACTGTGCAGTCATGGTTGTTTGGACGGTACGGGCTTGTGCCGACGACGGCTATAGGTGGTTGGGACAAGTTACTGCGGTATTCTACGCCGGTATTCCAGATATTGGAGGGATTTTGCAGTTTGCTTGTTATACAAGCAGGTGGGCAAATTACGAAGTGGCTTGTCAATAGGGAGCGAGGAGATACTTGGATGGTATGTCGTTGTTATTTTGACGCACGGAGAACAAACAAAATACTAATCAAATGTAGATTTCATTGCTGGGTGTCTCCGCTGGAATCATCTCCAGTGCTATCTACTTCCTATGGCGGATAACCACGTTTCCGGATATTGGCACCGTTGACGCCTTCCTTATCGGTGCAACCATAACATGCGCAGTGATTCTGGGCTCGTGGGGTATTGGCAGTGGCCGAGGTAATCCGGTGGAATCGTCTCTTCTGGTAGGCCTCCTTTCTGATTTTGTTGTTATCAAGCTAAGCTTTAAGTTTAGTTCGCTTATGTCACCCTTTGCATCTACCAAATTTTCACGGATTATATGCCAACCACACCACCTACGACCCCAGCCGTTCAACCTGATTATCCTCCCCTGCCACCAATAATCATGGCTACTTACTCTACGCTGCTTAGTTACCTCTCCTCCATGCCAACAGCACTCCACGCCTCTTACAACTTCTTCATCGCAGCTGTCATGACAATAACACCATCCGTCATTGTCTCGCTGGTGTATAGAGTCTTTGTCATGTACGCTGCCGCGCGAATCATTCCCGCTGTAAGAGACTCGGGCGCGAGAGCATTGAGCCAGGAACCGAGCCTGGAGGACAGTGATGAGGCTGGTCAAATTTTGGGGCTGCTGAGTTGGTTCAGCCCGAGCATTCTCATTGCTGTGTATACCAGCTTGCTGATGCAGCATTTCTCGACTGCGAATGGCACAGGTACGATACCTGGGGACTGGTGGAACAGTCGAGGGGGAGATGCTGGGGGAAATCTATGGAGGTGGATTAATTTGGCAGCGACAATGACATTCTACGCTGTAGAGCTCTACCTTGGGAGAGAAGACGACGACGCAAGACTAACTACCCACTGGAAGATTGATTGAGAGTGGTTGAAAGAAGAGCCGTTTACCATCTGCACCGGCCCTGAACTACCCTTTTGCTTTTCTATGGAAGGCACATTATCGCAGCCACAGAAGGATTGAAAAGTCCCCAACACATCAGCAGGGCCGCAAGACGCGGCCGCCGCGATACCATCCTAGCACTCCCAACCCATCCCCGATGCATATTTTGGACATTGAATCCCCAGCATCCACATACACACCACAAAAGTCGATAGCTTGAAAAGTCAACACCTTCACAGCGCCGAAGTTGACTTTAGCTATAGCCAGGACATCTCACAGGCGAACGAGATGCGCAAAAGCAAAAACGTAATACTGTTTTGAAAGGAGGTTTTTGGAAGAAGAAATTTACAGGAAGAGCAGGAGCGATTGGACCGTCATGGCCTTGGAGGGCATCTAAAAAATAATAGCATGTAGAGAAGAAATCCTAATACTTCCTCTTCAAAACTATTATGAACTACTGAATACAGTGAGTAGTTTTCATGTTATAGGAGTGTATTTTCAAGGCAAGAAGCGTATTGTGTTCTACCTTCTGCTGCACTGTATGGAGGAACACTGGATGCGATTGTTAACAGTGCCATCCTGCATAGATGACATCACTCGTGCGTTGCATCGCAATTGGACCTGCAAAACCAAAAGATTTTAATTTCCGTCAGGTACACACACACACGCACACAAAAAGAAATTATAACAGACAGTCAATTTCGTTGCCGAAGTCTTAATTATCAGAAATACAGTAATCATGGTTGAAACATTAGCCCTCACAGCTGAGAAGCTGTTCAATGTCGAAGGATGGGTTTGTGTTATCACCGGAGGAGGTATATTAGAACACTACCTTCCTTTCCAAAGTCATAACAAGAGCAATTGAGTTGACCACATAAACAGGCTCTGGCATCGGTCTCATGGCCGCCCAAACCCTCGCTGCTAACGGAGCAAAAGTCTACATCACAGGCCGCCGAGCGGAAGCCCTAGAAAAAGCCGTAAAATCCCACGACCCCTCCTCCTACAAAGGCGAAATCATCGCCGCCTCCCCCTGCGACGTGACCTCCAAATCCGACCTCGAGAAACTCGTCAGCGAAATCTCCACCAAAGAACCCTACATAAACCTCCTCATCGCCGCAGCCGGAATATCTGGTCCAAAAGCCGAGCCCGACACCACCGATGCAGTAGAACTAAGCAAGAAACTTTGGGAGGAGGAAGGTGTGGAGGAGTGGGGTGATACGTATAGAACTGATGTCACTGCTGTGTATTTTACTACTGTGGCGTTTTTGCCGCTCTTGCAGAAGGGGAGTAAGGAGAAGGGGGAGTTGAGTGCGGGGGTTATTGTTATTAGTAGTATGAGTGGGGTTATGAGGCATGCGCAGGGGCATTTTAGTTATAATGCCGCTAAGGGGGGGACGGTGCAGTTGAGTAAGCTTATGAGTGGGGAGTTTCAGAAGGTATGTGTGTCTTGCTTGCTTGCTTGTTGGTTTTTTCTTTGGCAGTGCTAATAGCCATTGTTTGTGTAGTTGGGTATCCGCGTCAATAGTATAGCACCCGGGTACTTCCCCTCGGAAATGACGACGGGGGAATCGGGCGGTGATCAGAAGAGTGAACTTCCGGATGAGAAAGTACAAGATAAAGGGCATGTTCCCATGGCGAGAGGTGGTAAAGACGAGGAGATGGGTATGGCTGTGGTATGTCACCTTCCGTTTTTTACTTCTTCTGAACATAAGCAAGTGCTGACGTAAGGATGTTAGCTCTTCCTCGCGAAGAATTACTATGTCAATGGTGTTATTCTGACGGTGGATGGGGGTGTTATGAATGTGATACCTGGTTAAGGGGGGTTTGTGGAATGAGGTGGTACAGAATGTTGGTCTATGGCGGTTCTTAGCATTCGACATAGCATAGCATAGCGTAAGGAGGTCTGGTTTGCAAATCGGTTTCACGATGTCGACCGCTCCTGGAGCATTTTCCACATGCGGATGCCTGGAGCAGTGCTGTTGACATCTGAGATATTAAATGTATAGTCTTTCGAGTCACATTCGATCTCTGATAGCGGAAGGATGGTACGTGGTGGCTGCTTGCCATGCTCCCATAACGACAACGGTAGAAGTCGAAAGGTAAATGTTTGAGGTATGGGTTTCACAGTCATATCAACGCAAGACTGGTGAAGAGACTTGATTGTATTTTCCTCAGCCCATGATATTTGGGAGCCGTGGGTTTATGCATAGGACCCATGTAACCCCATTTGACGACAATCCCAGAAGTGAGAACACCACGCTCGCACACACCCCTAACAATCTATGACCTAGGCTTCTCCTTCTTCTCCTTCCACAAAGCAGAGAGACCGACACCGGAAACCTTGACAACCTTGAATCGCACACCGGGAATATCACCCTTGGCCTTGCCCTTACGACCGAATCCAGCAAGCAACACCTCGTCGTTTTCGTCCACAAAGTTCAAGCAACCATCGTTGGGCACTGTAGAAGTAAAACATATCAATTAGTAACCATGTTCCTAACGCCAAAAACCTGTCGCCACTGCGAGAAAAACACATACCGAAAGCTGTGACCTTCTTTCCATTCTTGATCAATTGAACCCTGACACACTTCCTAATGGCGGAGTTGGGCTGTTTTGCTTCCACACCGACTTTCTCGAGGACTATGCCTTTTGCGTGGGAGGAACCGCCAAAGGGAGAGGATTTGTAGGCTGTACCGAGAAGACGCTTCTTGTAGTGGAGATCGGCCCATTTGCCTTCGCGACGATGGTTGCGCAGTTTGCGCGCGGCGTTGAGACCTCTTGGTTTGCCTTTACCCATGATTGCTAGAGTTGGGAGTTAGTGTTGGCTGTTTGATAGAGTTTGAAGGTCTTGGTGGAGGGGTTTTGGAGGGTGGGTGACGAATGGATCGGGGTGCAATCCGAGCTGAATTTTCGATCATAGTAAATCTAGGGATTGGCATACCGACTTATGTGATGATCGCAATACAGGATTTGAGGGAGTGATTGTTGCTGAAAGAAGTTGTCGATGTCGTTCTCGTTAAGCGAAAATCAGTGTGCCGGCAGAAAATAAATCCGATGATGCTGCCTCAGAATTTATGCCTCAGGCACAACTTCACCGGTCTAACTCTTCGTCTTCATGGGGACTCTTGCAACTAATCACAACACCATGTAGTCGCCAAAAACAATGTCTGCCGGCATAAATCCAGCAGAAAAGTCCAAAGTTCAACGCCTTCCAGCTCCATCTCTATTCATTGGCCCACCATCCCGCAATGCGTCCAATATCTCTCTGCACCCGGGGCCAAAAGATTTAACTACGTCTTCATCCCGTGCTCCCTTTACACGAGCACGTTCCTTCCTTGGAGACCGGCCCAGAAAGGAAAAGCCAGAAGCTGTCATCTCACCGACAGATCCTCTAATATCAGCTCAATGTGGCAGCCGCCGACAAGTTCTACCGCCTTCAAAAGCGGAACAACAGAGCAATGAGCGCACAGATGACAGGTGGGCTGAAATGCAAAATACGCTCGAAGAAGTCGAGCTTAGTGCAACGAGTGGAACTCACGTCTTTGGACCTGATCACTCAAAAGCATTAGAGGAACTACGCACAGCACAAATAGCACTCGCACAAGCCTGGGCGAAGAGTGAAGCAGATGACGAATCGTCACAGAATAATACAGCTCATACGCAAGAAAAGCGGGATACTATTCCAACGAATACGGCGGATGTCCTTGCGTCTGCCCGCGCGGAGAAGCTAGATGGAGGAGCTGCTAATAAAACTTCCGCTTCTGCGGCTGGAAAGACATTGTTGGAAGAGGAGACGGAGAATGATATTGCGCTGGCGAGGAAGAGGAGGGAGGCTAATGATAAGTATTTTCAAAGGGTTAATAAGGGTGTGGAAGATGTGGTGAAGAAGTTGGAGGAGGTTGCGAAGGCGATGAAGGGGGTTGAGATGGAGAGTAAAGAAATTTGGGATAAGGATAGTGTTGACACGGCTAGTATAGCTTGAAGATATTGAGGTTGAAATCCAATTCTTGATACCCTTAAAATTTCCGACATGTTACATCTTGAAATATGTGTTATTATAGAGGCAAAAGTAAGAGACTTCGAGATAAACCCCCATCAACCCTACTTAAATGCACTCTTTCGGTATTTCTGCTTTTCTATTTTTCGTATCACGATTGGGATGATGTGGGAGAAAATGGAAGGCATCTACGGCTCTGATCGTGTCTCAGTGCTGGTATTATGGGGGGACATATGATTCCATACTTCCTGGTGCTCTACTGTGCGGTCTTCACGCATCTTGTGTATTTGGTGTGTCGGCTATCCAAACGCGTATAAGCAGGGGTACCTTAGCGGTTTTGGGGGCTGCTAACGATACATGCAACTCAAAGGAGGTTTGAAGGTGCAGTTCTTACGCCAAGTCTGTTGACGAGCGGCCTCCATCTCCAAGCTAAGCAAGGCTGAGATGTCAAAGTGAAGCCGAGATCCAGAAAGCAAAGCAATGCGGATAGATGACAAGGGAATTATACGTAACCTGCTTTGTTGAGGCCGTTCTCCAATCTACAATTGATATCTATACTCCGGACTCATATCCCCCAACTCCGTCTTCTCATACTCCGTCAAACTCGTATCCCTAACAGCCCTATCCCGATTCCGGTTCTGCACCGTACAAGCCACAAGATACCCCAGACAACTCACCGCACTCAAACAACAAAAAGCGATACAAATCGCATAGCCTGTAACGTATTTAGGTGCATCCTTTGCCAAGAATGCGAAAACGGCAATGATACCCCCTATATTCCCAAATCCCACTTGCCACGCCGTTCCCACGCTTCTCCTGTGGTGACCACCAAGATTCATGTTGAACCAACATACTACTACAGGCATGGCGGAGTAAGTCCCCATGGTTACAAGGAAGAGCGCCGCGTATTGAACGTGGTGGTTGTTGTGCACGGAGAGTAAGATTGCGAAACCGGCTATCGATACTAGTATAGGGAATATGGCGAATGCGAAGCGGTGGCGCGCTTTGTCTGATGCGTACGCTATGATCATGGAGAAAGCGAAAGCGGCGGCCCAGGGAGGGACACTGTGAAGTTGGGTTTGAATGCGAGAGTAACCGTATGATTGTATAATTCCGGGGGAGAAATAAGCATAACCGTACGCTGGGACGATGAGGCCAAAGTACATGAATCCCCCAAGTATAACTTTGAAGTCCTTGAACACGCGACCTACATCTTTGACTTGGATCTTGCGTTCCGCGGCCGATTTACCCTGATCTGCTTGGAGGCGGGCGTTGACGTAGGCACGCTCTTCGGGAGTAAGCCATTTGGCGTCTTCTGGAAACGCGGGAAGCAGAAAGAAAAAGACGAAGCTGACTACGCAGGTCAATGTTCCTTCGAGGATGAAGATCCACCTCCAGCCTTGGTAGCCGCGTATGCCGTCCATTTTGCCAATGGCGGAGGCGAGGAGGCCACCAAAAGCTCCAGCGAGGGTGGTACTGCTGAAGAAGAAACTGTATCGGCGTTGGCTTTCGTGGCGGCGGTACCACATGCCGATTAGATAGAAGCCTATAATAGATTTATCAATCCTGCTCGATTCTACTGTGAGTAGTGGATAATGTGACTTACACCCTGGAAACATGCCCGTTTCTGCAAGGCCAAGAAAGAATCGCGTAGCAAGTAATCCACGGTAGTTATGGACGAGGCCCTGGCATATAGTGAGAAGGCCAAACGCGAACATGCATCCTGAAAGCCAGACATTAGGAGAGAATTTCTTGAGGAGCACATTCGACGGTATTTCGAATAGAATGTATGGGACGAAAAAGATGACCAGGGCGGTGTTGTATCTGTTGTCGTGCAACAAATCAAGTTCCTTAGATAGTCCAAAGATATTCGCGTTGGAGATGTTCACTCTGGATGAATAATTTGCTTTTAGCTACAGAGTGGATTTGTGAGTTAGAGAGAGTCTCCAATTACCTATCAAGAAATGCGAGTAGATAAAGTATACATAAACATGGGATTACATGCCAATCGATCTTATTGACAAGTTTTCTTTCTGTTGTATGCGCCGGACACGGAACGTGAAGGTCATCGTCAAAGTCTGCGTCTGTTGATGCGTGGGGATATTGGGTGGTTGGATCATCTGGAAAGTCCAATCCATCTCCCGTTTCCTTTTCTGTGGTTATGTTAGTGATAACTCATTTTAGAGAGCCTTTACGCATGCCAACTTACTCTCGCTATTCCAGAACATCTTGACACGACTGATACATACACAAGGTCAATGAACAGGAAAGAAAGGTCGAAGTTGATCGCAAATTCTCCCCACAGGGTTCTCGCGTGCTTATGAACCAGAACCCATGGATTTGCGAATCTGGAGTTTCCCGTCGGTATCGCTGAGCGGAAAATCTTCACCTCATCCCCACATTGTGGCGGATGGTCGATCAAATGACTGAGAGCGGAGTCAAAACCGCTGGTAGGTGGTATCCAATGCCACAATTGCTTACTACATCGGCTACCACGGCTACTACGGCTCGGACATGGGTATGTTAATGGTATGGCCTCTCGCTTACTACAAACTGAGCTGCCATTGCTGCGCCATCTGTTGGTGATTGTAGCATGTTTTCTCACGAAGAACTTGCCACGCGAATTGAATGATGTCGAATTTGGGGTAGTCGATGTGGCATTCGTTTTGCTTCTTCTGGAGGAAGACTTGCAGGGGGTGTTTCAACGACCAACCACTTCGCCGCTGTTTTTAACATCCCCTCCACTGCAACACCAATATCCGAAGCCGGTTCTTCAGTTATTTTCTTGCCGGTGACACAATGTTAATGGCCGCCTGGTGTAATAGAGATCCGAACCCCCCAATTTACAAGACAAGTTCGCCATGCAGCGCGACAGACGATGGGAAACTCTCCCTAGCCGTCCACGTTTTTGTCAATACTGTATCCCATCGCACAGGTCAAAGCAAGATACCGTAGCAGTTGTTATACGTGGAATCGAGTTCAAACAGTAGAGATGCGTCAGTCATAACGAACTGCCTCTGTCCTTCCTATATCGAATGTTGCTGGCAACACTCGTAACACGAATTACAACCTGAAGGTTGCATCCCGCTTGAGCATCATCAGTGCCACTGAAACGGTTCTCACTGGCGAGCAGTAGGATCTAAGAGAACTCTCTCCTACGACTGGACATATATACACCAATAACGGGATCTCTAAAGTCCCTACCGACACTGATCGTTTGCGAGCCGGACGCGAGATCAGTAACGCAAGAGTTCAATTCTCGCCAATTGAACTTTGAGTTAAGCTAATCAGTGAGGAGGCGGTAAATCATTCAGACTCTTTCTACTCAAAAGCGCAGCTTTCTTTTCAGTCTTTCTCTTCTATATTGTCATTGATTTTGAAGTTTCTGTCGCTTTTTTCGGATCAGTTTTGCTTGGGCTTAGAACAGTATTTCAGTCGGATGGAGAGACTTCTTGGTCTCATACCATCGTCTCGTCTCAGAGCAGCTCTAGATCTGAGCAACGAGCTTCATAGGACATAACTCAATCGACATAAACGAATGACGACTGAAGGAGGAATGGTCAACGTAGAGAAGGTAAGATGGAAACTCAATAGAGTTCACGAGTCTAGGACTGGAATTACATTCCGACTTCTAAAGCTTCCTAGGGCGTATTGACTGATCAATCATTTCTATCACCCACAGCCCTCAGAAAAGTAGACACTGACATGCGATTAGTTCTGCTCTCTTATTCCAGGGCATGTTGTGTTACCATTTGGGACAATGCTCAATCAATGGCTTTGTCCTCATCTCCAGTGACGCTGTCCTCTTCTGTGGATTCATCACCTTCTTCATCCTCCTCGCCTCAATCACTCTCTGATTCGTCATTGTCCATTAGAATCCATCTATCTAGATGGCCACGGTAGATATCCAGGACAGTTGCTATTTTATCGAAGAGTGCGCCGTCTAGGTCAATCTGGCGAGTGCGAGGGCCGATTTGGGGGCGTAAGATCCTGTAGAACTCCCAGGCAAGTTCGAGATATTCCTTAGATACCTCAATCAGTGGCTGCTTACTGTTATACTATCAAAGCCATGCCTGGTACTCTCCAACCGTCTCTACCGTCTTACAGATCATCATACAAGCTACGAGGGATTCCTGTGTCGAGACCGCCGGTTTTGCGAGTACCTGCTTGCATATTGCAATGCAGCCCGGACCGTCGCCTTGCTGATGCGCTTCTTTCGCTTCTTTGAGCAATGCGATATTGCTCATTGTTGCTTGGTATCTTGATCAATGATTGTTTGGCTATGGAATAGGAATTGTGAGGGTTGAGGTAAGAGGACTTTTTTTGGTTGGCTGCAAAAATGGTTCGGCTTTGCGAGACGATTCGCACTTTGGTGTGAATATCCCTGAGGCCCTTGCACTTACTTTCTAACTATAAAATTATCCTTTGGCCTCCCAACCCTCGACAACAACATCGACAACAATAAGATCACCTTACATACTGAAGCTTTACCGTGGTGTTTGATTGTTGGCCTACTGGGAGAGTCCAGCTTACTTTACGATTCATACTATTAGCCAACCAGCTTTGCCAGCCAGTAAACCGGGCTACACGCGTTCCATACACAATTTTCTCCGCACTTCAACTCGTTGTTACTGAACTTCCTCGCCATATATTCTCTTAGGCGAGCTTTTACATATCAATCCTCCTACAATGGCTCCGGATTTGCTGGTCGCCAGCAATGGTAAGTCTCTCAGTTCTACCCCACTTCTTTGTGACCTTCTTATTTACTAAGCTGCAGTGATAGCGCCATCTCCTATCTCATCCTCCGGCCCTGTCATTGGCAAAATTCAGCTCACCTACGAAAAAATGGTCAGTGGTAAAGGCAACCATGAGCCTTTGCCAAAAGAGATCTGGTTAGCGACTTTCAGACTTGCGGACCTCAATTCCCTTGTGGTTTTGATCAAGTCTAAGCCTGAACAACCTCTCAAGTCTCTTCTCACGCAGGACCTCAAGTTGCGTCGCGAGGCGCACTTTGGCGCAGGCATGGCAGCTTGCCCAAATATCATGTCAGAGGTAGACTATATCGATCTTGTCATCGGAGAAAATTGTATGTATTGCAGGTCGATTGAGGGCTCCACGACAACTTTCTGGAGGTTTCGGCAACGTCTATGTGCTACTTGTCAGGGGAAATATGTTATGAATGTAAGCAAGTAACGATTACGTGAAGATATTATTTAGGCTGACTCCATTTCAAGACTTCACAAGCGCTTGCAGTCCTGCTATCATCGTATAGCGGAGAAAGTGACCTGTTAGAACATGTGCCGTCCTTCTACAAAGCACTCCGCATTCATGATCAAGGCGATGCAATGTCTCATGCTAGCTTTCGGTCATTATGTCAAACTTGCGGACAGATTCGCTATATCTATACTGAGCCACGACGCTATAATGATGACCCATTTTTTCAAGACAAAATCTGGTATGTCGAATACGAATCTGTACCTCACGCGGGACATGCAGCCCGCGAGCTCCACAACCGCGCAGAGTCGGGCAATACATTATGCGTCGAGCGCGTGGACCCGCTTTTCTTCAGACCGTATGTTACTATTGCCGGGCGTATGGCTGCTGTTGGCTATCAATAAGGTCGTGTGGCAGGAGAGGCTATGTGTCGCGATCTGAGCGGGTACTACGAAAAATGCGTCGCGACTATGGATGAAATCGAGATGTGGTTCATTAGTTATCAAGTATAGTCAAAGACTTTTGGTATTGCGGTGGAGGCCTGCCGGGGCGGTAGCTGTGCAAGATTACGAGACGTTATATGAGGCGGTCTTCATCAACATTTTTGCAGAGGTGTAGAGGGTTAGAACAAGAGGAATAGGCGTCCGGCTGATTGCGGTGATGATATGGCAGCCATTGCGATGAATCGTTGTACTTGCTTTAGCACTTGAGACTGGGATCGCACATTACAATTACACGAATGCGTGTAGTGATTCACATGGCGTGCCAAAGGCGGAATTGACTCAATGAGTATTCGGCCGCAAGAAGCTTGCGAGCGGTAGTGAATTTCCATTTCTCTTGTCCTATCCTCTCATTGTGCTTTCTTGACTCAAATTGGATCTTGATAATAGTCCGACCAGACGCTCTTTCGAGCGTTCGGCTACTCCCCAGCGCCGCTCGGAATTCGGATAGGCTCCGTGGGATTCTTAGCTAGAGAACCCATAACAGTGAGTTTTCTAGCATATAGCGAGCCTCTAGTACTGATCTATCTATTCAGGTCCAGGAGTTTATACTCGTCGTGCTAATTGAGACTCGGACAGGCTCTATGGGGTTCTAAGCTAGAGAAACTATATCTATGAGCCTTTTAACATATCTAGAGCTTCTTGTATTAAGCTCTAATGAATATCCAGAAGCCGATAAAACAATAAAGCTTCTTAAGGCTCTTATTTTAGTTCATAGATCTTTAGTAATCCGGCTGAATCCGAAGTTCATTGGCAGGAGGGACTAGTAATAGAGAGGTTTTATAGAGCTCTTCATTTGGTTTATAGACTTTAAGGATCCTGGCTCCATTCGAAGTTCGACTGGCAAAAAGGAGTAACGATTAGTGATATTGCAATGGTCTTTCTGGCATAGTAGAAACAAAGGAAGCGAATAGCCTAAGGCTCCAGAAGCTAAAAGTGACGGCGCCGTGTAGCAATTCATTTCTACGAGTGGTTTTACACCCAGAATGGCTCAAAACTGTGTTTCTGATCGGTAGATTCATGCAGCAGACTTTCACAGTCTTGTTACCAGCGGACAGCTTACTGAATATACTGTACTCATGGAGGACTACCCGTGCTATCATAATTTAACACCCGCGCGAACCCTGAATCATCTTCTTTCTGGATATAAAAGCAGCAACTCTTAAGCAGTCCTTCTCCTTCAACTTCATCACAACCTCAAACTCTAAAACAATCGCCGTTACAATCGCTCTCAGAATCGATCTGGGAGCAACTTGCCACTATACCTTCTACTCGGGTCTCTCACAAACGATTTCCGCAAGCGATGGCCTCTTCTCAGATATCTGGTGATCGAGGTAAATGTCCAAATTTCCCTTAATATTGATTTACGTCACTGACATCCAAATCGTTGCCCTCGTCACTAGTAATGCCACCGCTCGAAATGCTCTTACCACTAATCTCCAGGCCTCCGCCCAGTCTACAACTCTTCAGCAAGCACTGCCTTCCACAAATGTCCAGCTGCCACTGGGAAAGAAGCGAAAAAACGACGCACCGCAGTCAGCTCGAACGAAGCGCAAGCGTGCAGAACCGAAGTCTACGTCTCCCATTCCACCTTCGCTCATCCTAACCATTGATGGAAAGTCGCCAGGCGGTGTCGAGCTGCCCACTGAACTGTGGTGGAAGGCACTCGACTATCTCTCTCCAGAACGTATGCTGTTGCTTATCAAGACTGTCCCTCGAGGAACCCGCTTCCATGACATTCTCACGGGAAATTTCAAGCTCTACCGTAAGGGAGCTCTCGGGGCAGATGTCCCTGACTGCCCTGACGGAATGCGGGAAGAAAAATACCTTGAACTCTTAGTTGGGACTGAATGCATGTCATGTGGCAATCCCTCCGTTCTACACACCATTACATTCTGGGACTTCCAAAAACGTTTATGCTTTGCCTGCCAGGGCCTTAACGATAGTTCCATTGTCATTGTGAGTCTACACTCCCTTACCTATATACGTATATTATACTAACAGTTGTCGCAGTATGAAAAGGCAATGGCGATTATGCATGAAGGGCAAGTTGATGACAGCGACTTATTGCGCTGTATACCGTCGAATTCAGCACACTCCTACTACTGTGATCACCAATACGAAGATCCACGCAATCAATCCTATCTCAAGTCAGATGTGGAGTCAATCGTCAAGGACTATAATAGTTTCCTTGCCGTCCATGACCACAATTGGTTGTATGAGTGGAAGAAGGAACTGAAAAAGCAGTGCCTTGACCGTAAGAAACACTTGCTCGAGGTGAAGAAATGGCATGCCAACTACAAGCGAGAGCAAACGGCGAAGGCTGAGGAGGAGAAACAGGCTGCAATATTGCGAAAGGTTACCATGATGGAAGCAGCTAAAGTAGAACGAGGAGACGAGATTATCCGCAAAGTCGTACTGATGGATCCGACGATAAAACCAGCTGCAGTTTACCTTTGCCGGTCCTTCCAGTTATCTACCAGACACCCAAAGCCACTCGCGGATAAAGGTTGGGAGCGTCTATGGCCAAAGCTAGAAGCGGAGATTGTACAAATGAAGCGTACATACGCAGATACGCCTTATTATCGCCTGTATTTTGGCCAGGACTCCGTTGAAGGATCTGAAGCGGCGAATCCCCAGGACCACAGTGGTGGAGTTGGTGAATATGCACACGAGACGCATGGGGCCGTTATTCATGAAGAAGTCAATGAAGATCAATCCCATGAGCTGGAGGACGAGACTGACATAGGAACACTCGAGGACGAACATGCTCCATGTATCGAGAACTCCAACGACAACTCATCCTCCTTGCCCGACTGGAATTTATACTCTGATGAAGATCTCTCACACGTCCTACGCTTGAGCCCCCATGAAATTATACTTCTGAGGTCCAGCACCCGAGGTGAGTAATCCTGCCGGCCAGAGACCCTAACTTCATGCTAACATTAGTCGAAGGAGCCTTTCACCCTGCATAGGAAAGGAGTAGATGTGGTTTGGTGGTTTGGTGGTCTGGTTGTTGTTTTTTTGCTTTCACTTTTCCTCTTCCCAAAATGATAGGTGGGAACAAACAAACAAGAAGAAAAAGATATGAGAATACTCCCAAACTGATTGCGCTGGTGTTGTGATGTATGATTTTATCCTTAGCAACCAAAAAGGTTCTAACGTGCTTCAACCACGCAGATACATTTGCCCATCACGAGAGAAATATCCTGGGCATATCCTTCAGTCTTGTGCATGCGATTGGACTATAATCGAATCTGTTGTTAGAAATATCTTCTAAAAAGCAAGCTTACGTGAAGAAAAGCAACACCCAGTGCTGCTAGCGAGCAAATTACACCCTCAAGGCCGTTAATGGTATTTCCTGTGTCAGCGTCTGTTCGTCCACAAGAGGGGTATCATCGTCGCCAATATCCATTCCCGCAACAAGACCTCCTCGCTCCTCGTCTTCTCCACGGACCGCGACGATATTTTCAGCACCCTCGTTAGATCTTTCTTTCTGAATGGCAACATAAATCGCAGACACAAGGATGAGACTGGAACCGATAATAGATAGAAAGCCTGGAGTCGTTCCGAAGATGACCTTGTCAAAGCCCAAAGCGAAAAACATTTGGGTGTAAACCATATTTGTCGCCCGCGACGACTTTTCATACTGGAGTCCGGCAGCTAGTAAATATTGCTAATCATAAAATTAGCGATTAATTCACACCAGAGTATGAGATAGTAATGACTTACCATAATAAAGCCACAAATCCCCAAAAAGAATAAATAACACCACTCCTTGAAATTGGCAGGTAACAAGAAACCCACACCTGGTAACGCGAACATCATCACCGTACTAACAATGGTACACCAAGTAGCGAAGTAGTTCACGGAGAGAAGTGGATGAGCTCGTTTCCCAATCCATCGAATAGTTGTGAAAGCGCAAGCAGCACCGAGAACACCCAGCATTGCAAAGCCAACGGCCATAGCTCTCTGCTGGGGCGTTACATGATCGTAGTTGAATCTGTCAGAGACAGGGGCATTGGTTGCGTTCATCGACCTTGCAACTACACCATCTGTGCCACTCGCTGGCGGTGGTGCGTCTTTTGAAGCACTCTGAAAAAGAGAAGTAGGCCTTGCAATTAGCACAACTCCAAAGAGCGATACAAGTGCTGCGATCTGTTCCATTCTCGTGAAAGGCTCTTTGATCAGATATGAACAAGCCCAGCAGGCGATACTGGGAGCCAAGAATGTAATTACGGTGGCATCAGCTAGTGGTAGATACATCAAGGAATCTATGCTGTCAGCTAAAAAGCGTTGCAGAGTTACGGATATTATGTACTTACAATACATTCCAAAGACACCGAAGAATCCTCCAATTCCTCTCGCAACTAATAAAGGCCTGACTTCGCGAGCCCCAAAAGGAAAATGGGGAGTCTTTTTCCAGTACATATATGCTGAAGCTAGGAAGACAGTTATGGTCATCCGAGCAAATAAGATCTATAGAATTGAATCAATCATACGTGTCGTAGAAGCTGTATACATTGCTCTTACTTGAAACGGATGCATGCCTTTTCCATTATTTCCCTCCAACTCAAGTATGCGAGTAGTGACATTCATAAGTGTACCAAAGACTTGAGCCAATAAGACAAGGCCCAAGCCTTTATTCCGCACCCAAAACGCTTTCATCCATCCCTTCACACCTCGAATTGGTGCAGGGGATGGAGATGCATTTCTTTGCCCCTGCAATCGTGATAATCTTGAACCCCTCGTTCTACCAGGCTCCCCAGCTATCTCAAACTCAGAGAAGGCATCCGGGCTTGATATTCGGATGATATTCGAACTGAGTGGAACGTGTAGGCTTTGCGATTGCTCGTATATTGGTTTCGTTATGTTGGTAAAGGGATCCTGCTCCTCGATTTCTATACTCAAAAGACTAGCTTTGTCTTCATCTTGAGGTTGTGGCGTCGATAGAGGCAGGTTCATTCTGATACATGGCAAGTACAACTTGATGCTGTAGCTGTTGGATATGTGAAAGAGGACTTGAGGTCACAATCAGAGGCCGAACCTCCATGATGGCGTGGTGAACCTATCCACACATTTGCATAAGCGCTTGTATTTTCAGCGTTTGCGCTTACTTCCTGCGTATCAGTAGTGTTTTTCTGGCAAAGTCTCGCCAACATTTCCAGTTGATAGCGAATCAGAGTAGGAGCTGAAGTAGACCTAGCGGCTGGCGGATCATGACATCCGATTTCGCTGTCATCGAACTAGCTCGTCATTGTACACCTTCTTGAGCAATTCTTAAAGACCTTAGTCTTGGACATGATGATCCGGAGTTTACTGTCTTCATTAAGTACGCTCTTCAACTTTCAAAGGTCTTTCAACGATTACTTTGCATGGCACTTTGCTCAATATATTGTCCATGACTCGTGCACTCTCGCCAGAACTCACTCGTACATATATTCTATCCACTCAACCAAAAAAATAATCGCTAATTTTTGTGAAATTATCGTCTTATTCCTTGAGAATTTTGATATCTATGACTTGAGACCTTTGAGCATAGTCTTGAAACACAGAATTGTACATTGATTACGGCTTCACGAAAGATAAACCAGGTCTTAGCTTTCCAAATTGAATGTCCTCCACTCTTACCATAGCAAAATCGTCCAGCATATCCGTATCATTGATTATTGGGAAATTGAACTGCTCATCTGCCATGGTTCTGCCCACAGCTGAAGCGCCGTCTCGTCCGACTGTTCCATTAAATGCGACAACATTGCGAGAGTATAATTGCGTATTGTCGGTGGCTATTGGAACCTGTGGGAACTCAGCCTTTCCAACTCGAAAGCCATTGAAGACCAGGTCTTGCTCGGTACTACCCCAACTCCCAGCACGTTTCTCTGCAGGAATGGATTTGAAAATAGCGGAGGCGTTCTGTCGTGTGTTGAGTGCCATGCCACCAAACGATCCTTCTTTTGTATATGACTCGAGCCCCGTAGGAAAAGTTGCTTCTCCGATGATCTGTATGTTCTTCCCTCGATCTAGTCGGCCCTCTAG
The DNA here is from genome assembly GCA_010583015.1 of Tothia fuscella. NCBI lineage: Eukaryota > Fungi > Ascomycota > Dothideomycetes > Venturiales > Cylindrosympodiaceae > Tothia > Tothia fuscella. The sequence continues at coordinate 342,891 of MU007029.1, read as the reverse complement.
TGTCATCGCTTTTGTAGCTGGATTGATGTCAATGAACGAAAAGACTTTCAGTGGATAAGATAGCTTGCGTGAGTAACCATTGGAGGAGACTTCAAGTCCAGACGTGATTTGGTCATTGGTCTGGTTGTTCCCATTCCCGTTGAAGATTCCAATATTGCTATAGCTGAGGCTCTGTGTCCATGAGGCACGCGATGGACCGCTAGCTGTGTGTATTGTCGAAGTGAACGATAGCTCCCTCTTAGCCAGGACTTGGTATTTGAGAGTCGCATTAGTCCCGTTTTGGCCCTTTGTTGTGTAAGCGGTAAGAAAGAAAGTTGGTGGGTGGATGACTTTATTTATTAATGCACCAGTGGTAATTGAATCTGTAGGGTCGAGCCAAAGGAACATTTTGCCAGTAACAACCCAGTAGCTACTGCAGGAGATGAGAGCAGCGCTACCATTCCCATCGTCTACAAGTCCCATTACTTTTATTTCGTAGGTGTGAGGTTTGCCGTCAGAGAGGATTGAAAGCCAAGGGGTCAAGTCGATCTCATCTTCTTGCATATCGAATGCGTCAATTCCAACAAGAGGTCTCCAAAAGCCTTGATGTCCCAAACATTAGCAGGACTTCGTAGTAAGATCATGTCACGGACTCACCTGGGACTACACCTCCAGTAAATATAATGGGAAAAGGCCAAGACACTCCCGCAAGCTCTCCATCAATGAGCAGTTGGACTTCTCTGAAAGGCGAGAATCCGAGAAGCGTATTGTTTCCAAAAGTTTGAGTCGTAGACGATGGGACATTGCTCCACCAAAACTCTTCTTGCGCTTGCCCGACAGCTGATAGTGACGCTACAAGCTTTTTTACATTTTGCGGGATCGTAAACGTATCCAAGGCTCTCATGTCTGGATAATTCCAAGCGCTGGACTGACCAGACGCAGAAAGCTTGGCTGATAGTGGGAGAATGACATCTGCTGGCTTTGTCGCTGCTGAGGTGGAGAAGAAGGTTGCTGTCAAGGTTGTATTGAAAGGCGCTGTATAAGTGTCGTCGATATTGTTTCCAAGGTCGAAGATAATCTTTTGAGGTTGCTTCCAGAGGTACATGAGGTGGGAAGAGTCCTTCGTATAAGTCCAGATGATACCTGCATTGGTAGGTTCTGCTGTGGAAGTCCTCCATATCTCTACGTCACCAAGATCTAATATTTATCAGCATAACGCTCTCTTTCGCTGATCTGCGATCCGTTCACACTGCTTCGCAACCATGGTTCGAAATCACCATCGACCAAAACACAGCTCCAAACTCTCAAAGAAGGGGTGAAGTAGAATTGATCTATAGTGACCAAGTTGAGGAATGACGAAAGCTCAGGACGCCGTTGAATGTCGTGTACGTACACATTATAGCAAGCCTGTCCGCATGTTAGTATGTCACGTCGTGAGTACATGATAAAAGTCGTACCTATCAAACTGTTGACCGGCCGAAGTCACTGTAAAGTTCATAACAACGCGATTGAACTCGCAACTGGGCGGCTGGTATTGTCCTGATTGCGAGCCAATATTAGAACTCTTTCTCTTAAGAGGCCGTGCGCTATGAAACAAACAAGCGTACAAGAACAGGAATTAACCATAGACTCTGCGCGCAACTACTCACCGACAAACGGTTTTCCATAACTTTGTCCAAACGAATATTCCATTAAGGTTCGGTTGCAAAGATTCGTGGCGCTAGATGAAAGAGCGACAGGAGGAGAAACTTGGAAAACGTCCATTCTACGGGCCGTATTATTGGCTCGTCTAGAAAGCTGTGAATGAGATTTTAGGTCTGTTGAGCTTGACCTAACGGCAAGCGAAAAAGTAAACAGATATGTTGTAACAAGAGCAATGATGGAGAATCTTTTGAAGACGCTCCTCGAGCTGTCGCCAAATGTACAGGTAAGGGCGTCGCGGCGTGATAACGCCATCGTTTTTTGCTTTGGTTTGGTGATGCTGGAGTGAAGGAGTCGGTGGGAGGCTTCGTTAAAGGTGAGGGATCTGTGGCCTACGAAAGAACCGAACTCGCACCGATGTGGAGCTCACAGAGTTCTTCTTCACACAGTCCGATATCCAACACGTCCTTCTGCCCGGCCACCACTACAATTGCACCTGAGTGAGCCGATGAGTAAAGACAAGGAGTGGAAACGCAGACAGCGGGACTAATAACAGTACACGCCGCGCAAAGTGATCAGTTACTGCTGTTGTCGTGGCCGTTAGCAGCAGTCTGGAGATCTCTCAAGTCGCCTTGATAGTTGTCCCAGAATCGCTGAACTGCGCTCTGGGCAATGTTTGAAGCAGTGAACCGATGGCGAAAGAAGTTGAAGAGAGCGAATTCGTCCTTCGTGAGGATGTACGACTCAGGTGCTGCTTCAAGCCGAGCCCAGACGTCTCGTAACGCACGTTCGAGGTAGCTCGAGATGGTGGGATCCACGACACCTTCGCTATTTCGGGCAACGTCCAGAGCCCTCTGGATGGTGAATTGCCCATCAGCTTCATTGCCACCCATAGCGGAAAGAGAATCGTTCGATGGATAGTTTTCAAGAAATGAACGATGAGGTATAGACATATGATACTTCGAGTGAAAATAGATGAAGAAGGATGCGTATCGATGTAGGTCGAGACACTGGGAAGGGACAAGGGGGTTATGTAGTCAGGAAATCTCAAATGGCAATACTCACGTGGTATGGCTTTCCGCTGCGAACTCCACTGCCCCTGCCTTAATCGCTTGGGAGGCACAGGAGCGAACTCGTATCCTCGGCGACCCAACGATCGTCAGACGGTAGAAAGACGGCCCACCTACGCATGCGTTTGGACAGCTTCAGGACCCCACGGCGTTCTCATTAAGCTGCACCTCTGACAAGCGAATACCGTGCAAGGTACAGAGCTCAAAATGAAATAATGAAAATGCACTTTTCGATCATCAAGCTAGTAAACTTCCGGTCATCTGCGCAGAGGCGTCCAACTGGAAGCAGGAAATTCCGATCGAACTCGCTCGAGCCTGTACCTGTATGCCGCGAACCTGGACAGATTAAGATCGAAACCTTGAGGATATTGGGGATCCTGCCCTGGAAGCTCCCGTTGTTGGCCCCGCCGATTTGATTAACCAGCGGCACAGACTTTGTGAACGACAATTTGTACCTGCTCAATGAAGACCTCGGAGCAGTATCTCAACTATTGCGTATTTTGAGCAAGCCAACGACAAATAAAATAAATAATGCTAGTCAAGTCCTCCTACATTAGGTCTTAACGGGTCAATATAGCGAAGGTTGCAGATAGTATTCCACACTGCGGCCCGTGGGGGACACTCTTTCAGAGACGGAGGTACCTGAACCCGATCGCCCTCTGAACCAGCACGATGGCGTCCGAGTTCCGTTTGGTGACCAAGCGCTGTCTGATACCGCTCTCACCTCGTTCTGCAACAAGGGGGCGCATGAGAGCATTCCCTGTCTCATCGTTCAAGATTCTTGGCTCCCGCGGAAGATGACATTCTCACCGCGATCCTAGTTCTGACAGAAAAATACGGTGGGAATGTATAATGGAGCCAATGAAAAGTGCCTTTTGTGTTTACCGTGAGGTACTTTGGAGTCGTAGCGCAAGACCACGCTAGTCCCGATATGGTTCATGCCTAAGTGTATGAGGCTGAATTTCAGATATAAACTTAGAGTAATTTTACAACCCAAGCATTCACAACATGTGTCCTCTTTTCCCACCACAGCAATCTTCAATATGTGCCGAAGAATGATATCATGGTGGAGCAGACACCAGATTGGGAGTAAGCGATGTAATGTGGGATGCTTGCCATCTGCCGGTATATCTTGATCTCTACTCCAGCTAGGGACCGAGGATCTGGTCGGAGCAGCATGAGCTCGAATTTGCAAAAATGGAACGCTATGCATGGCAGTGCCCAGCGCATATTTAAATTTGTTGAACCATGCACTTCATACTTGTCTAACGAGATGAGGCTGCTTACAACGACCCAGGATTTATTATATGCTTACATCTGTCCCCGCTATGACAGGCAGCGGGTGCAGCCGAGAGTTGGTTAAGATGCAGTACTGATTCGCTCCCGGAATATTGCTTGCGTCTTCCCACCGCTCTGGTTTTGGGTTTTTACAAGCGAGCAAGTTCACTTCAACAGGCATTAGCAAGTCCAGTATCGCTCCTCTGGTCAAGCTTCCAGGCCCCGCAGCTCTCAAGAGAATATTAAGGCCAGGGGCAGAATGACCATTACTTTATCTATTATGCTTTTTCACGTCTTTTAAGATCTGTGCTCCTTTTCTTTCACGGCTGCAGAAGCGAAGTACATTCCTCGCGATTCCGTGCACTTTGGGCTCAAACCTTTTATGAAAGTGGCGCAGCTTCGGTAGTGGGGTAACATCGAGTATGGAATATGGTGTACGCTTCTTGCAGACAAAGCGGAATGCCATACCTCACTTCCGAGGCCGACTTCACTGAAAAGAGCAATCGACGCGAGAATAAAATCGGGAACGAGATGACTTGAAGGACCTATATCGTGACTGGGAGGTTTACCTGAAGGTGTGAGGTTGATGTTAATCGCTCGAACTGACAGCACCAGCCCATACTAGGCCAAGATCGTTGTACGCAGAATAAAATATACTCGATAGAACAGTATTGCCCGCGTCCAACCACCCGTTCTCGTTTATCGGCGGGGACGAGACCTCCAAACCGAAAAAGTTACAGCGATCAGTATTTGTTAGCCTGAAGTAAAAGAAGGTTGGGTTAAGAACCATAGTATAATATCTGGTACCCGGGAGAGACACTCCAGTGTCCACGACTAGCCGGACTCGGACAATTTAGATTAGGTAGACCCAACTGGCCAGTGCGCGCTGAATTATGTACCTTAATTACCTAGGAGGCAGCACACGGAGACCCTGAAAGACACGGTTGTGCTCGCCGTATGGACTATATGAGCAGAATCCATGCGGAGAAATTTGTGCCCAAAATGGCACAACGAGCCCGGCGCAAGAGAATCGGCCTATGCGAGCATGTGTTGGAAACCAAGCAGAACCTGAATGGGAAGCGATCTCCTTTCCGCATAATAACTAAATCAATTCAAATCGCCTGCCGTTCGTCCAACAGTGCGTTGATGCTGGAGGAAGATCCCCAAATTAAAGGAGAGAAGATTCAAGGTTGTAAAAGCAACACAATGACAATACTGCCAAGGATTATACGTGCTCCAATATGTAAAGTACAGCACAATGGGAAGATATCCTTGATATATGCTGCAATAAATAGACCATATCGATGGACTTTCAAAGGGCTCTCAACGGGAGGTCAAAGAGAGTTGTTCCGAAGACGGGAAACCCAAGGATCCGATCCCGTCTGGCCGGATTTCCGGCCTCCAAACTTTTCATTGGCTCAGCATGAACTATCACGTGCAAAGTTTGTTTTGCTGAACGTCCAAGGGCTGCCCGAAAAAAACGTGGCCACCCTTGGCTTGGCATCCACCCTCTCATATTAATTAATATGAGAACACGGATATCTCAACAACTATATAACTAAAAGGTTTGAAAATTATTATATAGATTTCTAATTAGGACAATTATATAGAAACCTATTTATTATTAGTACTTTAAATATTGATTGTCCTTATCTTTAACCTCTTTTAACCTATTAATTATTTCTATTACTAACTTATTTACTCGCTATAGCTCTTCTTAAAGCTTTTACTACTTTATTATAAGTATCTTCTTTAGTTTATCTATATCTTTACTAATATATTTATATTGTTTACGCTATTACTTAAGAATATACTAATAGTTCTCGATAATAGATAAATTAGGCGATTACGGAGGGTTAGTATACTATAGTATACTATATTTGTTCTTGAATTTATATACTAGGTTATTAATAGAGTAAGTAGAGTCTTGACCCCAGCTATGACCCAACCCCACCTTTGACTCACGCTAAAATTAGGAGGAAAATCTAACAAAATTTAAAAATTTAAAACGCTAATAACTCGTCCAATATCTTATAATAAACTATAAAAATTTGATAGATTATAGATTTAAGTATAAATAATCTTCTATTTAAATTTTAGCTTAGTAAGCCGCTTATTTCTAGACTTATTTAAGAAAAACCGCTAGAAGTCCGTAACTTCTATTTAAACTGGACTCCCGGCGTTATATACGGATTAGTAAGCTAAAATTT
>MU007029.1:111599-336164 GCA_010583015.1 Tothia fuscella | reverse complement strand
TTTATAGTTTATTATAAGATATTGGACGAATTATTAGCGTTTTAAATTTTTTGATTTTATTAGATTTTCCTCCTAATTTTAGCGTGTTATAGATCTGGGGTTGTTGTAGATCTAGGATTAAGACTCTATAGAACTTAGCTCGTATATTCTTCTACGCCTAGGTACGGTATTTATAATCAATAAGTACTCGCTCTAGTATATTATTAACTACCTAGTTAGGTATCTTTACCTTCCTACTATAACCTACCTTACTATCTCGTCTATAATCCTATATACTATACTCTTTCACCTTACTATACTACCTTATTTAAGTATATTTAGGGACTCTTTCTACCTCTCTAATCTCTAATCTAGTTGCTCCTACTTATACTATATCTAAAACACGATTTACAACTAGTATTAGCTACTTATATCCTCGAGACCTAGTCTATTATTTAGTAGAAAAAGAAGTATAAATTCGTTTATTAACTAACTATCTAGTAAGTCCGTAATTTTCGTCGATTAGTCGCCGTATCTTTGCGATTAATTTATACTAAAAATTACTAAATTTGATAAAGTATTGGAGTTATTATAATCATTGAAAAAATAGTGTTTTGTTGTGGGTGGGCGGCTACGTTTTTCTCGGTTAGCCCTTGGTCGAGCCAGAACGTCAGCAAGCAAAACATTGATGTTCCTCTGTAAATGGAAGAGTTTAGAACCTCACCAAAGAAATTCAAAATAAAGCTGAGATGATGAAATCGACAACAATTCGCACTAGCCGAGCTCTCTTTCCTTTACCTCCCGCGACAGCACGAACTCAAGTTATACGGCGAGTTCCTTTCACATCCAGACAATTTACTATATTACGTTCGAATCGATTAAGCACGCCAAGTCGAAACCGCCTACCAAATGTGATACGCTCAAATGGAGTTGTTTCAACTGGTGTCTTCCGCCAAACCATACGGAAATTTAGAGTCAACGGTTCCAGAAACTCTGCCAACCCAACTCCAAACTTAGGGAGTCCGGAACCTTCTCCATCATTATCACAGAGACTACGAAAACTTTCTCGCGAATATGGCTGGTCAGCTCTTGGTGTTTACTTTGCCTTGTCCGCTTTGGACTTTCCCTTCTGCTTTATGGCTGTGCGTCTACTCGGGACTGACCGGATCGGACGATGGGAGCATGCAGTAATTGGAGCTTTCTGGAATGTTGTGAGGATACCATTTCCAGACTTCGTCAATGAGAGACAAGCCGCGAAAGCTGCGAAACCAGATACTGTATCTGGAGAGGTGGTGGAAGCGGCACGGGAGGGGGTGGTTGGCTGGCATTCGGAAATGGTTCAGGCAGAAGAAGAAAATACAGGTTCTAATGCGAGTAAGTGCAGCATCACGTCCTTTTGCTAAGCACGATACTAACAAATACCAGGCGTTTGGACTCAATTGGCACTCGCGTATGCCATCCACAAGTCGTTTATCTTCATTCGAGTGCCTCTTACTGCCGCAGTCACGCCAAAGGTTGTTAAGACACTCCGAGGATGGGGGTGGGATATTGGAAAAAGAAAGCCCAAATCAACCTCAGCAGTATCATCAAAATCGACTCCTAAATCTCCATGAGCAATTCCCGACCACTTTTCTCCAACACGTCCCATCGCACTGCTATCGTAGCACCATACCCCAATTTTACCTCTATAGAACGCATCGCCTATGCAACGGGCTGTATAATATTGTATCACTACTCAAAAATTGGATTGTGGGAGCATGAGAACGGGACGGCATGTTGACTGAAACGCGCGACTAGTGTTGGATGACCGAAATGCCAAATATTCACACTACCATTTTCGCTACCAATCAAAATTTCATCAGAACCAGTTTGTATTAATATCAATAGTCTCAATTGATGAGTGGAAGCCATTTTGTCGGAATGAATCCTGGTCGACAATACTTGAAGACCGTGGGTGCCATAGATGATCACTTACTCCGATCTTGAAGTCCGAGTGTCGTGGTTCTTCATCGGCCCCGATTGCCGAGATCCATACGCGAATAACCAGAACTTGTATGAACGCTTCGACCCGGTACCTTGGATAATATCATGCTCCTACGCCTTGGACATATTTCCCCTATTGCCCCTTTATTAATTTCATTTAAATGTTTCCCAGAATAAGCACAAACAAACACTAAAATGTATTACCATTTACACCTATATGAGATGCTGGACTGGTGGAGGCATTTACCGATCTGTTCATTCCACCTGCATCTTATTGGACCTGATACGCCGTCCAAAAGTGTTGTTTCACTATGTTACCTCGGTGATTATTTTGGTCTCAGCATGCTTCTACTGCATTAAACCTCGGTGATTTCATAGCAAACATCTCTACTTACTTAAAAGGTTTCGGCATAAACTTTCAGATAAGTTTTGGGATTCTATGGACCTGTGGGTTGGCCTCCGACTAGCAGTCACTAGGTGGAGCTTATGCTATTCTTATACTGCATATAACTTAGGTTAGTACGCTCCCTTTCTCGCGATATCGGACCCTTCACGATCACTTATAATGACTGATTTATGGGGAGAAAAGCAATCGACAGACCTAGCAAGTAGAAGCTTCACCCTGTCGCTATATCATAAAGACTTTGTTGCTTATGCCTACATAGGCATAAAGAAAAGTCTCAAGTGGCTGCATACTCCCTTTCCGGACAGAACAATTTTGTCTACGTTGAGGAGGCTGCCTTTCACCAAACGCTTCGCCGTAAGTAGACTAAAAAACGGATGCTTGGTACGACAGCCTTAACCGAAGCCAAAATCAATCCAGTAACCCCTATAACAGCCTGGGGCTGAAGCAATCTCACTTACCCGGTAAATGTATATGCAACTGGCGGAAGCGACAAAATTGACAGAAATTGTCCAATGCAGGTTTATTGAGGTCTAGGCTTTGGATGTGGTTGAGGTGTGTACTCAATTCTACACGAACCCTATATCCAAATATGGCCTTCATAGCCATTATGGCCCAGGAACGTCTGCTAAGGTACTCATGCAAGTCTGACCAACAGGCGCTCACAAACAAGAATACCTCCAAACAATCGCGTAAACGCTATTCAAAAGCCGCGAACGCCAACCAATGCCGCTAAAACAAGGAATTACCAACCACAATTATAACGTAAATACGAATAAGACTATTAGCGAGGTCGCCAACATCTGCATGAGAGGTATCGGCCGTCCAGTCGATGCTACGCTGACTGCTGAACCACAACATTTTCGATTATATGTGACGTTATTATGTGCTGCGGCTACTCTGAAGACCGCGCCAGGATCCGTTCCGTCCCGGTTGTAATAATCAACTAGCAAAAAATTGGGGGCTCGATTCCATTGAGCTACGGAAACGTACACGTTAGCAGAGAAAAGAGAAGGACGAGTGGGAGGAATGAATGGCTTACTTTCACAATTATTTGCCATCAATCCAAGCGATCCAGGTCCCCTGACAGAGTTTGTCTGATTAATAACAGCGGTGTTCGGAATCAAAAACTTGCTGTCCATTCCAGGTATGGAGACTTGCGCATTCAGATTGTGGTTGGCCAAATACAGTCGATTCGATGCATCTCTAGGGGCCAATCCAGGAGGGCGATCTACATTACACGGAAAAGCGTCGTTGGTGGGTGAGTACGGCGTTTCCCACATTTGTGAAAACTCGTCAAGGATGTAGTCAATAGCTGTTTGATTTGCGGCATAGTCCATCCAGATGACCACTCGCTTCTGCCTAAGGATCAATTCTCCAAGCGTGGGCCAATCCGCCAGAGCCATAGGAATCTTGGGAGGCCGGTATGCATATCTCAGGAGGCCCGAATTTGTAATGGGGCCGATGTAGTCGTTTAGGGGGATCAGTCCTGGTCCGGCATTCCCAATGAGAAGTGTCACAACATCGAAAGGATGCGCGGCGACCCAGTCTGCAATCTTTTTGAATTCCGCCTCCACAGTACCAGCGTTTAGAAGATTGCAGTTGGTGTGGCAATAGAATAATGTATTGTTTTCGAGATGGGTTTGCCCTTGGACTATAACGGCATTAGTATTCTTCCGCGAATCCAGTACATAGCAGAATGCGCAGGACTAACTCATTCTGATGCCGTCATTAAGCTGATCCACCACTCCATAATCTTGATTGCTGAATGCATTTCGTTTTACGGCAAAGGGAGAATTGTGTGCTGCGATTTCCGTAATATTGGCATAGGATCGATCGCAGAACTCAACGTAATTGTTGCAGGCTTGCGTATTGGTTGGCCTCGCATTCTGAGATGCTGTAGTTGTTGCGGTGCCGTTCGTGGTCGACGTTGCGCCAACAAGATTGATTAAAGAGCCGGTAGAAGTAGTTCCGTTTGTTGTTGCGGTGCCGTTAGAGCCACTTAGGGTTAGAGATGATGCCGTATTCTGAGAAATGGTTCTTGTCGTAGAAAAGGATGCATAGGTAAGGCCTGTTGGTAGTACGCCATCCCCTGATAACGTTCCAGTTGCTGCTGTCCCAGTAATAACTATCACGGATTGGCCAAAAATGGTTCGAGTTGCCAGAACCGCAGGCCAAAGCTTGCGCAGCAGCATCCTTGGATAAAGATGTTGAATCCAAAGAGCTTCGTGTTATTGGGGTAAGATGTCGATAGCAAGTATAGGGAAGGAAGTCGTCAATGAGTACGATTTTTTGGGAAAGAGGTTAGCAATACTGAGTCTATGTTGACAGTGACGTCGATCTCAAATCCGTAAAGCACGTCCGGCAAGCCGCATTTGGAGAATCAGAGCCAAAATTGGAAGCATCGGTTTTAGACTCTATGATTTCATGGATAAATACGACGTGCTTGGGCCCGCAATAATAATTGCCATCGCTTGTTGCGAAAGGGCACAGCCTGCAATAAATCAAATCTACAGGGCTGAACCTTACGGAATCATAAATCCCTTTTTCGTCCTGTTCCTGCGGCTGCCCGGCACACGTCGATTCGCTCATGATTTCAAGAGGTTGACGGTCGATTTCATGGTGTTGCAGATTGGGCTCCACCTGGACCCTCATTCTCCCCACGTCATCCCAAAAAGTGCGAGATGAAACTTTCTGTTTTGTTGTGAACGACCATTTATGATTGGGTTATAGGATACCTAGACCTATAGTAGGCTTAGCGATTGGGCCTATGTGGGTATAAATATGGGGCTCACGGGTTCCGCAAGCATCCGTGGTCCTAAACCTCCATCCTTCACCACCCCAACGCTGGAACGTAGTTACGTGTGGATGGCGCAGCAACAGGGCTAGTAATAAAATGTCGAAAGGAAGACTTGCAGATAGACGTCATTCGCTCCTTAGTCGCCCAAAAAGTATCCGATGCGGCAGATCTTCACTGCCAAATGAAGGCTTTCAAGTGCCAGTTCTGGCTAAACTTCTCTTCTCAATCTTCGTACTTGCCAACCTAGGACTCAATAATTCCTTCTTCACCCGTGGTCATCGTCCCTTCTTCCCTCCCCAATCTAAATCGTTAGTATTGGCATGTTTGTCACCTAGATGCAAATCTTTCGAGGCCGCAAGTCTCGCACCACCAGCAATGGACCCAATTCAATGACTGTTACAGACAGGCACTCCGCCGAGACTGACCAAACATCAACACCACCTCATGAACAGTTATCCAAATCTCAAATTAAACGAGCTACTCGGACAAGGAAGACATTCGCGCTCTTGACGTCTTTCTTCCTGGCAATATCCGTCGTTTTCCTTATCGTGGTGGAAATCGGCAACACTAATGGCTCCAAAATCAGAGGAAGCATTTATTTCCTCAAATTGGATCTTTCAAACATCGTCCCGGCTACGACACCAAATTCTATACTCATCAACACGATTGCCCAGACCCTAGGCCTGCATGACTTCTACCAAATTGGGCTATGGAATTTCTGTGAAGGGTTCAAGGCTGAAGGAATTACGTATTGCAGCAAGCCAGAGACTCTTTATTGGTTCGATCCTGTAGAGACATTGCAGCAGGAATTGCTGGCCGGAGCTACTAGTAAGCAGACCCGGTCCGTACAAGCAATCGTTGTTTTATACTGACAAACGTAGTCGCGCTTCCTGCTCAAATCAATACAATTCTGAATCTCCTCAAACTCGCATCGCAGTGGATGTTTGCGCTGTTCCTGACTGGCGCCGTTTTGTCCTTCGTCATGATACTTGTCGCGCCAATGGCTATTTACTCCCGCTGGGCAACGGTTCCAGTGGCGCTATTCACGCTGTTGGCTGCGTTGTGTACTACCGTCGCAACTGTTGTCGCGACTGCACTTTGTAAGTTCTGTCACGGTCAGCGTCGCGTCTTGCGCTACCTTTTTGCAATTCCCTCTGAGGGTCATCACCAAGGTGTATTTTTGTTTAGATCCGGACAAGATGAGATCACAAAGATGTTGCCATACGTTCTCGATCGTCCCCTTCCTTCTCAGGATTTTTGCTGATAGATTCTTCAACTTTTAGTTATTATATTTCGAAACGCAATATCAAGCTTTGACGAGCTCAATATCGGTGCTTCCATTGGCGTAACAATGTTTGCTCTCATGTGGGTAGCCGCAGCGTTTAGCATCTTTGCTGCTTTGCTACAAATCGGCTTGTGTTGTTGCTGTGCCAGCAGACGAGATGTTAAGCATGGAAGAAAGAGAGGCAGTAGGAAGGCCTATTCGAACAGCGCTTACTCGACCGAGAAGCCGCAACGAAAAGGACTCGTTGGAACAAATAAATCATAGGCTCACTGGGTCATTGGATTGTGTTTGAGCGTTACATAGCGGGCGTTGGGGCATTTTGGACAGCCTCTAGACTTGAATTGGAGTGAACTTTGGATGGTTTTGCAATGGTCTCCACCCGGCATGACATAATTCCTCTATCCTATAGAATATATTTATAGATCTCCTAGAAAGTCCGAAATATCTATCCACGATTTGGTATCCATCACCATCATGGTTATGGCATCGAAGTGAACATCAAGGTGAAAGTGTGGTAAAACCGGTCACATGATCAGCCACCGTTTTGGCGGACCCCTACAATCTCAAAACGCCACAGACGCCACTCCTCTTTTGACATCAACAACACCATCGCCATCATCATCCATCGTCTTCATTAACTGATATTCCGGCAATAACAATCATGGGAATGGAGGAGATAGATCTGACAGGTGATTCACCGCGACAGACTAAGTCAAGTGATCGAAAGAGGAAAAGAAATATTCCTAGCGAAGCAACAAGCTCATCCAAAAGCGGAAATCGCAAGTCGGCTGCAATCGATCTTACGGCCGACCAGGAAGATGCTGAAGAGGACGGTGGAAAGAAGAAGAGGGCTAAGAAGAACCCAAAAAAGAAGGCTGATGGTGAGGAAGATGAGGAAAAGCGTTTAAAACAGTATGTTTATTCATCAGAGGTAGCAATAAAAAAGACTAACCAAATTGCTAAGCTATCGTGAAAAAGCACCAAAGTCATTTTCTGATATCTATGCACGTGCTACTACCCAGCGGTAAGATCTGTCTGTGTTTCCTCGCACAAGGCGGATCCATTTCTAACCATGTTAGCATGTTCGTTCTCGACCGAACTAGAGGAGGGGAAATGTCATGCCCAACCGAGACTCTCAAAATCGCTGGCTCCACCGGGAATGTCTACACCATCACTATAGACCAAGTCCCCAGCTGCGATTGTCCCCATGCCAAGAAAGGAAACCAATGCAAGCACATCGTCTTTGCATTATCTCGTGTTCTTCGAGCACCCGCAAAACTACAATACCAAGTCGCATTTCTTAAATCAGAACTTCAAGAGATATTCTCAAAAGCACCCCCCATTGTCACCGTTGATGCATCTGAACCTGAAGTCGATGCGAATCGCAAAGCTATAGGTCCGGAGGACAACTGTCCTATATGCTTTATGGAATTTGAAAATGGGCAGGAAGGTACGGTTTATTGTAAAGCTGCTTGTGGGAATAATATTCATAAGGATTGTATGGATCAATGGGCTGCTAGTCGCCAAAGAAGTTCTGCTCCAGTGACTTGTCCTTTTTGTCGGACTACGTGGGAGACTGCGAATGAGGGGCTTGCGAAGACAGTTGCTACGGCAGGGGGAACCGTCAACTCCGACGGGTACGTCAACGTTGCGAGTGAATTGGGCCTTTCTGGGCGGCGAGGTCAGGGATATATTGCTGTTTAATGGCGCCTATGCTAACGATGTTCAGACTACTCCAGCTATCACTCCTATTGGGTTAGGCGAGAGGCCCGCAATGGTCGCGACGTGGGCGAGTACGATGATTATCAATACCCCAACGTATGAAGTGTTGGTGGATCAGCTAGCTTTAACTATCTTTATTTGGCGTCGGTTTTCATCAGTACCCGATGTTTCGTGGCAAGTATGTGACTACACTTACTATTACCAGAATTGGTGCCTTCGAGTTAAGTAAAGTCTGACCACTTCCTACCGGGGAAGATCTTCTGGCTGACCTCGTGCTTAGAGCTTATTACGGAGGCTGTAACCGTATGGTTTTACCCAGAGTGAGAAAATCATAATATGTCTATTGATAGCTTGAATCTTGCTAGATTTGAAAACATTGACGTTGCTCAATTTCCTCCTAAATTAACTGCTACCAGCCGTCCGGCTTATACTTGAGGGAATCATAGTCTGCACCCTCAATGGTCCCGAATCTCAAATCAACTCTTCACAGAAGACGCCTCGATCCATCACAGTGTATCAATCTCGAGTCAGGATCCTGTGCCAAGAACCTCGAGGACAAGGACACGCTAAGTGTGGTCATAAAGATCTAACTTCGTAGGGGCGTTGAAGTAGAAGTGAGAGAAGACATCCCCAGTAGCTCAAACAGACTCCATGCAACACATGTACCTGTTCACTCCACATCTTTAGACTCGCTGTCACTGTCATATACGTCATCACGGCTTCTTGCGTCACCGAGCTTTTTGCCATCGGGTCCTTCGTCGCCGGCGTCTTCATCGCTGGCTTCTTGGTCGATAGCCCACCCAGATAGCTTGGGGATAAATTCGTGGAAACTTTTGTAGTGCCTCATCAAATTGTCTTCCCTGGTAAAAGCCTTCCGTCCGTCTCGGTGGCAAGTCCTAAATTTGCAGACGAAAAAAATGATGGTCCAGTTCGAGATGACGATATCTGTCCCTCTTTCGATTGTAGTAATTTTTGCAATGATCGGAAGAGCATAGATAACGGAGCAAAGTAGGATCATTTGCATACACTGACTTCGCTAAGGGACGGAGCATCTTCACCTTAGCCACAATATCATCCGCAAAACGGACTTGTCTGCCCTTCAGTCCAGCAATACCGTTGGCATCCACGGCGTATACATTCCCCAACAAATGCTCGAGTCCATCCACCAAACTCGTGTACTGCCCAGCTCTGGTCTTGTGGTCCTGCGGGTTGCCTGTATAACGAGGACATTGTGAGGCGAATTCAGTGTTGTATTTTGATTCTAGATCTTGTATCCTCCGGACAGCCGACTCGTGCTCTTTGCTTGTTGCTTTTGCACTTTGTTCTGGTAGCGAGGTCATTGACATATCCCTTTCCAAAACTTCATCTTTGAAGGGCGTCCAGACCTGCGGAATTTAGCTTCCGTTCGAATCTCGATCGACTTCTCTGCATCATTTGGCGCCACGGGTTCGCTAGTTTGATATACTGTTGGTCCAGCAACTGGTACGGAGTATGATTTCTGGACAATCAAGGTGGCAGCAACGCTTGCAGCCATAGACGTAAACAATATACTGGCGCATCCAAATGCCGAAACATTGATAGAAGAAGCAGTGTCAGAGGCTGTCGAGTCGTGGAGTCTTGAGAACTGATCTTCTAGGCCAATCCGGAGAGCAAGTAGTGCTATTTGCTGATCTTCCACAGCCTGAGACAGCTTAGTCTTCACCCTTGAACAGCACGTCCAAGCTCTATGACTTTTCGTTCGGTCGATGTCCACGTGCGCGAATGCTGTTCCATAAGCGTTGAAGAAGAGCCATCTGCTTCCTTGGAGGCTTGAAGAGCAATTTCCATATCTGAAATTGATTGTCGCAGCGCATTGATTTCGTCTAGTTGCTTCTGCGATAGGCGTTGCTGCTCAGCGCTGCATTTGAGGGTCGTGCATATGGCGGTATTGATTTCCGGGGAGAGATCCGTTGGCTGAAGTTGGTTCAAGAACTCTTGACATTCGGTTTTGGTCATGGTAGCGCCGCAGCGGGATTCGATATCGTCCCTGAACGGGTCAGCATAGATCACTTGAGAAGAAATATATGAGTAATTTTATAGATTTTCACAGAAACACGAAGGCGAGCTGCGTTCTGAGCAGTCCATGAATTTGATAGGTGTCATTTCGAGTGCCGTTTGGAAGAAAAGATACTCACAGTGTCTGTAATTGAAGTATCGTGTTTAGCGCATGTAACGGTTGAGCAGACGCACCCCGAAGCTTGATAGTTTCTCCCGCAAGGTCTTTAAGTGTCCATTTTAAGATCTTCAAAGCCCTCCGCGCCTTAGTTCGTACCTCAGATTGACCTGCAATCTTTCCCAGTCCTACTATGTCTTCGAACTGATCGAGGAATTCCTTCAAGACTTGCCAGGGCGATTCGACCCTCTTAACTTGAGCTTGTATTTGAGTTGCATATGCGCCATTTGGATGCTTGTCACTGTATGCTTTAGTTCTCTCAAGAGTAGCACCCAACCCTTCAAGATAATCCACCACTTCTTGATATTTGGATGCTCCTCCACCAGACTCGTACAAAGCTTTGAAGCACTGGATTAGGATTTTGCTGCCCGCGATAACATCTCCAACAGAGAAGCCAAAGGGAACAACGACCATGTTAGAATGTCCAATCTTTGGTCGAGGTGCAGTACGTCTCGCAAATTAGAGTCTAGGCTGTAATGATGCTCAAACAAAATCTAACTCCAAGGCTTTGTAGTCCTCAAATAACGTTGGACTTGAGAGAAGTATGGTACGATCACTCTGTCTGTTACGGTTGCGATTGTATACGCCAACAAGAGAACAAGCTCAAAGGACATCGAGTGTGACATCTGTCAATTATATCCATCCTCAGGCTGAGCCTGAGCTGGTTATTGTCTCAAGATGGTGTTCTGTCACTGTGCCAAGCTCCACAGCCACGATGTTATGACCGTCGCCAACGTCCAGCGATGCGACGATGTAAACGCCGCATCACCTCGAGAGAATTCAGGCTGAACCCGGGTTGTTGTCTTAAGAGGGTTTTCTGCCACTATGCCAAGCGCTCTGTTGGACACTGTTCATGGATATCGATATTCCATTGGATTTGATCCCAATAACCATGCAAATATTGATAAAATCAGGCCAATCTCATTGAGGTTGGCGATAAAAGGGCCATCTTCATGATTAAGCGGTGTTTTTGTAGGTCTCCAGTTATGAAATTAGCCTGATGATCGGGGACCCTAATAAAACAAAAAGCCAGAAGGGCTTTAGTAGGGTTCCAGTAGCTAAGGCACAAAACCCCTTCTATAGGGTAGCCCTTACTCTTTAGGGTCTAATTAGAGAGCTATATATTATGCAGAGCATCTTATGCGTGCTGTATGTTATGCTCTAATCCATGGATTCAACCCTTTTTTGCTCGACTAAGGAGAACGAGGTCAAACCCAGTGAATCAGGCTATTCCACGAACGGTGGCCAGATGCTCTGTAGCCACGATATTATGATCGTCGCCAATTAATGCTGACCGACACGATAACGTAACACCGCATCATGTCAAAAATAGTCCAGTAATATCAACTGTTTGGTGCGCATACGTGGTAGTAGAAGACAAGGACAGCTTTCGGTCAGGGGCAGAACAGAAAAGATATTTCGCCGGACATCTTGAACAACCATAACGATGGAAAATAAAAACTTTGCCGTAACCTACAAAAGCACTTAGCTAGATCCATCCGCCTCGAAATAAGGCTTTGCCAGATTTCCCAATCCAGTAACTCCAAACGATTTTCCCAAAAGTTCAAAGATAATCACTTCCCATGCCCATTCGCGCCCTTCTCCTTCCCACCCTCCTCATCGCTATCACTAACATCCCCCAAACTATACCGATTGACATCCAAATCCCTCTCGGGCGCTGCCTGCCTTAACGACTTACTCCCACCACCACCATTCGCACCACCAAGGTCATCCAACTCATTCTCATCAAAATCCGCCGCCTCAAGATCCCGATCCCTAAACCCACCACTCTCAACCCCCCTACTCCTAAACGCCTCCAACCCCCCACCCTCCCCAGACCCAGGCACACCCTTATACCCAGCCCTCCTCCTCCTATCCCTCCAAACAAAGAAACCCCACGCCAACGCCGCAACAAGCACAATCACAAACGCAACCTCCCCACTCTTCTGATACGCCCTAAAACTAGCCTCCTTCAATTTCTGCGCTTGATCCTCTTCAGCGATCGTACTATTAGTATGCCCCCCAACACTAGTCTGCGGTCCCTTCTCCCCACCTATGACTGAATCTACAGGTTTACCACCCACGGTTCCTATATCTACACCCATGAATCTGTCGAGCATATCTCGTGTGCGGCGGGGGTAATCAAAGGGGACCATGTGCGATGAATTGTAGAATTTGACGTAGGTTAAATTGCGGGCGGATTGGTATATCCCCGCCGGTTCACCCTCGAAGAGCCAATCATGTCGTGGGGCGGTTACGCCATCTTGTTCGAATCCCTTCGCGCCATTGAAGGAGAGGTTGTTTATTAGGGCTTCTGTACCCTTGTGATTGCAGATGAGGTCTTTGTCGCCGGAGAAGAGTGTGATTTGCATGTGTTCCAGTAGGTTTGGTAGGAGTTTCACTGAGGGGATGGAATTGCGGACGGTGAATTCGGATCCTACCGCTCCGTTGCATTCTTGCCATCCAGTTTGCTTGTCGGTGTCGATGTGTAGTGCTGCGGTTACGTCTTGCCGTCGAAGGTAGGGAGTTACGTCCTTTAAATCTGGTGGCCATGACATACCACAACTGGGATATTCATCGGTAAGTCTAACGTCATACATATTATAACACATGACCTTGTCATCCTTCCTCGTTTGCGTGACCCGCAGTATTTTCTGCAAGATTTCTTCGCATTCTGGAACGTCTACTTTGTCTTTGCCGCCGTCGGAGAGGGCCTGCGTGCAGATGGCTTGTTGGGATTCTACTTGGTTTGCTTCGACCGAGCCGCGTTTGAGGAGGTCGTGCTCGTAGGCGTAAGAGAGGTAGGAAGGGTATTGATCGGGTCCCGAGATCCAGCCGTTGCCTATGAGGAGCCCCTGGATGTTCCACGGGTCGGTGGGGTGGAGTTTGTTGCGCTCGAGCATGGCGGTTGCGATGTAAGGGATGTGTTGACCGGCGTAGGATTCGCCTGCTATGTAGATCTGTAGCTTTATCAGTGGTCTATCCATTTATACTAAGGAGTGGTATTGAGAAACCCACATCATCATGACTATAATGCGGAAACAACCCAAACCATTTCTCCAAAAATAAAACGAACTGATCTGCCATATCCTTCAATTCATGCACATAACTATCCGTATCGACGTAACTAAACCCCGTCCCAACGGGGTTATCCACAAACAGTATATTCGCGAATTCGTCCCAACTGCCATCTTGTAATTCCAAATTCCCACCCGGTCTGACTCTGTAAGGACCTATTTCCATCATGGCGCCGTCTTCGGAGGAACAGCCCGGGCCGCCGTTTATCCATATTACTGTTCGTGGTTTGTCTGCTAGGTGTTTGTTTGCGAAGTGCCAGAAGAAGAGGTTGCCGTTGTGTTCGGGGGTTACTTCTATGTGGCTGTGTATTGTTTGTTAGTTGGAGATATGAAGGGAGTACTTGATGTGGATGTGACATACCCAGCGTGCATCTTCATTAATGGTTTACCAGCTGGTGCACCAGGTAAGGAATGGACAAAGTAATCCGCTGCTGTTTTAGCCACTTGGGCTGTCGCTATTGACGGCATAAGGCCCAGTAATCCTAATATAAGAAGGTTTGGCATTTTCCTTCGCCATCGCGAGGAGGAGGTTGTGAAAAACCGCATGATAGCGATTTATTTGTTGAGAGAAAGTGATAATCCGGAGGTGTAACGGGGGGGTGGGATCGCTGGCTATAGCATTGGGGATCAATTGTCGTATGACTCTACTTGATCTTAAGATCTTGAATGAGTCTCCAAGAATGAGAATCTCATAAATGAAGCCTCAGAACAAGCCTCCGGCCGTTGCGCCTGTGAATGTCTTGGTGTCGTGCTTCGGGGGATTCGTGGCCTCGGTGGTGAGACTCGAACACACCCAACAACTATACCTGGGATTTGATCAATTCTCTCTGCTAATAGAGGGAATAACCTATTGACGGATTGCAGAGAAGAGGCTATTTTCTTTGTCGTTCTATTGGAGTTGTAGTTGTTCTCCAACAAAGTCGGAAGGCGTTCCTTTGCCCTTGTTTCTCAATAAGACCCGTGCTCAAAGCCTCATCCTTCAAAAATGTGGCGCCCATATCCCGATTGGGCAAGAGTTCACGTTACTACTGTTGTAAGGCATCGAAGATAGATAGTTAATCCATGATGCGAATTAGTCGCCATTGCTTATATCTCATGTTATACCGAGCTGGGCCTTCACCATAAGAGCAGATAAGGCCAAAATATGACGGTAACAGTTCCCAAAAAGAGCATTTGAATAGATATATACATTGAATGTTCTTTAGAGGGGTGAGCAGAATCATTTATACAATCCAGCCAATGCAAACGCAACCATCTTGAACTCCATGAACTCCTTTACTTTCGGTACCACATCCTAGTAATCTATTCGCAATCGTTAGCATCAGTCCCAAAAACCACATGTAAAAGCAACAACTCACCTTAGTATGCCTCATCTTCTTCTGCAACTGGAAAATCCCATACATAAGCGCCTCACTCGTAGGCGGACACCCCGGAACATAAATATCCACTGGCACAATCCTATCACACCCCCTCGTAACACTATAACTGTAATGATAATAACCCCCACCATTGGCACAACTACCCATCGAGATAACCCATCTAGGTTCGGGCATTTGGTCGTAGACTTGTCGGAGTGCTGGTGCCATTTTGTTGGTTAGGGTGCCCGCAACGATCATCACGTCTGACTGTCGGGGGGATGCGCGGAAGATTATGCCGAGGCGGTCTTGGTCGTAGCGCGGGGTGGAGAGGTGCATCATTTCTACGGCGCAGCAGGCTAGGCCGAAGGTCATGGGCCAGAGGGAGCCTTGTCGGGCCCAGTTTGTGATTTGGTCGAGGGTGGTGCTGTGGTGGTGTGTGTGTTAGTGTCTGTCTACATACAGCTCTTCTATTTTGTTTGTATCAAGGGGAATGTATAGAACATACAGTGCGTATTGTGCAAAACCCTTCTTGCCCTCCTGACTTGGCAACACAACTTCCTGTCTAGTATTCTTCACCGAAGGAGGAGTACCAGGACCCGTCGATATAAGGCCCGGCGACTGCATAACAGGTTCGGCCTTGTTCCTCGAAGAACTCGTTATCCAAGCAGCCTGGCCAGCACGAAAAGGTAAGAGAGCAGTTGTAGGATTGGCTATTCATCATAAATATCAGTTTCAATTGCGGATGCGGGTCCAAGTGGCAAGCTTGAAGGAACATACCGCGCAGCGCCATTGCCGCTGTTCGCCGTGTGGTAGATAGCATCGTTGAGATTGTAAGTAATTACAACACCCTGTGAAGTCTGGGGAAACAAAGGAAAGGAAAGGAAAGGAGTGGAGAGGTGTGGCGGTTGTAACTTGTTTGAAGTGGTGATGTCGGGGTGTGAGGGTCACTTTCGCGAGCACCACCACACCTTTTTCCGGCGATCATCACCAACGCCTGAACGCTGATTTGCTCAAACTTTCAACTCCTGGAAAGAGCATCAACAACAACATAATATTGCTCGTACACTGGATGATAGATTGTGCATATCGAGGATTCTTCTGACATAATTTCTGGATCTTCGGCATCATGGCAAATCGTGTCCCTTCCATCGCCTGCATAGGTGTAATAGGCAAAGCTGTACGTATAATTCCTCAATTCGTTGTTTATCATATCAAATTCAAATCTTCTCTATTTCTACTTCCATCTCCATACCAAATTCCTACCATCTCTCTGACAAAACCACCTCCTCACCAGAACAACCCCCTCCACATCTCCCTCTTTCCCCCCGAAAAACGTGACTCCCTCCAATACTCCTTCCTCCTCTCCTCCTGCCTCGACATCTTCGAAATACGCCTCCCCCACAAAACAGCAGACCAAGATTTCGGTCTCCTCCAAGCGATAGATGAACGTCTCGCCATGTACGGTTGGCTTACCACTACGGGGGTGAAATTTATTGCTGTTGTTGATATGGAGGGGAGGGCTGTGGATGGGGGTGGCAGTGGAGGGAGGGATGATGGGAAGATTAATGCGGCTGTTGGGGTTAGGGATGCGGATTTGAAACCTGTGAGTACTTATTTTTGAGTCTTTTATTACTCTCTACAATGATTGATTGGGGGTATTAATACTTGGAAGGTATTCCGCGCTTTGCAGCAAGCATACATAAATCTATTGAGAAATCCATTTTATGAACCCGATGAACATTCCCCTGCCAGACCTGGACAGGAGAAAAAACTTGGATCCACTCAAATCACCAGCTTCAAGTTTATCAAGGAGGTCCAGCGTATTGGGGAGACTTGGAGTCCCGGTATCACCACTATTTAATGACTTACCCGCCTGCAACCAACAATTACAGCTCAAACTCTGGCACCACTAGCTTTCAACGGCGAGCCTATCTCAATGGACGTTTGCACCTTCCGATTGCTCTCAAACGCCTGGAGTCCCATAAAAGGCACAGCGGTCAACTCTGAGAACGAACACCCCGAAAGGTTATCAATTGGAATCTGAGTTCTAAGCTTTTTCAGACACCACACTTCTTGCGATCAGGTATTCTCTAGTATCAGAAAGAAGAATCACAAAAAGACAAAAATTCCATCTGACCTTTGATTGGCTGACTCAGCAAGATCTGAGGTTACAGGGATCAGAACCGAGGACTTGCATGACATCTTCGATTTCAAGGTCGACTTCAACATCGAAAACATTGTTATAACATATTTCGGAATTACGTCCTCTTTGTGTTGTGTCTCGGTTCTCCTTGACCTTTTCGTCTTATTCTTTTTGGGCATGGTCTGGACATTTTTCAATGACCAATGCTGCTCTTACGATCACAAACCCACTCGTCCTCTATCGAGCATTGGTAGCAACAAATCGGATCAGCCCTGATCCTTCTCAATTGCGATTAGGTATGTATAACATCTATAATATATGAAGGAACTTTACGAGAATTGGAGGAGACTGATTTGATCCAGCTCTTCATCTGCAAAAGCTATATGAACGACTAAAAGATTATGAACCTGCAGTAGCGTACAAGAAAAGACTTTCCCAAGTAGGAAGGATCCTGAAAGATGAAAAGGGAGGAGATTCCGAGGTGACCAAAAGCATTGGCTTGCGAGGCATTTGGACCTCATTACTCGAACAGAAAGCGAAACGCGACAGCCTTGCGTTGACCAGAGTTCTCAATAGCCATGACGCTGCGTTACAACTCGACTCGCCAAAAGGTCTCATGCTTCACGGCGAGGTTGGAACAGGAAAAAGCATGCTTATCGACCTGTTCGCGGACTGCCTTCCCACCACAAAGAAGAGAAGATGGCATTTCAACACTTTTATGCTGGAGACTTTCGCGAGACTGGAACAATTAAGACGAAGTCAATCGTCCGGCGGGTCATTATCTAGTGATGAGTATTCACTGCTATGGCTTGCACGAGATCTTATCAAAACTTCACCGATTCTATTTTTGGATGAATTTCAACTACCGGACCGGACATCGTCGAAAATTATGTCCAATTTGATGACGGGATTTTTCCAGCTGGGAGGAGTTCTTATTGCCACTAGTAATCGAATGCCTGATGAATTGGCCAAGGCAGCGGGCATGCAGTTTGTTCAGCCTTCGAATCGAATGGACTCACTTGGATGGAGACTCGGTCTTCGTGGCAGCCGATCGAAGAGCAAAGGTGGCATGTTTGCTGGAGAAGGAGAGTTTGGGCAGTTTTTAGAGCTGCTCAAAGCTAGGTGTGATGTTTGGGAGATAGATGGAGGCCGGGATTATAGGCGAAGTGAAGCTGAGAAGAAAGCCGAAGTCGAGAAAGATTTTTCTCAAGCTGAAAATATCGCTATTCCGGGTATGATGTCCAACTTTGGAACTGGCTCGCACAGTGCTCCTCCCGCAGCTCCAACCGGAAAAGCAGCTCTTGAGCTACCAACGAACTACTTCGTACAAGAGACAGCTTCTTCATCATCATTACCAAAGGACTTCAGCGATGCGCAACTCACAGCAACTGGCAACACTTTTATCTCGTCAAATGATATACCATGGCAACCATCTTCCCTGACCGTCTACGGCCGCACCGTCTACATCCCCCGGAGTCACAACAACGTAGCCTCATTTACCTTTACAGAGATCTGCGCAACGCATCTCGGGCCAGCAGATTACATCTCCTTATCATCAACCTATCACACAATCATCATAACCGATATCCCAATCCTAACATCCCTCCTCAAGAACGAAGCAAGGCGTTTCATAACCCTCCTTGATGCACTTTACGAAGCTCGGTGTAAACTCCTCATCTTTGCTGCGGCGGGTCCTGATGACATTTTCTTTCCCGAGACCAGGCGGAAAAGAGTTGTCGGGGAAGGGGAAGAGGAAGAAACACCCGACCAAGACGCAACATACTCAGAAACATTCTCAGACATCCATCAAGATCTCACAGCGCCATTCCGTCCCAACATCTCCAGCTACACCAACGGTAGCGACCCCGATTACACACACGCACGTCTACAAGGTCTCCTCGCCGAGGACGCATTAGAAGATGATCCACCCAATCGAGTTCGTCGTACCACTGGCCTCACAGACGAAGAAATCAGAGATGTGCGAAGTACGCCAAACTTTGTGCAAACAGTAGCATTTATAGGCGAAGATGAAAAATTCGCGTATAAACGCGCTGCTAGTAGATTGTGGGAGATGTGTTCAAGGAAATGGTGGGATAGAACTGAGGAGGGGTGGTGGAGACCTCTTCCTGTTGGGTTGAGATCGTGGGAGAAGACCTCTTCTTCTTCTTCTACATTAACACTACTCGAGGAAAATAGCAAAGGTCTCGATTTAGCGAGGGATCATGTACCGGTTGGTGCTGGTGAGGGTATGGGAGGGGAAAGGGGTGTTAATGAGAAAGATGATGAGGTGCTTTTTAGGCATGGTGCGAGTCCTTTCAGGAATGCGAAGGAAGCGCCGCCGAAGTTTGATTGGACGCATATATGGGGGACGGGGGTGCCTTGGGGGAAGAGGGCGGGTGCTTGGGGCAAGGGCGTTGAGGGCTTGAAGGATAGGAAAAAGGGTAGCGGTGACGGGAAGGGTGATGGTCAAGGTGAAAATAGAGAATAAGCCTGTGATGTATCAATATCATCCTCCACAATACCAGTGCTCAAATGGCAGGCAATGCAGCCTTTCAATTATGCATACATTTCTGAGCTTGAAGAAACAATTTCTTTGGGCTATCTGAAATACAGTCTCAACCCCAGTCTCAAGCACCCTTATACCCATACCTCAACCTCCGCAACTCCCCCAAATCAACCGGTTTCAATTGCGTTCTCACAATGTAAATAAGCACAAACACCACCCCCGGTAGACAAGCGAACCAAACGTCATCCTCCCTCCCTTTCACCTTCCCTTGATAAGCAAAGGGAAGGAGGAGTATACATAGTATCGCGTTTAGGTGGTCGATGTATTTGTGGAAGAGGAGGGATAAGGGTGAGAGTGAGAGTGAGGTATTGGTGGCTTGGGATTGGGATTGTTGGGATTGGTTTTGTTGTTGTTGGGGCTGAGGGGGGTGTAGTTCGAAGCGCGTTGGTATGAGGGAGAGGGTGTATGCTGTTATGAGGAGGGATAGTATTGCTGGGAGGAGGAGGGTGGGGGGTGTTGATGTTGATGTTGGTGAGGTTGGTGAGAGGAGGGAGGGGATGTAGAGGATTGGGAGGAGGAGGGGTATGGATAGGAAGGCTCTCTGTTATACAGTGTTGTATCAGTGTTATATTCTATGCTATACACAGAATGCATGGGTAGCCGGGGGAGGTTTTAGGTACTTTGTAGCCTTGTGTTTTCCTTGCATCATTTTCTATGTATTCGTTTATGAGTTGTTCTTGCTCTTCTTCGTCTAGGTCTGGTGGTGAGGAGTCGGAGTCCCCCTCGGTGGGGTATTTGAATGTTTTGCGGACGCGGTGGGTTGTTGTATTTTCCATTTCTGAAGCCGGTTCCTCTTCAGCTTTTGTTGTCCTATCTATGTACAAACGAAAAATATCGAAGTCGTACTGTAGTTATATAAAATGCGGCGGTGATGATCAGTTGCACGCATCCGCCAAGCCATAGGGCTGAGATACTTCCCTCCCATCCATTCACCTCGACTCCTGTACATCACCACAATTCCTACACTACTCAACAACATCGAAATGATACAACGTCACCTCCTCAGGCTCTCCGCCCTCCACTCACCTATCCAACTCCTCACCCCCATAAGAAATGCAGCACCAAAGCGCACCCTAATAGCCGCACCCAAACCCAACAGCGGTCCCCTCATGACCCGCCGCGCCGACCGCGCTTTACCCTCCATAACACGCACATCCTCCCTCCTGATAAGAACACTTCCCGTTTTCTTAGTGGTGATAGGAGCGAGTTCATTGGGGATATTTAATTATCAGAAGAGTTCTTCTAGCGTTGTTACTAGTAGTTTGTATGCGCTTAGGGTTAATGGGACGGCGAGGAGTATACTGGGGGATGAGATTTATTTTCGGAGGGTGATACCGTGGTGAGTTTTTGTGGTGCCTAATTTTTTGAGAGGGTGAGGAGGAGGGCCAATTGGGTAAATGGCGGGGCTTGGAGATCTACGAATTGGGACATCGGGCTGATTAATTAATAGGATTTGGGGCAGTATAGATCAATTGCACGGGAAGATTGATGTCCGATTTAGTGTCAAGGGAAAGAAAGGATGGGGTATAATGAGATTTAAGAGCATCAGGAGAAGTAGGATGGGTGTGGTAAGATTCGATACTCCTTGTTCAAACAGGGAGTGCTCTACTGACTATTTGTATAGTTTGAGACTACAGAATGGAGTCTAGAGACAGAAGACGGAAGAGTCATTGATCTTATGAATGATCAGACAGATCCACTTACGAAGTTGGAATTGAGTCCGTCGCGATAAAAGCATATCTAATTCAAAAATAAGAGACATCTGAAATAGCTTCTCCAGAATCGTGGTATTAATGATATTCGTGTCCTTGCCAATGCCACCTCGCTTCGAAAAAATGTGCTGCTTCAGCAACACCCAAAGTATTTCACTCTCCCATAATTTGTGGGACTCGGATGGGCGGTGCCCAGAATCCATAAGCTGCCAAATTTACTGACGGGAATTCTCAAATAAGCTAAGTATACATACGATTTCCGCCATCACACTAAGTGCCTCTCGCTCGAGGGGCGAAAATAAACTTATTGGGGATCCAGCAATTTCAAAACGTCCGTATAATCGGAAAGATCCTTACCTTTCCCGGAATCTGCGACAGATTGGCGAGTAGTCTACGCCCTTTTATGTTCAACCTCTCTGCTATATCTACTCGCCTGTTGTCATTTATACCATTTTGTACTCGGGCCTTTTTGGAGGTCCCCCTCAACGTCTGCAACCATTTTCAATTCATCAATTCAACCTGTATACTACGGATATTACGAGCCTCTTACATCACGGGAAATGGATCCACATACGTACAAAGCCATTACACAATGAATGCAACATATGCATTACTTCAACTTCCCACCATATCTAGCCTAATCCCCAGCGTTGAAGCTACGGGTATCTCAATCGATCGCACGCATAAAACCATTTCGCATTAGACACATAAACATCACCCTAAGGAAAGTCAACCCAGCCCAGTTGAAGTAGGCCGAAACTTTTCCCCCACCCACCCGACCTTTAATACCAAACGCCAAAAAGCCGAAAGCCCCAACCCCTAAGATAGATGATATCTCGTCGCCATGCATTGTTGAACATAACTTTTTCAGAACCGTGAAACCTTAATAGCAGCGAGTTGAATTATGCTGCACCCCTCATATACAGGGAGAGGGGGTTTACTTCTGCTGAGAGCGGTAGTACTTGGCAGCTTGAACCATATTGGTCAAGGCAGCCTTGGTCTCCTTCCACTGGCGGGTCTTGAGACCGCAATCTGGGTTGATCCAGAGTTGGTCAGGGCGGAGGTACCTATAGAATATTAGACATGGTACATACCAGCATCACTAGGAAGCGGTGACTTACTGAAGCATTTCCGCGATACGGTCCTTGATCTCCTGCTCGCTGGGGATACGTGGGGAGTGGATATCATAGACACCTGGACCGATGTGTCGTGGGTAAGCCTGGTCAACGAACACCTTCAACAACTTGGCATCACTCTTGCTGTTCTCAATGGAGAGAACATCAGCGTCAAGAGCGGCAATGGCGTGGAAGAAATCCTGGAACTCGGAATAGCAGAAGTGAGAGTGGATCTGAGTAGAGTCCTTGATTCCGGCAGTAGAGAGCTTGAAGGAGTCGACAGCCCATGAGAGGTAAGCCTCACGCTCTTTGCCAGAGCGGAGAGGTAGACCTTCACGAAGAGCGGGTTCGTCGACTTGGATGACAAAGATGCCGGCGGCCTCAAGATCGATGACCTCGTCGCGAAGAGCAAGGGCGAGCTGTTGAGCTTGGACGGATTGGTGGACGTCGTCACGTGGGAATGACCAGCGCAAGCAAGTGATGGGACCTGTAAGCATACCCTTCATTGGCTTCTTGGCGACGCTGGCGGCGTACTTGGATTCCTTGACGGTCATCGGGGCAGGGCGGGAGATGTCACCAACGATGATTGGTGGACGCACGCAACGGGAGCCATAAGATTGGACCCATGCGTGTGTGGTGAAGACATACCCGTCCAGACGCTCGCCAAAGTACTGAACCATGTCGTTACGCTCGGGTTCGCCGTGAACGTAGACATCGAGGTCAAGCTCATCTTGAATCTTGATAACTTCGTCAATTTCCTTCTCGATAAACTTCTCGTACTCCTCAGCGGTAATTTCACCTTTGGTGAACTTGTTGCGCTGAATACGAATTTCCTTGGTCTGGGGGAATGAGCCGATGGTGGTTGTTGGAAAAATTGGGAGCTTGAGGTGCTCCTTCTGCTGGGAGTATCGTTCTGGGAATGGTGATTGGCGGTTGTGATCCTCAGCCTTGATCTTCTCTTGTCGTTCCTTGACATGTGGGACGTTGGTGCGCTTGGATGAGGAACGTGCTTGGACAGACTTAGCATTGGCCTCGAGCTCAGCCTTGACAGAGGCAGGGCCATCATTGACGGCCTTGGCGATGATGGTGACTTCTGACGCCTTTTGAACGGCAAAGGAGAACCAGTCCTTGACCTCGGTGTCGAGCTTCTTCTCGCTGTCAAGAGTGTGGGGAACGTGGAGAAGAGAGCTGGAGGTGGCAACAATGACACGGTCCTTACCGAGCTTCTGAACGGCAGACTCGACGATTTCAATGGCGCGCTTAAAGTTTGTCTTCCAGATATTACGGCCATCAACGACACCAGCCGAGAGGACCTGCTTGTCTCTCAATTTGCTGATGACGGTCTCGAGCTGCTCTGGGTTGCGGACCAAGTCAATGTGAATGGCCGCGACACCACTGAGAGCTGGGAAGACATCGGTATTGTGGACAATATCACCAAAGTATGTTGCGAGCACCAGTTTGGGCAAGTTCGAGTCGGTAAGCTTGGCATAGGCAGGCTTGAAGGCATCCTTCACTTTCTGTGGGAGATCAAAGACGAGAATTGGCTCATCGATCTGGACATACTCGGCACCAGCTTCCTTGAGCTTAGTCAAAAGCTCCACGTAGACTGGGAGAAGCTTCTCAAGAAGTGAGATCGGATCGACGGTTTGATCACGATCAGCCTTTCCGAGGTGGAGAAAAGAGACAGGTCCGAGAATGACTGGGCGGGTAATGATACCAGCATCTTTGGCTTCCTGGAAGACCTTGACGGGCTTTACGTTGTCGTTGAGGGAGAAGGACTGGTTGTCTTGGAAGGTGGGCTTGACATAATGGTAGTTAGAATCGAACCATTTCACCATTTCCTGTAAAACAATGTTAGTCAGGTAAAATAATTGTATACAGGAAATCCATACCAAACTGGGGACATCAACACCATCTTTCTGGTGGCCACGGCCCATGGCAAAGTATTCGTCGAGACGGTCAAGGCCCTGGCTAGAATACCTCTCTGGAATGGCGTTGAAAAGCTGGATGTGGTCGAGAACATGGTCGTAGAAGGCGAAATCGTTGCTGGGAATGATATCAACACCAGCATCTTTTTGAATTTTCCAGTGCTCGAGACGGAGTCTCTTGCCCTCAGCAAGAAGGTCTTCCTTTGAAAGCTTGCCAGCCCAGTAAGCCTCATTCGCCTTCTTAAGGTCCCTAAGAACTCCCATGCGGGGGAAACCGAGGACCGAAGAATGAACCATCTTTGCTCTTGTATGTTTGAGAAGAGAGTATGTAAGTGAAGGGGGAAAACGTATTTTGGAGAAAGTAGAAAGGGTGGGGAGGTTAATTGAGGTGGATGGATAGAGTGTTGGTGGGATGTTTGGAGGGGAAAAGAAGAAAATGCATCAATTTGTTGCGCCATCCGACCTCGCACTCGCTTGGTACCCATGACTCGTGCCGACAAGGGGTTCTAGACAGGAGCAGAGTGAGCAGTTATGTCGAAGCAGAAACTTTGAGTCACCTCTACTGCCTTACAATCATCTTACGGCTAATCGAGCGCAGTGAATTGCTACTCGTTTTGTTACATTATTTGACATGCTCACCAACCTACGCTTCGCATCTATTCCTGATCTTCGACAGCCACCTCCAATCGCCACTAACAGACCGATGGGAAAGATTACTCATACTTTCTAGTGTGACTCCATCTCAGATTACAGATATCAGAATGAAATCAGATTAGGTTAGGTATAGGTATTAAAAGTACTGGAGAAAAACTATCAAGAGTCACGAGGTATCCGATAAGTATCCAAAAAGTGTCTGATAAGCATGCGTCAGTGTACTACACTATCCACACAATGCTCTGAAGTAGAGTGGCCATCAAAGGATATAAATGGTGTCGTGATATTCATGATGAACTCTGCACCTTGGTCGTTTGTTCGTTTGCGAGCCTAAGTGGTTTGCAATTGGCATAAGGGCTCCATGTATCACTTTGCACTGTCATTGACGGTCACTTACCCTTCAGGCACTGGAATGGACATTGGATATGGTGAACGGGTGACCACAGCTGAGCTTGCGGACTCGTCTCTACTGTATTAAATCCCTTGGTCGTTACCGATGTTGTTCCCTCAACCCTTTCCATCCGCCCGTTCAAAACTGGAAGGCACGACTCTCCATACCATCCGACTCCACATGGGCAGATTTCCTCCTCTACTTCCTTTCCTCTCTTCTTTTGTTGTCATCACTGCACTTTTCTCGTCGCCTAGTCTTGGTTCCACCGTCAATTTACTGCCGGTCTGCATGTCTTTTGTTTTACTGCCTTAAACAATTTCCCTTTCTTGTCTTTCATTGGCTTTCGTCTCCTGTCTGTCTGCAAGATTGAAACAGACAGTTACTCAGTATGAAGCCCAAATACTGTTGCAACTTTGTTGATAGGAGTGATTCCCCTGTCTTACCAAGTCCACGAACTGTCCATGGACCAACCACACCGCTCAGTCGAGCAAAGGATGACTCTAACCTTACGGATTCAAGATATACTAGCGTTCGAACAGAGGACCTACGAGATATACAACGCATATTCGAACACGCACAGTCAAATGACGAAGAGGACCCAGCTACACCTAAAGAAACTCATGGCTCGAAGAACAACAGCCCAAGGAAGTCGATTATTGGCTCTCTTTTTCGCAAAACCATCAACCGCCCCAGATCAAAATCGCTCGGAAACCTTCTGAACGACCCTAACCAGTTTCAGCAGACCAAACATGATATTCGAAAGACTCTTTTCAGCCAGCAACGCCCCGAATCAGGTGGTTACGATACAGATGCGGCTGTGATGGGCGACGTCGATGCATCTGTCTCCTCACAACAACATGACGACGGTTCGCCAACACGAGGCAGGAGCAAATTGCGACCACAGGATGTCGGGAGTGGTGACATGCCGCAGAGGTAATTATCTGATGCAAGTACCATGCGTACGTGCGAGACTGACACCTTGCAGAAAGCTTCGTCTTTCCACTTCTCTGAGCCTTCCGCGAATTTCACTTGATTTGGATGGCCGCGCTGTTCGTCGGTCGTTTTCTGTCTGCTCAAACAACAGCATACCAGACAGGATGGGACGGCAGAAATTGCGTCTTCCACAACTGTCCGCTGGCTCTCGGCACTGGAAGCATTCTGTAATGGAAAGTCTCCACATATCTTCTCCTTCTATGTCTATTCTTCCAGGGCCCGATCACGAGGAGGACGTTTCTCACGAAGACTTACGTCCCGGTAGCAAAGGCCGCGGAAAGCAGCCCGACGAGAGCTTGATGGAAGGTGTGCCTCGCCTTAGTCTCATGAAAGGCTCACTGGACCGTCCGTTCGCTGGGACCTATATACAGTCTATTGCTTCCCCAAGCGCTCCAAAGCTGCAGCGCACAACCAATAGTTTCGTGAACCTCATGAAAGCGTCATTTGATCGGCCGCTGAGTAATTCGGATCCAATCACTCATACAAAAAAGCTATCTACCGAAAAGTCGAGCTCTGGGCTTGTTGTTCCTTTCACACAGCGACGCAAATTTTCCACGGACGTGAATGATCGCTCCTTTGCTTCCAACTGTATGAAGCATTCCCGCGGCGGTTCCAAGCTTGGCTTGGTTGGCAATCTTGAGAAGAATGAAATTGGGAAACATCGTGCCTCCACAGCGTCTGTACATCTACAAAATATGCGTATATCACATCATCTCCGCTCCGAGTCCTCGTTTTCGACCGCAGCTATTACGACGGCTGCGCCTACAGCGGCGACCACCAGAAATCACACCCCCATCGAACGAGTTGGTTCACGTCATGGATCAGGAACAGCACCACTGCCTATTCAGCTAGCACGGCGCCCGACGCAGATGTCAAAGTCTGGCCTAGCCAGCAATGAAGTTCTAAAGAGTGGAAACAATGCTGCTACTATTCTGAACGCCAGTGTATCTTCAATGTATTCTGATTCGGTTGCAAGTCCTGTTCATAGTCCTGCAGGCTCTTTCTCGAATATACCGCGACCCTCGTTTGTGGTCACTTCAACTCAGATTCAGCACGACCAAGGAAGTGTCCGCGCTGCCCTTGAGAACACTGATCCTCTGCTCCCTGTTGCCATACCTGTGGCGTCTCCGAACGAGCAGTCAATACTGCTCAAACACAACAGTCGGTCTAACAGCTCGGATTCCATCACCATTATGCCTACGCCGGCAAATTTGAGTTCCAGCAATCTTAGCAAAGGCAGCAAATCAAGCAAGACAAGTCGTTTCAAAGAGGATTTCGATACACCCGATCTGAAGAAATCAACGAAGCGATCTTCTATTGCCAATCTATTCACCAGATCCAAGATCAGAAAAGGCGCCAACGACATTGTGGTATCCTTAGATGGCTCTGTGGACGAACCCAGACGACTCCAGCGAGCCGTACCCTTAGATCAGCGTAATGCTGCTGGTCTTTTTTCCAAGGCCATCAAAGCCCAACAGGAGGAGAAGTCTTGCATGTATCTCTCAGGTAACAAAGAACGGGCTCAACATGATATCTACCGTCAGCGAAGTACTTCTTTCAGTCGCGGAGCATCGGTATCAAAAGGGAAACAGCCTGCCGGCGCCGTTTCCTTACCTCCTTCCTCTCCCGCCCCCAAAAACAGAAGTCGCACATCCGGCGAATCTTTCTTGAGGCCTACATTCAATCTGCCTGGATTTGCCAACAATAGCACACCAGAGATCTTCAGCAAAAAGACCTCACCGCTTCATACACGCAAAGGTCTCAGGCCAGAGTTTTCTCTTCCAATTTTCAGTCATTCAGAGGAGGATGATGACTCCCCAGATCCGCCCACAAGGACACGCAGCTCCGTGCCTCTTGATCCAAAGGAGACACGTGCCTTAGCCATTATGTATGAAGATTTGGATTCCCAAAAGGAGGCCAGTGATGATACAACCATCCATTCCGACAAACCCAGTACAGTTCGCGATGGGGCGGACAAGCCTTGGAGTGATATTGATGCGATGTTACCTCTGCATCCTGCTACTCATGAAGTGACAGTGAGACAATACGTTACAGCCTTTCGACATGCTAATCATTGGAGTGCGGATGTGCTTCAAACCGCTTTAGAGAGCCTTGCAGACACTTTGCGTACTGAACTGAACTCTCAAGTCAGGCCGGCCGCACATGTGAGATACGACCAAGACTTCAGTATCGAACAACTGCTTTATGCTTTTGTCGCAGTTCGCAACGATCGTGGCCTCCCCTTATTCCCAGATGAGATGTTCCGTCCGAATCCTGGTGGTTCGCTATCTCCTACTCCTGACATCCCTAAGGTGCCAAGCTTCGACCTCAATGATAGACCTGTCATGATGGACTCGCCTCCCTTGCAGCCCACTGTCCATTGGGTGAGTGGTCCACCGACTCCCAGTTCACTTGGCGAGTCTGCTGTTGACGTCGTGGATGACGCCGAAACTAATCTTGGTTCGTGGTCTCGATACCCAAGTCACACCCGGGCGAAGCGTACTGGGAGCGCTGGCGCTGCAGACGATGTAAAGACGCACGATTTTGCGTATCATATAGATCCCAACCATATCACAGCTGATTCCTCCTCTTCGGCAGAGGGCGACCTTGACCCAAAGTCCAAGGGATCAAAGAAGAAGGACAAGAAAAAGAAGGCGCGCACTGGTCTGCCGAAGAGTAGGAGCATGATGATCGGCAAGGATTTCATCAAGAATTACGCCCGCCTCATTCGTTCCCCCAGCGTTGAATGGTTGAGTCATGGCAAGGGTCATCGATCTAGCATCAGTCCTGGTGGAAATCTGGCCCACCCGGAACTCGAAGTCCTTCCTCCTGTTTTTGCAGCAATGCCCGATCCCGTTCCGGAGAGCCAGGAGGAAGATGCTGCTCTTGCGGATGTGTTGGTTCACAAGGATACCATCGATATGATTGAGATGAAGAAGCTTCGGTCTCACAACCGGGTTGCTGACGCTTCTCATCTCGATGGTGCCTCGAAAACCATGATGAGCGGCGGTTTGAAGCCGTCTGCCTCTGAACATGGAATGCCCGCTGCAAGTCCATCCGACGTTCTCCCAGTGAAATTAATTCCTTGGGATACTTCACCGTCCGAGCCACATCAAAACGGGTCTTGTGCTGAGCTTCCACGCAAATCCTCCACTGGTGCGCAGACATCTTCCGAGCAGACTAACAATACTTCTATTAGCGGTGACCCTGGTCTTCTCATCGATGCAATGCTGAGAAACAAATCTAGCTCAGGTTCGGGTTCAGGTTCCCACTCCGGCGTCACATCTCCCGGTTCTAGTGACTCACTCCCTGGACAGGACAAAGACAAATCTGGCCATGGAAAAATGGCTAGTGTCACTAGCATTCGGGCTAGTAGCATGGATTTGTTGAAGAAGCTTGCTGAGGCGGAAGAGAGGGAGAAGTTGAGGTGCCTTGAGTTGTTGATGTGTGATAGGAAGGCAGCGGAGGAAGGTGAGTTTCTCAGAAGGGGCAGTGTCAGAGAGGGGGCTAGTGCGGAGGTGGAGGTTGGGATTGTGCATGCTAGGTCTAAGGGCAGTTTGAGAGGCGAATATGATAGGGTTGATGGAGGGCCGGTGCAGGAGTATATTAATGGAGAAGCGGGTGTAATGGACAGGAGTGGTGGGACTGGGTTGACAGTACCTCTTTCTGGGTCGGCTGTGATGGCGAATTGAGCTCTTATACGGAGAATCTGGTAATCGTGGGCATTGGGGGAGTAGACGTTCCACGGATATTGCTGTGTTACATTTGGTTCCCCTAATATTTGAAAGCATCTTTGTTGCATGTACATAATTATAGCTAGAAGTATATGTAATGTATATAATCTTCTTTCTTTGAGTCGCTGCTCTCTTCTTTGATCTTTGCTCCATGGTTTGCGAAAGCCTTTACATGGACAAACATGACGGAGGTATTTCACACTTGTACGCCCCTCAACAAGCATATACATAATGTCCTTCACCCCTCGCCGCAATTTTTAAACCACGCAAGCACAGTGACATCTCGCAGTGTACTGGCCAAGGTCAAGGTTTTCAACAAGGCTTCCAACAAGGTTTTCAACCTGTGTTTAATGTTTGTGCTGGAGTGGGGAATAGTCCTACTGTTTTCAATTTTCATCTTCCCTCTGGGATGGTGAGTTTGACGGTTAATGTTAGTGTTGGTGCAGGCGTTAATGCAGGTGTTAATGTTAATGCCGGTTTGGGAGCTAGGCGGTGTATTGGGTGTAGTGGTTGTGCTCATTGTAGTAGGATGGGTGGGAAGTGAGGGCGCTAGTAGGTATGCTGGGTGTAGTGATTGTGCTAATTGTAGTGGGATGCGTGGAAAGTGTGGAGTAAGTTTAGGTTCGGGTTCGGGTTTAGGGGTGGGAAGGTTATAAGCATAGAGAGACAGGAAGAATAGGGGACGTGAAAAAAAGAGGATATGTGAATGTAAGCTAGATGCGAACAAGAGAGGCGGTAAGGAAGAGGGGAGACGGACTGTCAGTTGAGATGGGCTTCTTAGTAGAGATGTGATACCAGTGAAAGGGACTGGGAGATTCTTCGGAAGAAAATCAGCTTTGGATGCATGATATTGATAAATATTGATATCAGGTTGGGTATCCTTCCTTTTCACCCAACGAGCAAACCGACCTCTGTGCATAGATAGATAGTCATCCCTCGTCACCTTTATCTTAACAACGCTTGAACGCAGCAATATCCCACATACTTGTATGAAGAGATGATGTAAATCGCACAAAGAATCAAAGAAAAAACACACGATTCTACCTCCGGATTTGCGCTACGAAGCATCAAAGCTCGAAAAGCCTCTATGGATGGCAGGATCACTTTTCTCGACGTCCCTCATCTTTATACCCCATTGTTTCGACTCCTGATTCAACGACTCCTCACTAACATGCATCTCACTATGAATGGGAGGATCACGCTTGTCGACTTCATTGAACAATCGACTCGTTTGATTCAAACCCTCTCTACTTCCATGCGTCTGAATGACCAAATTGATATCGTCCCCACTGCTACCATTTGCATCTTCCAAAACGCCGAAATGATCCACTGATCTCGAAAGTGGACGCGGCCGGACTTTCGGAGAGGGCCACACCCGCAAAGCCGGAGATACTGTGTCTTGTGCGTTGGTTTGATTGGGACTGCGATTGGCGCTGGGTTCGGCGCTGGAACTTTTCGAGGACGACCAGCTTTTGATTTTGGCTGTCAAGACGTTTATTGGGCCGCCAAAAACGTGGGGCCATAAGGGCCGTAGAGTCGGAATACAGGCGCAGATCTTGAAATTTATCAGCATATACAGAGCAGAAAAAGCGCACTAGAAAACTGTACTGACCACACCGAGATCATTTTCAAGGGCCGCGCACAGGAAACCGGGATATTCCCACCACGTCACATCATACGTTTGATAAAATGTTCTGTATGTGAAATAGGTTCGAACGATACCAGCTATACTAGCAATATA
Organism: Tothia fuscella; assembly: GCA_010583015.1. Classification (NCBI taxonomy): domain Eukaryota; kingdom Fungi; phylum Ascomycota; class Dothideomycetes; order Venturiales; family Cylindrosympodiaceae; genus Tothia; species Tothia fuscella. The sequence continues at coordinate 304,368 of MU007029.1, read as the reverse complement.
TCCCAATGCTAGTAGGGCGGCAACACCGTATCTCTGTCGCTTTTGCATGTTCATACGTAGAATGAGTGGGATTGGTAGAGTGGTGATTAGAAGATCTGCGAAGGTTTTCAGGCAACCTGAAGCGAGTGTTACAGGTCCTTCCTCCAAACATTTAGCCCCTGGAGGTTCGGGAAACGTCCAGTAATCTTTTACTGGGCTAGAGAGCGTATTAGTAGAGCTTCGTATTGGTTTGATACGGTGCAGAGGTGCTCTCACTAGCAGATGAAAATTTGGGCAAAGAGGACACTCAAATAACAGGCTGTATTGAAAGCAACTGCGAGGTGCAGTGCGATTCGAAAGCCGGAATCGTGAGTGTCAGCTATCAATCGGTAGTAGAATGCTAGTAGGGATAGCATGGTAAAGAAGGACGCATTGGCGAAAAGCAATTTAGCCCAAAACGCAAGCTTCAAGGATGCTGCGAAGACCTTTAGTTACAGTAACGAAATTGATGTTCGTGATGGAAGACGACTCACGACCAATCGAGGCTATTGGGATATCATAGACGTGTCGGTTCCAGCCAGATTTATTAACACCAATATCTATTGCAATGTTCAGTCCAATCGTAAAAAGCTATCAACACGGCGTTAGTCAATGCACCAGAGCTCCAACATTCAAGACACTCACATAAGCGAGAATGATAAAGACATCGTCCCAGCCAAACCAGCGTCTCACCACTGTTCTTGTGAAAATCCTAAGTATGACGCCCACGGTCATCAACCCAAGGAAAACACCATTGACGATAATCAAAGAATTTCCGCGCGTCTCTGGGTTGATGTAATTGGCCGGTGGATAAGACGCCAAAACTTCTCGTGGAGGAAGCTTCATTTTTCGTTGTTGTTCCAGAGCGTAAGTGTCAGGAAAGAAATCGAAAGCGAAAGCGTCAAGTATGGAGTACGATGTTAGTATAAAAGAGATCGATGTTTCAACGGCCAGAAGATCTCCGCCAGAGGCGAACGGTACCGCTTCGCAGAAAAAATAAGCTACTTGATATTGGACCTGAAAGCGAAATGCCTTAGAAAATCCTGATTCGCATGAAAGACAAAGGTTAACCGTACAAATTAGCAACGCCATTCCGCAATTGAAAATACGGAGTCCAGGGCACAATCCTATCTTATTGACAGCGGGCTCGGCAAGGTACCCGTCCCACTAGTATTTAGCGTATTCCCCGAACTTCCTCTCAAGGCACTACAGCAATACTGTACCAGTGCGAAATCGGTTCACCCCTAACTGTAGATCAATCGTCTCGTGCTCAAGCAGAAAGCGGGGAAACCACAGATACGTACAGCTCTTTGCACATGAGACCCGACCGACCAGCGCTACTTGCGCCATCAAAATACGACCAATTACTTACAGAAGTTAGTTGCGTTTCCAAGTCTTTGGTAACTGGTTCGCTAGAGGAATGGCGTAATTATCCTAGATGGTCAGTCTTATACTTGTACAGTATGCGCAGAGAGCTTCGCATCAAAGGCTTTAGAAACGCAGCTAACTCCTGTAATTGGCCGGGTTTTGATAGCGTAAATAGCGCTGGACTGTCTAATATGCAAAGAGCCTGTAGGATGTACAAGTACAGGTGAATGCGAGGCCATTATTACTTACTTTCACAACGAAATCAGCTCGGCAATTTTGTCACTCTTGCATATCGCCAATTCCATCGCCCTTCGGTGTGAAGACAAGCTATGGTTGTCATTGGTTGAAGCTTTTCAGCTCTCGGCTCACGGGCCGAAAGATGATCCTACACCAGTTAAGCGACTCATGCTCCCCACAACATGCGCAACGGGTTCCCCCTGCCTCCCGCTTGCTTGCTTCTCAGTATGAGTAGTTCATTGCGCGCTACATGCCTATAGCAGCATAGGGAAGCGCACATCCCATGCTCTTTTCTTCTTCTTTCCCTTTTTGAGCGCTTGAGAGGTGGACTGACAAACTTTTAACAACACCTAGTCCCCCGCCTTTATTGCTCCTGGGGTGCATGAATTGGCTGATTTCTGCCCGGAGACACGGCCTTGGGAATCGGGATGTGATATGGCGCTATGAACCAATAATGGTACTGTATTAGAGCAGAGTAGTAATTATATAGTTTGAATCCACAACTTCCAGCGCAGAGCACGATTGCGTCGTTCATGATCTCTTAGGGCTTTGTCGCGTTTCTAGGCGGGCTTGAAGTGGCAAGAGCTATCCTAATAGCGTTAAAGAGTGGACCATGATCTGAAAATCTAAAAGACCTATAGGCTACTCAGGGGCCTCTGCTTCTCAGTCCCCTGCAAATGTGGCTTGTCATGAAATCGTACAAAGGGATGGATCCTTTCAATGCTCAAGAAGTCGGGCTTTCGACTCTGCGAGAGCTGGAGTGAGAGCTGTCACACGTCATAATCCTGTCCGCGACTTAAGAAGGAAAAAGCAGGATAATCCTGCTGGAGCGATGTGAGAGATTGGATTGTCCGAGGGGTTTGACACCCTCATTTTCGTCAGAGACTGTCCTTTCATTATTGGTATATCAAGGGAGACCCGCGACGAACTGATGGTTTCTCTGTCTCACGTGCTTTCGGGCAGAAATAGCCGGTTGTACTAAACTCCTCACAATCTTCGAATCGATTGATGGCTGCTCTAACAATGGATATGTAGGTTATCCCAGGAGCCGTGAGCAGGGCTTTCTTACTTCTTGCATGATATTTGTGTCCGAGGAATCCGGACATAGCCTTCCCGGCTTTCGAAGATCCTGGAGAGTATTCCATAGATATCTCTAGGCTTCACAAACCTTTGAACCGTTGGCTGATTTGCCATGACCTACGGAGGCTTCTGTCGATCGCTCGAAATTTCCCTATCGTCTCCTGGCAGCTAACTCAAAAGTCTCGCTGACATTCTCTGCTATGATCGCTCCACCCGTCTAATATTCGACCCAAGCCCATAAAACAACTATGGGTTAAACATACTATCAGAGGAAATTTCGATGTGGAGCTTTAATTTTCCTTCTATGGGCCCTCGGCTTTAAGAAGCTTGACTCCACCAGCTGAGACGAATCAAGCTCCTTTCCACATCGAATGCTGCAGATCTTAGTCATGATTCACTAGGCCCGAATGGACGGGAGGACGATTCTCATACGCCTGAGATAACGACATTTGGCAAGCGTCCTTGAAAAACCTGTATGGTCAAGTCAGGAAACCATGTGAATGCCGCGGCTTTTTTAATTTTCACCCGGCATAAGTCTGAAGACAGTTTTCCCTTGAGTGAAATCACGCTCTGAGTGTTGGAAATGCGAGATCAAATATCAGACCTTTTTTGTTTCAGATCCACGCATACCTTCACCACCACGTAGGAGCTATGAATTCAACTGTCGAAGACCCATGTCGTTATGTTCCACTTGCAGAGTACGACTGGACTAGGATCAGTTTATCTAGCACATGTCATGGGAATCGACTACCTTTCAATCCGACTGTTTGGTCCCTCAACATCGTGCTTCATTCGCTATCTACTTGGTTTGCTCTAGAGATTATCCTCAAAACCTTCTGTACTTTTCGGCGATGGAAATCCCTGTACTTCTGGTAAGTGGCAAATAAAACCCTCTGGCAGCGTTTGGCAGGTCTCCCCTTGATCTTTTGTAAACGTATCATTGAAATTCGTTTTAGGTCTTTAAACACAACCGCCCTCGGTATCATAATTCACTCCGTCTCGCAGGATATTCCTTTGGAAGAACAGATAGGCACCAGTCCAGGAGTCACGCTAGCGGCCACGGCTTACAATTTAGGGTGGATTATGATGGTTTCGGGCTTCTCCCTTATCCTTCTCTCTCGACTACATCTCATACTTCCGAATCCTAGACTACTTCGGCTTCTCCTAGTCATGATCATTGTGGTCGGATTTGTAATACACACCCCCATTTTCCTTATGACATATATCCGACCCAAATTAACGCAAGCTGTAACTTTTAAGCTCCTTTTCATAGTTTCTCACTTTGACATTGTTTTCTCCATTCAAGAAATTATACTATCAAGTTTATACATCTACCACTTCTTTCGCTTTTATCGTCAAGGCGGTGCACAGGGTTCGCAGTATATGAGGAGAACTATGCATCTGCTTATCATGGCGGAGATCGTTGTTGTTGCGACGGACATCATCCTCAATGCTCTATTGTACACGAGGCTGTATCTCATAAGAAGATTAATGCTGGGCCTTCTTTATGCAGTCAAATTGAAGGTTGAATTTCTGGTACTCAATCGTTTGGTCAAAGTTGGAAGGCGTGAAAACACGCTGGGTCAAGACTTTACCGTTGACCATGTGTCATCAGATAAACATCCCAGGCTATGTGTAGAAGAAGTTGATCTCCAAGCGGGGCTTACTTCTCAGCCGGGCATTGTTGGAATGTCAATCGGTCTCACAACGCAGGGCCCGGATTGCATGGAGGGTGCTGGACAACAGAAAGGGACAGAAGGACCGACAGCCTTACCAGAGTCAATATCTCCTGGCTCTATGTATACGGAAGGACTCACAAACGTGAAGCGGGATGAGCTCACAATTGAGGAATACAGTGACAGATTATATATGGGCCAATACCAAGCTGTATGAAATCGGCGCTGGTTGTATTCGAAGTTTGGAAGGAACTCGGCAAGCAACGACTTTGAGCAACCAAGGATCGAACACCCCGAGGGACCGCATTCAATACAGGCAGGCTAACGCAGCCATAGCAAGCTTGATAGGCCAGGACTTAGGATGTGGTTGCGTGGATTATGGAGAGGACGCGGCAGAAGAGATGCTTGCAATTCGGTGCTCTTTGAAGAGCTCAAGCACGAAACTAAAAATTAGAATTCTTGGAATAAAGTAGCATTACTGGTCGATCCTTCACGTGATATTGCCAGAAAACAAAGCTGAACAGTGACTTTGAAATCATGCTATGGCGTATTCATTGACAGTGTAGTGAGCAATAATTTAGCATGAGATCCAGCTCGAGTTTCAGAGTCTTCCTGCTGTACGGAGTATCTTTTGCCGCGGAAGAGACAGGAGGATAAAAGTGGGTCCTGCATTGCCGCCAACCGTACGCACTCAAACCTAGTTCTCACTACCACCGTCCGTCCTTCACAACGTTGAAGGGGCTACCAATTCCAAGGAACATCTATATATGGTGTATCAAGAGATCCGTTTGTCCATTCACTCACCCGTCTATTCAAATGTTGAATTTTGAGACAAATTCTCCATCTTTTTGTGATGCTAGCATTCCGGCTTTGTGATGTTTAGCTTGTAGGTCGATCACTTACAACTGTCATGTAGTAAAGAAGCCGTTGCAAGTACTGTCATCAGCTGTATAATCAGTCCCTCGTCTGCCCTTTTATCCAAGCATGCCTTCGTGGCCGCAACGGAAGAGCTTCGGAGACGCCCTGGACACTCGGCTCTCAAGCCTCCCTCGTAGCACCATTGGCAACGGGCTTCAATGATGCAGCATCGGGGCTTATTGAGAATGTCAGCCTTGCTATTAGCGTTTATTCCAAGCGCTACGTGGTGCTCTTGGCGGGATGTTGGAACGCTTCGATCGTCAATTACTGTACTAAAGGAACCATAGCAATTTATATGATATTTGTTACTTGTCTGATGGTATCAACACCTCGAAGAGGAGGCGTTCAGGAGCCTCCTATTACTGTGGCTTGACTCCGACAAAGCCTGTTGATAATCGACTAGGAAAAGGATAAATCCAGCAATGTCCTAGCGCCTTCCAAAATCAGACATACAAGCTTTGATTATTTCATGTGTGCCTGAACTATCTTCTGGAAAAATTCGTTCACTGTGACAACACCCATCGTTACCAATCTTACACCTCCAATAGTGAAACCGCGGGAGAAAATCAACAAATTTGACCGGCAAAATTCTCACAAATCCGACCGGCATATTAACCTGACTCCACAGAAACCATGGCTGGATCTATTGGAGGCACTTCGGAAAAGCCGCTGAAGTTCTTAGACTTCTCGCCTGGTACGATAAAAGGCCGACTACGGTTCTAAGATCAAACGAAGCTTACTTCTATGCAGAAATCCGCAACAAGATCTACGAGTTTCTCTGTGATGGTGTCGTGCCACCCAGTTGCTTCAGCGCGTCTTGCGAACGCTGCACAAGCAAGAATAAAGGAGTCACGTCGCTACTGCCCTTTGTTTTATCTTGCAAGCAGATACGTGCCGAATTCCCTTTGTCTTACTTTACCCGCAACACCTTCGTCGTAAAAATCGAAGATCTTGATAGTCTAGTCAAGCAGCTCGGTTGCGAAGAAATTGCTTTATTGAAATACCTACACGTTGATATGGCAACGCTGAAATGGTGGAATGGTCCTCGGAATGATTGGGATCAGGTCGTGGATGTCGTGCCGTTGATCAAGCTATTGGACCAGTATCCTATACTGGTTTCGAAAATCAAGGACGAAAACTGGATCGTCGGATCCCGTACTTTGGACCTCAGTAAATTCTGCCGGAATTTCTGGGATGTGGTGCAGAATCAAGTTTTACATAAGCATGTACGAAGTGGTAAGACCGTAGACTCTGCAATTCTCATTCTTCTCAGCTGAATAAGCCACTGATACAAGCATAGGATATGTCTCCAAGGTAATTCTTGCCATTCAGAACAGGGAGATCTCAAATGAGGTGACCTCCCGGCTCTTTTGGCATAACGTGGAAACCCTGCGCGTTTTTGTCGATGTTGAGGCTGAAGGCTCGATGAATATTGCAACTATTGCTAAATGGATGAACGAGATCAGTAGGTCTGGTGTGGAGAAATCTCAGATGAAGAGCATCTCAGATTTCCCAAAGCGGGGTCAATGGTGGACTTACAGGTATGACGGCTGCGGTCCTGGCGCTGTTTCCACGTAGCCTGAAGGAAGAGTGCAAAAGGACTGAACTCACCGAAGCGGGAATGAGTTAGCTCACATGACTTCTGGGACATAGAAGTCTAAGGATCATTTATTGATCGGGGGAGGATGCAGTCAAGCAGATCTTTAAATGTCCTGTTTCCTTGCAGATTGGGATGGGGTCCCAGCTGGCAGTGGTGTTTGGTAACGAGGTCTGCGAGAAAAGTTTGACTAGCCTCTCTTTTCCTTATATCTACTCCTTTCTCACACATCTCCCATTTCCATAACGTCAACCTTCTTTCCTGCTTATATCCGTCATATTTGATTACGCTTCCCGAAAGGGTGTAATACTCATTGTAAAGATCTGGGACTAAGGCACGCCTGCAACCTTCATGTGCGTGACCATTAGTCTTATCTTGCTAGCACGTGTTGACCTTTTATCCCGCGCGGAATATGTGCCTGTGTTTCTAAGTTTTCACATTACACAGTACAGTATTAGTGTATTACGGGTGCCACACCAGAATTTACATTTGCTCAACCACTTGAGAACGTTTCTTTCCCACGGTCCCGAAACTGCTCACTGAGAGTGACAACAACAAATTCCTCATCAGAACATTTGTAGACTACCTACACACTCAACACGATTCGCACTTGGAAATATGGCAGTCCATACTGACATGCCTCGCACTAAAGCGCCTCTAGGGTTTCTCGACCTTCCTGGAGGTGAGGAAATAACCGAATCATATAAATTAAAGGGAAAACGCTCATAAGTCTTTTAGAAATTCGTAACAAGATCTACGAGTTGCTCCTCGATGGAATCGGCGACAACCACTGCTACAGCTCCGCATGCACAGTGTGTACGACAAGAACTAACAACTCAGCAATCACTATTCTACCATTTGTAGTCTGCTGCCCGCAAATTCGTGCCGAGTTCCCAAAAGAGTTCTTCACAGACAAACTCTTCGTTCTGAATCTTGATGAGCTTGTATTTTTGCTTGATCATGGTTTAGACATGGTTACGAACGTCAAAATCAGCTTGCCTTTGGTAAAGTTCTGGAACAACAATTCATGGCGCACCGCTGTGGATATAGTACCACTTATCAAGCTTCGCTCAAAATACCCACAACTAATTGGAAAGTTCGCTTGCCACCCAAATTCTACTATCACCGGACCATGGAGTGTTGGCTTTGCTTCGATGAATTTCGACAAGGTATGTTGGATGTTTTGGAAATGGATCAAAAATCCCGGTATCATATCGGCAGTAAAAGATGGTGAGTACTCTATCTAGAGCTAGAAGGTTTTTTTGATTCTATTGCGCCAACCAAAAGCAATATATAGGTGCCATCGTCAAATTCTTGATCAATGTATTTCAGGATGCGAAAAACATGCACAATGCTCAGTTTGAGACGAAAAGCCTGTCAATCATGTATGTTGACGATGGAGCGTTTTGGATTGCGAAGAGGGATGTACAGGAATGGATGAAGCATGAAATTAAGGGGCCAAACCCTTGTGAGGTCCGTGGCGTTGAATCCCCTCCAAAGTGGCCTCACTGGCTTCCTCGGAAGGACTTTGGTTGTGGGAGGAGTTACTAGTGGTGCAGGAAGGGGAGAGGGAGAATTCCTCGATTGTGGAACTTTTGCGGTAACGAATTGCATTTCTGAGACATACTTGGGTATTGAGTGAAAGGTCTTGTGTCCCGGTGCCTAGTACTGCTTATTATCGAGCTTGCTGAAGGTCTTCCGAAAGACCATTTCATAACTCATTTCCTAATCTCCAACTGTCAGTTCCTACAAGACACGGCAGCCGGTACAAACTTGAGTTCTTCTCCGCAATCTGGATCTTCCTGCATCCAGCTGGACCTCCACTTTGCTATTAAACCATAACTGCTGGGCACAAACGGTTTGATGTAGCAGCTGGTTCACGTATATCCTGTAGCAGCGGAGACAAAGTGGAGAGTACAAAATTTCTGCTACACATTACTTTCTGGATGTTCTAGCGGATGTAGGAAGAATCTTTGACCAAGAATGGGCATGAGTAAAAAGCGAGACGTGCTGTTCACAAATTTGATATACTTATAAGTCCTTTCACTCCGACACCTAACGACGTGTTCCGCTCTAACACCACAGTTTAGGAATAATACTCAAATTCGATATTATATTTACCCATTCCAAGCTATTACTTATATATACTCAACCTCCAAGCAGAATTCACATTCTCCCTCATTACACAGAGACAAACCAAAAATCTAGCCCACCCACAACAACCACCAAAATGATACATGCAACTTGCAGAACTGTATTTGAACTCCTAAAGGACATCATGGCATCTTCTCCAGCCATCCCCCCTAATCAATTTGATTTTTTTGCTCTCCCCGGAGGTAAGTACAATGTTTTCAAAACGATCGGAAAATCACTAGCATACTAACTTCATTATAGAAATCCGCAACCGCATCTACGATATCCTATATGATAGTGTAAACATCCAGACTTGCTTCAGCACCACCTGCGCCGTCTACATAAGAAAGTACAACTATACACCAGCAACCTCCCTCCTCTCCTTCGTGACATCCTGCACACAAATCCGCACTGAATTCCCGAAAGCGTACTTCACTAGCAGAGTCTTCGTTCTCCACATTGCAAACCTTGCCCCTTTCACGGAGAGACTCCGCCCAAGTGGATTTGCTCTGGTGCAGAGTGTTCGCATCTCGATGCCGGTGTTGATGTACTGGACAGGTTCCGCATGGCACCTCGTCGTTGACGCGGTCCCATTGATCAAGCTCGTGTCTCAGAATCCATATTTGCGAAGTAAACTCTCATCAGGGTCATGGAAAGTCGGCTTTGGTGCTTTCGGTTTCAGTCAGACTTATTAGCAGTTCTGGCAGTGGATCAATACTCCCACTACCGTTGCACTTGTTAAGAATGGTAAGAAATGGAATTCATATATTGCTACTCAGCCTTCGTATCAATTTTTACTTTTGCTGACAATGAACCAGGTACGATATCGAAACTTTTGATGGTTTCGTTTAGGAGTGAAGATGCCTTGCTGGAGGCACTGACACGTACTAAGCCAATGGAGCCAAAGGGTCCGTATATCTTTGTTAGTGGGGAGGGTATGGTGGCGAAGGTGAAGGAAGAGGTTATTGCTTCTGCGAAGGGGGCTCCTTGATAGGACCTCGCTTGGATTTGGATGTGTGGAACGTGAACACCTTTCCACAGGTGAAAACCCAGTATTACCCTTTCAAGTATGAGGGGTGTAAGTAGGGGATTTGGGAAAGCCTTGGGAGTATGGTTTAGACTTGAGGCTGTTGATGGGTTGGTTTCCGCAGCTTTTTTCAACATCTCTTGAACAACTGTCAGCTTTGGGTGAGGTTGAGCTCTGGATTCCTCAAGTAAGAGACTTCAACGGCTGTCTCAGTTGTTGTTAGTGAGATATCATAGTGAGAAAACTGAGTTGAACATCAGTTTACATCACATTGTAGTGCTCGATACAGTCTTTCATACATACCCATCTGTCACGAACTCTGCCACTGTCCATACCCTACTTCACTGGGAGTCTTCATGCCAAGACTACAAATCTCATGTCAGTGACCCAGCAGATAAACCCCCAAATCTAGAAGACAATCACATGCCCTATTTCTTTTTCCGCAATCGCCCCTCTCTAACTCACATTTACACTTACCATCGACACCAACACCAACACTCAATGACACACAACCTTCCAAGCAACCACCATCACCACAATTCATCACATTGACAACACCCAAGATGACCGAACTCACATCTTTCAGGGAGTTCCATACAGCAGATCTGCATCCGCACGACGCAAAACTAATTCAAAGCAATGCCGGTGAAGGAAAAGCTTCGAACATCTTCCCTTTCCTCAAGCTAGCAGCAGGTAACTCACAACTTCATCTCCATGATATATTCAACTCCATGTTCATATCTTACTAACACCCGCCCAGAAACTCGCAACGAGATTTATCAGATCTTATGCTCTTCACTCACAAATGAATCCCCTCTATGCTACAGCCCAACGTGCGCGGTCTGCACAGGCAGCAACATCAGAAGCATCGTCGAAAATACGACTCACCTCCTCTTCACTGCTATGTCAATCCTCCCCTTCGTACTCTCCTGCAAACAAATCCTGGCCGAGTTTCCAAAAGCATATTTCAATTCTCACACTTTCACTTTCACGGTAGAAGGACTTCAATCATTTGCAGCGAAGTTGGGTAACCAGGGGTTGGACCTGGTGAGAAATGTGAGGATAGAGATGCCAATGTTGAAAGTGTGGTTTGAAGGCCCAGATAAGTTTCGAGGTCAAGATTGGATAACAGGTCGATGGCAGTTCAATGACGGATGTCACTGAACTGATCGGTATGGTAGACAGGAATGCCCTTCTGAAAAGGAAATCCAATCGGGAAAAGCGCTACTCTGGGTACTCTGGAAGTGGAAGTTATGAAGAATATGTCGCCTGGAAGACGGATAGGAAATACAAGGGTTGGTCTGTTGGATTCGGGCGCGTAAGCTTGGAAGACTCCTCTTCGAGATTTTGGGATACCGTTCGGAATGACGCTTTGGCGAAATACATCACCAGCGGTAAGCGGAACAGCGAATTTGCAATGGGTGGAACTGACTTCAATTTACTAAAGGCATCATTTCAAAAGTTCTCATCCCATCACGGGATACCGACGAGGATTATGATGGGTCTTACTTATACCAAGTAGTCCACGTCTACATCAACAAAGACCTCGCCTCCAAATCGAATTGGGGATCGTATTGGGGCTTCTTCGGTAGGCAATGGTCGCTTGATTCCGCCGCTAAATTGTTGTCTCTAGAGAGTGAAGCCCATGGTGTCCAGTTTAAATTTGAGAACATGACCCAGTTCCCCAAGATCGGTGCTTGCTATAGATATAAGTATGAGGGGTGCACGATCAGTAAGAAGAAGAAGAAGGAGAATTCTGAGGTTTCGACCTAGGCGTGAGAACGGCTCTTGTAGTGTGTTTAGGATGAGAAGGGATTGTGAAATGGGCGTGCTAGAGCTTTTTGGGTGTTTTCGAAAATCAGTGGGAGCTAACATCACTTTTGCTGCAGAGTGCTTACTGAAGGTCGAAAAACTTGACGCCAAATACCCCGATTTCCTTCGGAAAGGACTAATGAAATGCCTTTAAACCTTGACTTGTCATGCTTGTCGCTGCCATCTCAATTATATTGCTCGTTCTGCTCATGAACCCATGAAACCTATTCAATACTACCGTCATCGTCAGCAAGAAAAGTGATTTTAAGAATTTAATGTAGTACCCAATTACAAGTAGGAGTTATGTACAGAAGAAGAAGAATAGCATAGGTACTGTACGTAGGTAAACAGGTTAGACGAGTACGTGAAACGCATGAGATGCCTGCTCCGATCCCCTCATGTCGAACGCAGGCACCTCCTCTTTTTGACAATGCTGATATCCACCACACAAAAGGTCAGTCCTACTTATTCGCCTCAGCATCCTTATTCATAACCGGATTCTTAATTCCCTCAAGATGGGAATCACTCTCCAGCGTCTCATCAGGTTTATCATGCCTAGCATAAAGGTGGTACTCCTCATCTGCAACACACAATCGAAAGATTAGCCATGACATCCCATAACCACCAAAAAGAAAAAAAACCGAAGCGGAAACATAAACATACCTTCATACTTCCCAATCTTCCCACTCTCAACATCCTTCCGCGTAAGACGCAGCTTCCCCTTAGGCAGCCCCATCGATGCCAAGAAACTCACACTATCAGTCCACTCCCTATCCTTCCTCTTACTATCCCACCCCAATTCCTCCCCCATAAGATCAATAACCTTAGGTAACGCCTCAAGCGCAGCCTGCGCATTCAAAAACGCAAGTCTAGTTCTCCTCGCAAGAACATCCACAGCCGTCTCCGCATACTCATGCCGAACCGCATACCTCACCTCCCCATCAACAAAGGGATACAACTCCGAAATGCGTTTCCCGCGGATGGGAAAGCGCGATTCGGTGGGGGAGCATAGGGCTGCTACCGTCCAGGCGCGGTCGCCGTAAGCGGTGGTGAGGTATTTGGCTACTTCGGTTTCTATACCGTAGTGTTGAATTAAATTTATAAACAGCGTTTTACTGAAGCCGTGGGCACCTATCAAACGCACACGGTGCGTTTGACAAGACCCATTATAAAGGGCTTTATCGTCTGTGATTTCCGTGCCGCTTACTCGTGGCGGGTCAAGTATAGATGAAGTGGTAAGACCGAATGTTTTAATCGCTTCATCCACGGTTTGTTCCGCCATTTCCCGGTATGTGGTCCATTTCCCGCCAGCGCAGGTCATGAGTCCGGAGTCGGATGTTGTGATTAAGTGGTTCCGAACGAGTCCTTCTGTTTTTTTCGCGTTGGGGTCGCGAACTAGGGGTCTGATTCCTGACCATGCTGCTAGGACGTCACCTCTTCGGACGTTGATGTTAGGTTGGAGGTATGCTTTTATTTCACTGAGGATCCAGTTTATTTCTTCTTCGCCTGCTATGGGGTTTTGTTTTACATCTGTTGGTGCATCTGTCGTTCCCGCTATGGTATTTCCCTGCCAGGGGAGGAAGAAAATGACACGGCCGTCTGAGGTGGAGGGATCTATGAGACCCATGTTTGAGGGGGAGAAGTAACCTGGGAGTATGACGTGCACACCCGATGAGGGTGCTACTATTTCTTGTACGGTGGGTTCATCCATCTTGCGGATGGAGTCTGTGAAGGGTCCTGTGGCGTTTATGATACCTTTGGCGCGGATGGTAAATTCTTTTGTCTTTTTACCGTTCTTTTCTGCTACACAGTCTTTCACGGTTGCGCCATTGAGTTTGCCATTCGCATCTTTGGTGAGTGATGTTACTTCGACGTGGTTTACTATTGTTGCACCGAAGAGTGCCGCTGTCATGGCGATGGAGACGTTCATCCTCGAGTCGTTGTGTGCGCCATCTACTCGTTATTAGCTCTACATCTCTTACCATTTGCTGCATGAGATATGACCTTACCGTAGTATACCAGCGCCCCCTTCAAACCCTCTTTCCTCAGCATGGGAAATGCATCGAGAGCTTTACTCCTCGTCAAAAAGTATGAACTCTCAATATTTTCACTCCCGGCCAAAAAATCGTAGGCTTTCGTACCCGCCCAAAAGTAGGGAGCTTTCCACCAACTATCCAAGGGAATCATAATAGGTAACCACATTGATAAATGCGGCGCAGTGTCCAAGAAATATCTCCTCTCTCGGAGGGCCTCCTTGACGAGTTTGTACCTATAATCAAGTATATATATCAGAGACTCAATTCACCACCAATCTCAAGTTTGAGATCTCTGATGTGGAAATAGAGAGAGAAAACAAAGGATCAGAGTTGATTGTAAAGAAAGAAAGAAATGAAGAACATACTGATTATAATCCAACTCCCAAACCGCCTTCTCCAAATACCGAACCCCACCATGCACAAGTTTAGTACTCTTACTACTAGTCCCACTACTAAAATCATCCCTCTCCACACACGCAACCTTCAACCCCCTTGTAGCAGCATCAAGAGCAATCCCCGCCCCCGTAGCACCCCCACCAATAACCAGTAAATCATACGGTTCCTCCTCCGCCGTCTTCTCCTCTTTATCTCCCTCGCCACTACTTCCCACCAATGCCCTTAACCCACCTTTGACTTTGTCTGTGACCGCTTCGGCAATGACGCCACCACTTCTCCTCAATTGTGCAAGTTGCTTCTCCCGGTCTTTTACGCGTGGGAAATGCGGGGGGTGGAATACGCCTCCCTCGCCGTAGGTTGGTGGTGCAACGGCTGCGTCTTCCGATCCGGGTATATCTCGTGGTCTGTAGGAGAAGTAGAGGATTCCGCTTCCAACGGCTGTGGCACCTGTTCCCCACAGGAAGGGTTTGTAGAGTTTGCGGCCGAGGCGGCGGGCCGTCATTGTAACAGGTTTGGGGTGTTGGAAGGTGGGATGGTAGGTGGACGGCGTGTAATTGGATGTAATTGGAGTGTGGATTGGGGTGGTAATGGTTTATAGGTATAGTTGTATGAAGGTATTAAGGTTGTAGTATTATAATCAGAGTAGTAAAGAGCGAGAAAAGCGAAAGAAAAGCTTCAACTTTTCACATGTCTATTCCTCTCACAGGAAATTGTTAGGAAGCGTTCAAATATCAGAGGGAACTCAAGAAATCAAGCGTCTCCGCATACGCGGTACGAACTCCGCGTAGGAAGGTTAGCTCACCTAGGTAGTTCTTAGCATTTCTAAATCACCGAAGGACATCTCCCCGCCAAAGGCAAAATCGTCGGCTCAACCATAATTGCTTGGGAGCTTTATGATGGAGGTAGTGTCAGTTGTGGATGGGGTTGTCACAATTGATGCCGACGTCCGCTGCTGCAGATGATGACGGAGGAGGACCGAGATAGTCCGTGCTGGGGGAACTGGATTGAGCCAAGGATTGTGATACTCCGCTTTTGCGGTAGTGTCGAAAGCTACTGATCAAAGCAAAGAATGTATAGAGACTTCTAAAATGTTTACTAGTTCGTAGCATCTCACAATATAGCAGACGCAACATCAGCAATAAAGGCCTCATAGCATTTCCATTCCCATATTTTGTACATAATGACATATCACTTAGCCTCCAGCAATAGTAACCCTTTTGAGGAATAACCCTTCCGAAGAGCGCCCCTCCAAGATCGAAGAAAGCAAGCTTTTTGTGATAAGAAAGTACAAGGAGGTACAGACATGCTTTTCTCAGTGGTACATAGCAGTATGTCCCTTCAATAAACGATGAACGCTTTTGGAAGCCCTCCCAAAATATCGAAGAATAGGTAAGAAGTGAACATAGAAAGAAAAGTACTTAGAAGCTATGCAAGCTTCATTTTGATCCTCCACGAACCAGTCGAGAGAAATAGAGGGACGCCCACCGAAAAAAGAAAAGAAGGCGCATGGTCGATAAAATAAAACACCACAGACTGCCACCGTAACACGCCCGGGCCTGACATCGGGAGAAAGAGATGTAAGGTGAGAACTACCTAAAGCCTCTCCCTCTCTCTCCTCTCCCTCTCCCTCTCCCTCCTCTCCCTCTCCTCCCTCCGCGCAAACAAATCCAGATTCCTAGCAAGACTAGGATTCAACCCCGCCCCAATCCACAACTCATCAGGAATATCATCCCTCCTAGCCAACCTCTCCAGTATCCCCTCCAACTGCATCAGATCATGGTCGATCCCCACCTCACCCGCGCCGCTTATGACACGATGTTCCGCAGCAGACGAGACATCATCAAACATGAATTGAGTTCCCGGCGTGGAAGTAGCAGCCACAGGAACATCTTGTCGAGATATCTCAGCGGAGGTGGATCGCCAGGAGCGGGAGCGGGAGAAAGGGCCGCGACGGTAGGGAGTACGATCTCCGGAACCGGTGCCACGGCTGCGGGTGCTGCGGTTGAGGCGTGGGCCGCGATAGGATGGAGGTGGACTATGTGGGAAAGAGATGTTAGGAGCGCCAGTGGTAAATGTAACCTCCGTCTCGTCCATATCTTCATCTGTCTCGCAAGTCCAATCATCCGATCGGGAAGGCACTGTGAGATGTGTACGCGATGAAGATGCAGAGTGTGACTGAGAGAGTGATTGAGAGTCACGAGAGGAAGAATCGGCGGATGCTGATCGAGATGCAGAGAATGATGCTGAAGCTGCTGCGGAGGTGAAGGACGAGTCTGCAGAGGGGAGGGTGGCGTCAGGAGCAATGGTAGAGAGCATAGTGTCCCACTCAGCTTCAGGACTGAAACTGCGGGCACGATCGCCAAGTCCACCGACTGGAGAGGTGGGGCTCCAAACCTCGCGGAGGTTGCTGGAGGGGAGACGTGGGGTTCTCGCTGGAGGAGCTGGAGAGTCAATTGTGCGATTGCCCACGCGGCGCAATGGGGGAAAGTCGCCGGCAATGACCATCTCGGGTCCAGAGTATCTAGATTCTGTTGCTCGAACAGCTCCGGTTGGTGCAGAAGAAGGCTCAATTCCTTCGCGCAAGTGAGCATAATCCCATGTGTTGTAGGCCGGTATGCGCACGGCAGTTGAGCGATCTGTAGTCTGCTCTCCAAGCGGAGCCATTGACCGCAAAGGAGACCACTCGAAGCTGGCACTTGGATCAACAGCGTGTCCATAATCGTTTTCAATTGTCGTTGGTCGACTTGGGCGGTATCGAGATCTCCGATTTTGTGTGAGGGGCATGGCTAACGGGGGCCTATTTGTTCGAGCAGCCTGCTCCGCCATCAAAACCTGTGAACTATGGAATCGAGCACGCAATTGCTCAATGGACACACCTCGTGGCAATTCATCATTTTCGTTGGTGCGATTCTCGTTAGAACGTTCCAATCCATGCTGACGCGTATTGTCACCCCCTGCATTCGTAGCAGTGCTCCGTCTAGCTCTACTCATAACAATATCCCTATCTCGAATAACTCGTTCCCTCTCACGTGTAAGGCTGCGCCTCTCTTCATCCAAGCCACGTAAACGTGCTTCGTCGTCCGACCAAAGTTCGGCATTCTCGCCTTCGGCAGATCGAGTCAAACGAAGTCGTTCTGCTCGGATAGAAGCAAGCTGGACCAAATCTCCATCTGCACGTGCCGCTCTCTCTGCGAGGATTTGATCGCGCTCACGTCCGTTCTCACGTAGACCTGCATCATTGGCATAAACACGGGCATTGGCCATGATCTGCTCAGTGGTTTGGGCATTCGGATCAGGTATACCAGGTGATCTCGCGACCGAAGACTCATCAGAACTGGAAGAGTTTTCTTCTTCTTCTGGTGCGACGGGAGGTGGAGTAGAAATGCGAGTAGGACCGCGACTGTCCGCAATCAATGCAGCACGTTGCGCCCGGACGTGCTGGCGTAGAGCGCGCAATTGGATATCCATCTCTGCAGCGGAACTTTCATCCCGCAATCGAACTCCACGTCTACCTGCTGTCGCGTTCACATTGCCCAAAGCACGCCTACCGGCAGTACTACGGGGGCTGGTCTGCGATGAACGTCTACGGATGGGAGAACGTGCTGCAGCTGTCGCAGTAGGTTCAAGTTTGATCGCGTCTCTGCTCTCTGCAGAACTGGGGGAACGCCATACTCTATTTACATTTTGTTAGTGGGTTGCGCCTTCATTGTTTGGTTCGCGCTTCGATGCGAACTGCTGCACGCGCCAATAGCAAACATCAAGGGTGAAAAGAGAAAAGGGCGGACTCACGGTAGACCCATGGTTTAGGGAGTGTGTTGGGGGATATGCGCAAGGTGAAATATATATGTAGAAGTGAGGGGAGATGTTTATCGCACTTGAAAGAGTGGAGATTTTGATGAGGTTATGTCGCTGTGCGCAATGGGGAAGTCTGTTGTGAAGGTTTTGCCAATCCTGAGGTTTCTTGCGCCGGAGGCATCAACTTTGCGCTCGCCACAGCTAAGCGCTAGGACAGTGGGTTATAAACCAATCAACTCGAAGCAGGATAGACCCTTAAAAGTCCAACCAGCCACAGCTAGCCATGACTCAATCATATCTCAAAACATTTTATATGCAGGTACAAAGTGATGACTCTTACCATTATTGAAGCCATCGTTCGCTAGGCAACGTCCACTGGCCATGAAAGGATGATACAGTTGGGCCTGAGACGGACCGCTCAGCTATTTAGGCACAATCCCCAGCCATGGAAGGGTTAATTGCCCCTTCTGTTAGACTTCACGTGCATTTCTCTAACATAACTAAATAGCTGTTCACGTCGCCGGAACAAATGGCAAAGGGACAATATGTACTTACCTGTCTGCGCTGCTACACTCTGCAGGAATACCCTGCGGCAGATTCACATCACCCCATCTGATTGACAGGTGATTAGCCATTGGCTCCCCCTAATCTCCTTAGTCACTATGTCTGATAATTCCCCAAAACCAGATGGGACTGCATAACCATAAACGAAAAACCTGTCTCAAAGTCTCTCTTCAATGAAGTAGAAGCCCAGGTCCTTTCCCGCAACAAAAGCGAAAACATAGGAGCCACAGAATTCGAACTTCTAACAGCAACAGCCTTTGACATCTTCACGCGCTCGAACATCCAAGTTGGCGTAGTGGAAGTAGGAATGGGCGGACTCGACGACGCGACCAATGTCCTGAAATCAAAAGACGTGACTATCATCGCGAAAATAGGATTAGATCACCAAGCTTTTCTTGGAGATACGGTCGAAGAAATTGCAAAGTATAAGTGTGGAATCTTTAGGGAGGGTGTACCCGTCATTTATAATTCTACAAACGATGCCTCCGTTATTGATATCATCAAGGAGGAAGCATCAAGAGCCAAAACCGGAAAATTATACGCTCCAATCTCAATACCACACTTCGGTACCACCCCCTGGCGATCCTTCTCCAAAAAAATAAAATGGCGCAAACAGCAAAAATTGGGTATCGCATGCGCATTCCAAGCCTTCGAACTATTGTACCCAATACCAAAACAAGGTAGAGGCAAGCAAAGAACCATTGCGAGGGATACCATCATCAATACTATTCTCCCTGGTCGAGCTCAGATGATCAATCTGAGAGATATGGAGGACGTGGGTATTGATAAGGATATTATGGTTGATGGCGCGCATAATATGCAGGCGACTGAGTATCTTGGGAAAGTCGTCCGAGATGAATTGAGGAGTAATCAGTTTGGGCCGGTTGTTTGGGTTGTTGCGTGTACGAAAGGGAAGGATATTAAAGGGCTTTTGAGACCGCTGCTCATGGTAGGTGATAGTGTCGCAGCGGTCGAGTTCGGCACGGTGGATGGTATGCCATGGATTAACTCCACACCTTGCGAAGATAGCGCAACAGCAGCAGAGGAGTTGGCAGTACCGAATTTGAAGACGAAGACTTTTGGCAGAGATATCAAGGCTGCTTTAAAATGGGCTGTTGAGCAATCGCGCGTTACTCCCGATGAGGAAATGCCGGTGGTAGCGACGGGAAGTTTGTATCTCGTCTCCGAGATATTGAGGTTACTTCCAAAGGAACAGCAAATACCATCGCCAGTAAAGAAAAAACCGGTCAAGCGAAAAAGGAAAAGTGTTTATAAAAGCGAGTATGGCGATAATATAACCGTGAGGCATGTCCGATCCCGGAACGCGTCGCAGTCAAGCGGAACAGTCTCCTCAGAGGACGACGGCCCTATCCTCTGATATTGCTATTTCGCACTTCGCCAATAAAAGGCGGGACTTCTGGGAAAAATTTCTGCCCTGCCTCAGGTGCCTTCAAGAAGAATTGAAGGTCGCTGAAGTCAGCGTCGCTGCGAGAGAGACAGAATGAGACAGAGCGAAGTATGCAGAGGAAGTAGCGGAGAGAAGGTAAAAAAAATAAGCTCAACGGTCGACCTCTGCGAGCTGGAGAAGTCGTAAACAGGAGGACTACGAATAGATTTAGGTGCTACGAGTAGACGTAGCTACTACAATTGACGTGTTCGAACTCAAAGGCACAAGTCAATTAGAACAGCATTTACGTGAGGACCCTGCCAGATGTAGTGTATTGAATGTCAATTGAAAAGTCTTGTCGTTGAAGCCCCAATCCGTAATGTTTGGATCGTTCCGCCGAGCGCTTGTGATTGGACACTCGTTTGGATCTGTGATATCACCTGCCTTGCTTAGTAGACAGCAGTAGTAGCCAATGCACTATACTTACCATAGATTAAGACGAATGGCGCAAGTAATGTCAAGAGTTATTGTTGTGACTCTATAAATATCCCCACCGAAAAATACCCCTTGAGGGAAAGCAGACGTAAAGCAGAGCGATGTAGCCCATGTAAACCCTCCACCGAGATAATCTTCTGAGAAAGCAACAGCAAAGTAAAATTAAAAGCAAACGCAAGCGCAAATGTGGGTATTCCGCAAAAAAGCAGCCCAGACGCCTTCCTATGACTCCCATGCAATAATGAGAACCTCCAGCGCCAAGACTGGAGTCAAAGCAAATATATGTTCCAACACCGTACTAATGAGTTGAGCAGACCTGTAGTGAGATGATTCTCTACTGATTTTCGGGTTGAGGATGTAAAGATGGTGGTGAATGTCTCCAGCGGTTGTCGCTGGATAGAAAACGAGAACGAAGATGAGCCGTGACCGTACTAGTGAAAAGGAACTCGTAAGATGACCTCGCCAGGTCGAGAAGAAATTGACGCACGCTATGCAAATACCGGAAGGAGAAGGGGGGAACACAGTATGAAAAGAGTAAAGCGTAGAAAGAAGAAGAACGGCCGGTCCCATACTCCTGGTTTTGCCATGATAAGACAATCATGAAATCCCCATCCTGCCAATGCAGCCACTCCCACCGATGGTCAAATACCCCTAGCAGCCACCACCGTTAAGTAGATGCCGCCGCACCACCAGCGTCACCATCAGGCCAATTGTCGGGATCATGAGCGGTAGAAGCTGCATCACCAGCATCACCACTAGGCAAATTACTTAGGCCTAAATCCCCCAAGCCTGCCACCTTGTCCAGCAACGAGTTAAGAAGATCATCAGCTGCCTTCGCGGAGTGAGAACCAGCAGGGGATTCCTTTGGCTGCCTAGTAGGATTGGGATTTCCAGCCGGCTTAGCCTTCGCGGGGTCCTTCTTGGAGGCCTTGCCCGTACCCTTCTTCGGACTCGTCTTGGCCCGCTTTGTTGCAGGAGCCTCTCCAGCAGAGTCTTCTTCTTCGTCAGGGTCGTCAGAGTCGACCAAGTTGGAAGCTGTACGCTTCTTGTTGGACTTGGGCGTGGATGAAGAGGGTTTGGAGGAGGACTTGCGCCGAGGGGCGCCTTTCTTGGGAATGGCGGGGATCTTGAAGGTGGGAGAGTCCTTGGGATCGGTGGTAGTCTCCTCCGAGGTGGTGGGGGACTCCCCAGGGTTGGTTGTAGCCCCCTTGGGCCTGGTGGCATCCTTGGGAGGAAAGCGGACGTGGAGAACGACGATCAATTGCTTTGGCTTCTTCTTCCCTGTAGCAGGTTCGTCCTCAGGCGAAGCATCGTCATTTCCTGGCGCATTGTTCTTGGCCGCAGGAGTTTTCTTCACAACAGGACCATTCCTCTTCCCTGGTTCGGTACCATCCTGTCCAGTGGCGGGCTTCTTTGCCTTCTTCGGAAAATATAGGCCGAGTTCAGCTTCCGTGACAGGTTTAATTGTCTTGCGTCGCTTAGCTGCCTCGTATTCTGCGCGCTCTTCCTCTTCTTGCCCATACTCATTAGCGATATCGCTGAATGGGTATTGTTCGTCTGGCGCGACTGGGGTCGTCTTGTCGCGCTTTTCGACCAGAGAGAGCTGGCTTGCGAGGTCATTCTTCAAGCGCCGCAACCTGCTGTTTTCTTCCATGGTACGCAACATCTTGGGGTCGTGCAAGGGCCGATTGACCACATGTTGGTCTGCTTTTGGGATGTATTCGCCCATGTGTGGGACTGCCTTACCATCCCGGCTGTCCAAAACGTGTTGGATGGACCACTCTGGTTCTTCGTCGTAGATAGAGCGGAAGGGGACTTTGGACGAGCGCCAGGGTGTAACACCAGCGGAGGATTGCTTAGCGGGAGGCGCCGCCTTCTTCTTCTGCTGCTTTTTGGGGCTAGAAGCAACTGCAGTAGAGACAGTGTTCAGACGCTCCGACCGCTTAGGGGCGGCAATCTCTGGAGCCTCAGCCATTTCGGCGTCTTCTGTGGCAGTGGTTTCGCGGCGCTGAGCTGCTGCGTCAGCTAGCTCTTGTGCGTTTGAAAACTCTTTGTAGGCTGTTAGTATATATAATCTATGAACGCCAATGATCCGCGCAAGATGATGTTAAATAGGCTAAACTTACCAGAGGCCATGTTTGCGGGATTCTCTACAATGGTGGTGCCAATGTCAGCTGCTTCAGTGGCTGCGTAGGCCAGGTCTTGTAAGTCGGCAGAATCTACGCAAATTGTTAGCAAATCTAATCATGAACAGGCACAATGTGACTGGGAGTTTGGTTGCCCAAAAGAAAGTTAGACTTACCATCAGCCACGTTTGCAGAGCTCTCTTCAACGATGGGGTCATGGCCAATCCCATAGGCGGCTGCGTAAGGCATATCTTGCGCAGTCATGGGGGCTACACAAGTTTGTTAGGAATGCGGTCTATGGAAAGAGGTGATGTGCATGGATTGTTGTTATTTTTGGACGGGAGCTTGAAACTACCATCAGCCATATCTCCAGAGCCCTCTGCGACGGCGGAGACAATAGGAGCTTGCAAAGCAGCCGCATAAGTCAACTCTTGTAGGGTTGGAGAGGCTATGCGACGCTGTTAGCAAATCCATTTCATGAACACTCATTATTATGTTGGACTGGAGTAAGTAAAAAGTGTGGGATGAGCTTACCATCATCCGTATTTGCGGAACGCACGTTAGTGGCAGGGCCAGATCCCTGAGAGGCGGCGCACGCCCGCTCTTGGGCAGTCATATCATCTTTGCAGGCAATTAAAAAGCCAGACCGACGACCATTACCAAAAGGTTAACGAGCTTGGACAAACTTACCGTCTTCTATGTTGGTGTTGGCGAGATGGGAGTAGAGTTTTGCTCAATTTCACTGTCGGTCTGGTAGGAAGTATCCATTTGGTTATCGAAAGCTTTGCGAGTTGTTAGCATGTTAATTGGAAGACCGCACGCAAATCGCGGCGGCTCATAGGTATGCGGAGCTGAACTTACAAGCCATTACTTTGTGATTAGATTAGGTCTTTCGAATGTGGAGTGTGAGGTTTGCAATTGAGGCGCGGTGGAAAGGCGGCCAATTGAGCGGAGTGGAGGTATGGAGATGAAGCTGCTTCAGAAGCTATGTTCAACCTGGAGAAGGGAAGTAAAAGGAAACTGAGCTGCTGCAAGAGCAAATCCGAGTGCAGAGCGATGGAGGAAGAGGTCAAATGGGCTGTTGCGAAAGCTAAGAACTCAATTGAAAGTTGTGATGTCGAGCGTGGAAGAAGAAAGTTTCTCTGGAGGAAAGTTGCTTGTTGTAGTGAGAGGGAGAAGAAGAAAAGGTAGTGGTAGAGGAAATGCTTTTGAGAGTTGTTGGTTAGCGCGATACAAAAATTTCGCGCTGATAGAACCAGGTGACTGAATTTAAGGGGCTAGTTCGTCTTCGGAGTGAAAGACGATATATCGTACAGTGATGACAAACGAAAGACACTGGTGGAAGGCCAAGACACCTTAAAGCTGGGTCCCCATCCAGCTATAGTTGGCTTCAAGCCTCGGACGCCTGTGGAGTAGCGAATACCTGCAATACCTTTTGAGTTCTGCTAGAATCTTTCCTCCAAAGATAGGCGCTCGTGCCGCGGCCACAGCGTAGTGCCACCATGAAAGAAGCGAACCCACACTGCACAATAACTCATTGACTCAGTAGTTTAGATTCAGTCCCCATACACGACTCAAAAGATGCCTACTACCATGGTCCCATGCAAGACTCCTGTACCACTACGAAATTTCTGCCGCAATGCTTCGTCCGCGGAGCGCCGCATACCCTAGTGTTGACACACTAACCACTATTCGAGACTGTTTCAGTTGGCGTACAAGCGCATCCGCCATCGACAGCGCTTTGCAAGAGGAACAACTGCATCCACGAGCTATGTACTCTTGCCGAGGGAAGAAGTTGATTAGGTAGAAACACCACACCAAATGCAAGCTTCGTATTGGTAATTCTCTGCAATGAGAAAGATGTCACCGATGTTCCTTGAATATGCAAGCAGAGCCGCCAGCAGGTCTCCAGCAAAAGAGAAGTGCTCGCTCCGTAACCAACCCGACCTTGATTGATAGGAAAAAGAGCGACAGGAACAGCAGAACCAAACGGCCATCAGCCTACGATACCGCGAGAAAGATTAAATCACTGCCTCCTACAGCGCGAGAAAGCCAGAGAGCCAGCGAGACGCAATCTGTCTCTGCGTAACCCAATATGATCGAGGCACCTCCCCGCGTGCTGCTAATTGCAGTCGTCCACCCGGGATGACATCCTTGCAACGATATTATTATTATAGTAGTCCTGTTCGCTGTTATTTCGAAATCTTCCGGCTTAACAGGTGATTCGATCTTAGCAGTCTCGACTGTTTCTGCTCGGGTGGATTCCTCGGCCCGCCCTTCACGCAATGAAGCTGGCTCTGGGGTTTTCATTTCTTCAGTGGCGGTCGTTTCATTGTTATCGTAAACAGAACCACTGCTTCGCCCAAGCTCTCAAGCACGTTGGCTTGGGAAACCCCACGCCACCCCGAACGGTATCTCAAAGGACTAAGTACGAGGCTAACAGTCTCGTGTTGTCGAGGCGAGCCAGGCAGATCATCACATCTTCATTTCTTGTATCCTACGTTCCTCCGATTCGAGTGTGCACATTCAGTCCGCGTACAATTGCTGATCTCGAACCCATGCAGCAACTCCAGGCGTGCACATCTCATCGACGTTCGTCCAATCTTTCTCCTTGGCAGCTTTTCTTATAACGGTCGAGCTAATACCAGAAGCCATAGCAATGTCTTCTCCTTCAAGTATGCCAATCTGCTTAGCCCATTCACGCTTCATTCCATGCTCTTCCAGACTGCCATTTCCCAGCGATTTGATGTACTCGCGTTGTTCCTCTTCTGTGTCTCCAGTCACTGTGTTGTCTGATGAGCTACTGGGCCGCAGAAGAACCCTCAACTGGTGACCCGGAGCAAAGAAAGGCTCGAGGGCACTAAGTGGTGGAGTATGCTTCTTGTAATACTTGGGAGCAAAAAATCTTGTCAATGTATCATAGCCAATAAGGGTGAAGTGTGCGGGCTTGAGCTGATACTGCGGAGGAGCCTCCTTGGTAATAGCAATGGACTTGTCTGTGTAGAACGGAGCAGTCGTGAGACTAATATCCACCACTACAGGATCTGTAGCCGTCTTTGACTTCTCTTGCTGGTGCTTCTGCAGGTCTTCAGCGAACAACACCATCATCGTGAGACGCTGCTCAAAGCTAGCAGGGCTTGGTTTCTTGTCCGCATTGTCAGTACTAAAGCAAAGCAGCAATCGATGCGGCTTCGGTTCCTCGGAAGCGGATAGCGCAGCAGCAGCTAATGCGAGATGGGCTTTCGAAGGTGGGTTGTAAGAAGAATCGAGAATATAAAGAGACCGGCACAGTGGCCCATGGTTAGAGCTTGTGTCCTCCCCGTCTTGTTGCTGGCTTTGTGATGGCCTCACCGTCTTGATCACTTTGAAAGATGCAGAGGAAGATTGGAAGGACTGGAGTGCATCTTTTAGTGCAGGCATCATTGAGCGAATATTCTTTATACGCAGAGCCATATCGTCCATTGCGAATGGAATGATTATGCATATGTGTATAGAAAACAGTAGGAATCTCATACGACGTCGTTAATCAACCCAAGTCGGTCCGCATTTCGCTCCGCTATCGCCAAGCTCCATCTCCACCCCAGCTTTCCATCTCCCATCTCGTACAGACCTTAAACAACCTCCTGTGGCTTGCATCTAGCCCCAAATAAAGGCGAGTAAACTCCTTTATCGCTTATCGACCACTCATACAAGGTGGCAGCGACAGGTGTCTCGTACAAGCACACGCTTCTTCAAAGTGGCTTCCATTCCTTCATAGCAGTGGTCCCACCGTTGGAATGTGGGAAAAGGGTAATGCGGAATAAGCCTTTTCATCTCCACGAGCTGAAGTGCTGGAAGATGTATTAATACAACACCCGTGAGGGGTCGTTGATCTAGTTCTTTCCTTTCTCTCGTCGCTCCCTCTGATCATCCAAATCGTATCATTCGTCGGTCTTTACTACTACGCTCATTTTTATTTGCCTTGATTTCTGCGCATTATACCCCAAACTTAACGTTAATTCTACATTCTATTTAATTCGCAATGGACACCCACAACGCCCAAGCTCCGGTCTACAACGATCAAGCTCCTGTCAACAACGCACAAGCCCCTGTCGCTGCTGTTCCAGCCAAGCAGGGCCCAATTGATAACAAAGATGTTGACGACTGGAAGAACCGCTTCAATGCAGCTCTTGCAAACCCACAAGAGATCACCGGCCCAGCAGCTCATGATGCTCGCCCATGGCACGCTGGAATGTTCGAGTGCTTCAGCCCTATTGATACATGTATGTTTTGCAACTTTCAAGCAGAAGAAAGAAGAGGGGCTAATTCTTTTAATTAGGCGCGATTACTTGCTGTGTACCATGTGTCACGTTCGGTAAAACCCATCACCGTACCCGCAAGCACGCCAACATGGAGGGTTACAACGCTGTCAACACCTCTGTATGTTCCACTGAGCCCTTTCCTCAATTTCAACGAACAAATCTCTAACAACTATCCTAGTGCATCATGGTGGGTGTATCCGCCTTCTTCGGTCTCTCCATCATCCCCCTCATGATGCAGCGCATCGACGTGCGCAAGAAGTACAACCTCCAGGGGAGCTTCGTCTCTGACCTCCTCCTCAACTGCTGCTGCGGATGCTGCACTCTCATCCAAACGGAGAAGGAATCTGCGTTCCGTGAGGCTGAGATTGCCAAGGGTGGTGCCCAGCAGTATGCGCAGATTGAGACCATGAACTATATCCCTAAGGCTTAGATGCAATGAAATAATAGTGTTGAAGAGATTGGTTGGGAGGGTGGGTTAATTTGGGCGCAAGTAATAGGAGTTGTACTTTGTACCTGGGAAAGAAGAGCGCGAGATTTGCTTGTTCCTTTTTTGTTTTAGACCTTGATACTGTATCCAAATGCAACTCGTGTCTCTTCCTCCAGTTTTTGTCGACTTCTTTGTTCGTGATTCGCATGATATGCTGTCTATCTTATTGCCTGAGCTGAATCACTGTGGGTGGTCTGTGCTTGTAAATGGCAAGTGACATCTTCGATTACACTTCAACCTCGAAGACGAAGCATCTGCTAACATGATATGTCCCATTATGCAAGCATAATCAGCCTTACTCCACAGCACTGGAGATAAAGAAACGTACGGCTTGTATTACGGTGAGGATTTTTCTCGAGACATCGCTCTTGTTTACTATCGTATCACCTCGACTCGAGGCTGTCTTTGCAAAAAGCCATCGTATTCGTGCAAACTATTACTACTCGTTTTGACTACATGAGCACAGTGAATGGCTAACATTCAATCGGATTACCTCGACTTTCACACGTATGGTCAGGGATAATCCCATCCCCCTCGACAATAATGGAACACCTCCTTCACTATAGAAATTGACAATAGCAAGGGAGAGCCACCACAACAACATCGACATAACAATAAATATATCATGAATTCACTCGGAATGATCGTAACTAGCGTCCTTTTCATAATTTTTGTACTTTATAAACTTCCTCACGCATGTCTTTTTCTCCAAGTGGAACTGCACTCGCTCTGACCGAATCGGAGCTGCACTCGCTCTGACCAGAATCTATCGCTTTACTAATCTGAAGTATTTGTATGATACTTCCCGCCCTTACTTTCATTCTTCTTCTTCTTCTTCTTCTTCTTACTCTCTATCTCATATTCCCACTCGTATTGCAAATACTCAAACCTTTTCAAACCATGGATAGCTTTACTCAAAATAACCAAGGGAACAGCTTCCACAACAACATACATAACAGCATGATTCCGAATAGACAGAACAGCATACCGACTAGTATGCCTTCAAACATGCAGAACACCACACAAGGCAAACAATTTCAGCACTTCGGCAGTGGTGACATTAACGTATCGATTCCAATTGTGAGTGAACTGAGCTTTCCATCTTGGCAACTGAGCCTAACATATTATAGGGCTTCCCAACAGGACGAGCTGTCACCAGGGAACAGCTAAAGGAAGCACACCGTCGCTCACCGGTAAGTCGCTTCCCTCCAATTCAGTGGCAAACATACTAACTTACCACCAGGCTGTCCAGCAACAGATGGCACACATTTCTAATCAAGACATTAGGGCTGCCCAGCAACGGGCCGCTGCCAACAGGATGCAACAAGCTGCACCGAATGCTAGAATTCCATCTCTTGGATTCAGTGCCGGAATCGGCGGTTTCTCCATGCTGCCGCACTCACAGCATTTCCTGCAGCAGCGCACAGCTTTCCATGATCAACAACGGGCGCCTTTTCAAACCCAACAGAGCCAGCCGATCACAAGTTATGGCTCGCCACAAGCACAACAAAAGATGCAGGCGCATATGCTCCAACAGCGACAGCTGACACAGATGAAGACCGGTCCTCAGCAGCAAACCCAAGGTTCTCCTGGCTTCTCCGCGGACCAATTACCGTTTCATGGGCAGCATTTTACGGGCACGCAGCCGACTTTTCAAGCTCAAGGCTTTGGCCAGCGACATAATACTGACCTTCTCGACTTCGGTATGGGGATACCACAATTGCCGGCACCTGAACTATGGCCTGCTTTTTTCAACGCTCCACAGCAGAACGGTCTGATCTTTCCGGCACAGTTGTTTGAGATACCACAAAATACTGCTGGTGGTGACCCTATCATTAGACCGGCTCATACACCAACACAAAAGCTACGCCCGGTCAGTGGTCCACTGCAAAATGGCCTGAATTTCCAATCGCAGTTGTTCAACCGAGAGGGATTTGCAACTTCTGCCAACTTCTCTATGGGTACGGCACAGTACCATGAAGGACAACCAGCCATGTACGGTTACTCTCAGCAGGATGGACAAGTTTTAAGTACGCAAGTGCGTCGTACAGAGAGAAACGTGAACAGCTCGCTGGCGGCTAAACAAGTTCCTTTGGGTGCACTTCCATACCCGACGTCGCTCACAACGCAGATGAATCGAGGCCAGCCACAGGCGATGCGGAGCTCAGGGGAGCAGACCACTCATAACCAATCTAGACCACGGCCGGCGGATCTCTTGCCGCAAACCTCCTCTAAGATGGACAGTGAAAATACTCACGGGCACAACCAAGGACTGGAGACACTACCAGCACGTCAATCTCCTCCTCATCCCCGTCCCTCCAATACTGGGTTGCCTCCTCTTCAAGCAACAAGCAATTTGGCATACCCAGGTAGCGCAGCATACGATGTAGCGAATGCTCAAGCCATCAGTAAGTAAACTGTTTGAGAGTAATTTGGCACAGAAGACTTTCTAATATATCTGCTAGTAATGCGAGGCACACTCTATGGCAAGAGCCCAAAGTGGGAGCCCTCAGGTGAAGTTCCTGTTTTCATGACTTCGCCCTTTCCAGACATGTTCGACGATGGCAGAACTTCGGAAATCGCCCGCATCTACAACTACCCAACCTTACTAGATAATAACTGCGATGAATTGATAAAGCTAAGAGCCAAACTTCCAGGTGTGGGATTTTTCGGTCACCTCGCTGAGCATACTTTCAACAAGCCAAATAGCGGCAAGAGCACATTCGAACATGCGGTGTCTACAGCTCTCCAGCGCGGCTGCCAAGCTAGGGGTCAATTGACCCCGGGATTCCACTCCAAAGCTCAACGGGGGGATGACGCTCCAGAAACGGTGAAGACGTTCGTGGAGAGCATCAGCCATTTACAAATGCTATACGTAAGCCTTGATCCTCAACTCTTACTCGATTTCTTGTGCTAACATAAATTCTCAAGCGTACCTTGGGCATCATCGATTTCGACAAGAAGGTCTACACATATGGCGGCTACGAATACCCACTAAGAGCTCCGCAAGAACTTCCCCGCAAATTGCAAAAGGCATATACTTGGATGAAAGAACCCATTCCAACTCTTGCGATGCATTATCGAGCCAATCCGTGGTTGAAGCAATACTGGGAGACTATTCAATCGGATTCAGGATATGATCAAAATGCAGTTTATCAGCACGCAAACAATGGCTATACAGCTAATGCATATCAACATGCCCCAACCAGTAACTCCTCATTGGTTTCTCACGGCATGTTCAATGGACGGCCTGCCTTCATGTCTTCGATGCCCCAAGCAAAGCCTGCGGTCACTGATTCGGACCTCGGCCCATATTCACCGTTGAGCTCCTCTACGACGCCGCAAAATGAGGACAGCCTCAACAATGGGATTGCCACCAGCAAGCACTTGACCGGATGGAAGCGAAAATCTGACAGTGAACAATTTGGGATGTATCATCCTTCAAACCCGATTGACGAGGAATATGTGGCTGCGCTTACAACAGAGCCAAGTGATGTTCGACAGCAGCCACAGAGACCCTACCATATTGTGGAGACTCAGCAGGAGACTACCGATCTGCCCCAAGAAGAAGAAGATTTGCCACAAACGGGTACGCCAAGCACAACCGTTAGCAGCGTGCAACTTCCACAGTTTGACAGCCCTTCATCGGTGACTGTAGCTTCAACCACCGACACTCCAGTTACTTCACTCGAAATGTCAGATGATGGCTCGATCAGTTCGCCAGAAACGCCGGAAACAGAAAACTCTCTCGATAATTCTCCAGGCCCGGAAACTCAGACTAGTACCAACAAGAAGCGAAGCGTGGGCTTCTCAGATGAAGATTACTATGGTGCGAAGAGGGCCAAGCTATGCCAGTCTGGAACGGACACTGGCCAAGCTAGCGCGTCTCCACTTCCCACCGCGAATGGGCATGAAGCCGTCCTTACCACCGTGAGCAGCACTTCTGAGTTCGTCCCAACCGATCATGACTATCTCATCAGGGATTTGGTGGAGTATCTACTGCACCATTTCACGCGAACAGTCTCTTCAACAAGATTCGACAAAAAGGTGGCAGGCTTGTATTGTGCCAAGTTCCCTGTACTCGAGGCGAAAACGTCCGCACAGCAGATATTGTCGAGGTCGAAATGCAAGACATTGGAGGAGTTGGAGAACAAAGCAGTCGCGGCGGCGCATTCAGGAAAGATCATGGCACATCTCCGCGTCGCGAACAAGGATATCAACGGGTCCAAGTTTTGCGAGCAGCCTGCTTCGACTGATTTGGACATTGGCGCAAGAGCTTTGCCGCACACTGGAGTTGAAGTGGAAGCTATACCGTCACAAGAGAAGACGATGGGTTTCTTAAAGTTCCCCACGGATGCGAGCATAGAGGATTATGACATCCCATTATTGGGATCTGAGCACATCTCGAACACGCCTCGTAGCGCCAGACCGGGTGCTCTGGTTCCACCTACCGCCGGGCCCGAATCAGGAGCATACGAAGAGCTGCCCGAAATGGAATTTACTGAGGACTTCTGGAAGGAAGACACATTCGGGAGCGGATTCCCGGAGTGATGGACAGGTTGATTAATGGGGCAAAGGGAAGAATGCCTCAGAGTCAGCTTTTGGTACCTTGCGTATTTTGGGTCGATCTTTGGCTTTTCTAATATATGGATGCTGGTCCTTACGCTTTTGCTTCTTCTATGTTTTTTGCCCTCGATGGATTCGGCTTGGGGAAAGTTCTGATTGAACATGGGCGTTGTCCTTGTCTTCGGCCTACAGTCTTTAGTCTATGGCATCAGACAGGTAAATAGCTTGCAATCCTTTGCCTGGCTTTTGATGGAGCTAAAAAGGCATATTCATTTTCGATATGGAATAATGGCCCTGCTTTGTTCTCAGACTGAGCACGTTATATGCTTGCAATCACTCGATTCATTCTCTGTGGCCATAGTATATTAGATGAAGTCAAGATATCCAAATGAGACAAAGCGGTATGTTCCGTTTACAATTAGAACTCAGAATTAAGAACAGGTGTCTCTTACCATAGTGAGGTATTCCTGGGTGCGATAAAGAGGTTAATACTCGAGAAATATATTGCAGCAAACAAACGATAGGCAGTATTTCTATTTGCTACAACATCATTACTTTCAACTATGTAAGATGTAATGATCCGCCTTTTCATCCTTATTGCCAAAGTTAAAGATTCAGTGGAATTCATTCTTCTCCGCATTGACATCATTCTCGAGGAAGACCTCAATCTTGTTGTTCATCTTCTTACCAATGTCATTGCAGCATACGCACGCGATAATTGCAATGATACCGAAGGCTAAAGACGTCAAGGCTGTGATTCGAAGGCCATCCACGTAGCTTTGTACAACGGCACCTCCCGCCGCCGCTTGAATAGCAGTTGTAATTCCTGGCACTTTTGCAAGGGCTTCCGCTCCAAGTGGTAAGGCAGCAAAAAGGCTGGGAAGCGAGGCGGCAGGGAGTCCAGCTGCTGTAGCCGCGGCGGGAATGAGCTTCGCGGCCGACGAAGATTGAACATTGGCAACTGATAAAACGGTCAGCCTTGATACATATAATGGAGAAAACTACCACTTACGAATAGTACTGTAAACAGAAATGGCGATTGCACCTCCAGCAAAGCGAGACACACCAGCAAGGCCACCGGATATGCCAAGCTCGATTTGGGGGACACCAAATTGGATGAACGTGATACTAAGCATCTGCGCCCAGCCAAAACCTGTTTGAGATAAGAAGGCCATCGCCATCATGAGCCCTTTGCGTTCTGGCGTTCCCAAGGCAAGTAGAGCGCCGAAAACTACCATAATAGTAACCGAGCCAGTCAATGTCCATTTCCAGTGTCCTATTTTGGTCCCGAACAGGATGAGCAAAATCTCGCCGAAAACGAGACCGACATTGGACGGCAGGGTCATGAGGAGGCTTTCCCTGAGTGTTGTTGTTGGCGTGGTAAAGAGGACGGCGCACTGTGTGCCCCAGACTATTGTCGTCTGATAGTAAAACATTGTTACGACGAACCCAACGATGAACGGGAAGGTGAACTCCCGGCCCTTGTCTTTAGTAAATACATGGGTAGGTGTGAGTGGCTGCTTCGGTGGGAAGAAGTGTTCGTAGCAGATGAAAGCGATAAGAGCTGCGAAGCCTGAAACTAAGAGCCCGATGACCTTCGGGCTGCTTGATGGGATGATGATGGTGTAGACGATTCCGATTAGGATATTAACACCTGCTAGGATGAAAAGGACGCCGCCTACGTAGTCGAGTTCTTTGAGGGCTTGTTTGAAACTAAGACCTCTTGGGTGCTTTGGTGGGTGGTACAAGAAGAATAGGCCGACGATGGATAGGCCTGCTCCAATGGTTGGAGCATGGAAGAGCCAACGCCATGTATCGCCATGCAGCACGGAGTATTTACCTGCCACCGGACCTACCTGAACAAAAGATGAGTGATCT
The DNA here is from genome assembly GCA_010583015.1 of Tothia fuscella. Classification (NCBI taxonomy): domain Eukaryota; kingdom Fungi; phylum Ascomycota; class Dothideomycetes; order Venturiales; family Cylindrosympodiaceae; genus Tothia; species Tothia fuscella. The sequence goes on along the minus strand of MU007029.1, from coordinate 270,471 downwards.
GAGCATTACATATATGTAATAGAAAAGAGACTTACGAGAACAGCGATCCAGGTTCCCAAATCGGCAATTGTGACGGATATGTGTCTCCTACACCGAGTTAGTCTTGACAGGCCTTATGTTCATGTACTTGAATCTAGAATACCATTTATTGGGTAGCAATTCTGGTAGTGCAAATGCTCCAAGCTGGACATTGCCCGCTCCAAATCCAATGATGGCAAATCCAGCAATCATAGTGGTAGTATTTTGAGCCAGTCCGCACATGAGATGGCCGACCAATAGAAGCACATTTCCCCCGATCAAAAACCATCGCCGTCCGAACAAGTCACTATTGGCGCCTATGCAGGAGTTAGTCTTGATAGCGTTAAGTTCTCGACCTGGTTTCATACTGACCACAAATCATGAAAGCGATTGCGTTGGTAATAGTGTATAGGGAGGTATACCAGACCCCAGCAGTTGGATCGCCAAGCATGGTAGAGACTTGAGTAGAACAGGCTGCTATTGCAGGCACGATCCAGAAAGATACCTAGCAGGTCGATCAGCAATTATTCCCATTCCAATTAGAGAGTCATGACAAACACCATAGGATGAAGCAAGAATTGCAACCACAACCCATGTTTTAAAGGTTACAACATAGTCCTCTTCATCGATAGGCCATTGTAGAGAGCCGGCCACACCTTTCTCTTGGTCTCCGGTACTGGAAGGCGATTGAGATCGTGCCTCAATATTGTCATGCTGGGTGACAGTCAAGTCCTTTTGGTCCACCATTTTGCCCAAGTCTCGAAAGAAGCTAACTTGACGAGGAGAACAACAGAAGAGGAGAAACAAAAACAAAGCAGATTGTGGCAAAGCTACCTGACCGTTTATGTAAAGAATGGAAGACCGTACCTGCCAATCTCCTCCAATCCCTCTCCAGGTGTCTAGATCATGATTCGCGAAGTCTAGACTACAATTCTTCGCCTAAAAATGAGCTTCGAAATCGTGGATAAACCTGGGGCAAGTAAAACTCAAGGGCGTTCACAAGTGAGGAAGCTCTTCCCCGCAAAATGAATCCTCGATCAGCGCTAACCCGGACTATGGCTTGAAATTCGCGTGTACTCGGATTGAACCGATGTCCCGTGATCGTGACATTGGTAGACTGGCCAGCCTTTTGCCGGGAAAGCAAACCCGGATACTACACGTGATCGTGGCAATCCTAATTGATTGGAAAATTCAGCTTTCGGTGGTGGTCAATAAGCTTTATAACGTGCTGCAGCGTTAGTATTCTTTCACTACCAGATGACCTACCGGTATGTTGTCGTTTAGGGTATGGACAACTACATAGAGACGATACTTAGCAGACGCCGAGCGGCCTGGATGAGTCTTCAACAAATGGGACAGCGGATAACTCTTATGGTTAAATTGCGTAGCACACCTGCGGACGTCGTGATCGGCTTCCGTGACCGAGACTTTACGGTTGCTAGCAGCTTGAATGGAGATGGCGGGAGACGGTGAGATTACCTATTTCTTGACTTATCCGACGCCCATAAGCACAAGAAGAGAACAACAGCCAGTATAAGCTCGCTAAGCTTTCAACACTCCCTACTCGATCCGTCATCTTGGGAGAATAGCAAGGCTGGATGGACCAAACTGGCGGGAAATGATGGACAAAGATCGCCAAGCATTTGATGTTTGTTTCGTGAGTAAGTCTTCGTGTGCCATTATTGTGAGAAACTTTTACCGTCTACCGAAACATTATGTGGGCGAGAAGCGATGGACCTCGTTCGAGGGCAGTAATGTATAGGGTGCAAATACCAAATGATCAAGTCCATAAATGAGTGAATTGGCAGACAAGTTCTCAACGGGTGTAGGCTATGGAGAGTGTAGGTTCTTAAAGAAATACCGTTAGTTTCACCAAAAGCTTGTTGAAAGCGAGTCGCGGGGCATTCTGCTTTTCTTGCAACCTTTGATGTTCATGAAATAATTGTGAATGGCCGCGTCGGGTTGATCGAAGGAAAAACCGGGTCTCATCGGATCGCCTATTTAGGTTAGATCGAGGCCCGCTCGCTGTTGCATGGCGTGTGGCGTGGCCGTGATATGACATTCCCATCTTTAAGATATTTCGATCATATGTAGTAGATATGATATGGGCATCAGTCTACCAATCACATTTTTGCACCACCAAAGTTCTCGAGCCCGATAATTCTATGCCAAACCATATAGTCAAAACAGACACGGTCTTCGGATAATCAGATATAAATCCACAATAGATAGGGAATTGGCCTTGACGACAGCCACCATAACGGCGTATTTGAGAATCACTCTAAATAGCTACACTCCCTGATCCGGTGCACAAGTAATAGGGGTCGCTTTACTGCGCTTGAACCTATGCAATTAAGGTAGCATTAAGTCGTCGTGTCCTGAATGCTGAAAGGGAAAGTCGTGTATGTTCTCCTCTGAAGTCTTATTGACTGACTGACTGGCCAGCGTGTGCGAACCCGGATAATGCCATTCTTCGTCCTTGTCTATAACTCAATTGTTTCCGTTCTTTCATCTTTACCAGATCTTCTTTATGGTTCGTTGTTTCATTGTCCCTTTTTTCGTCCATGAATGCATAGTTAAATAGTACAAGGAGATTGTAATTCCTCAAGAAAGTAAATCGCTTCATTATTGGATTCATATCCACACATTCCCTCTTATCGTTAATTACCTCGGTAAGCTCTACCCACGAATTTACAACTTTCCAGTATACTAACAACATGGCTGACAGCAATACGCAGGCGTATCAAGCCACATACGAAGCAAACGAAGATACCTTCATTGTCGACCCCGATCCAGCAGGACGGTACAGCTCAACAGAACATTTCCTATTCCCCTTAACCAGGATTCCAGCTTCAGAAGTCCCATGGGATCCATCCGCTGAGTTAGATGAAGGCGAATCTGGCGGTCTAATTTGCGCTATATGTACAACAGTATTCAACGAAACCGACACCATCCCAGCTGTCTTGGGATGCAATCACGTATTCTGCATAAGCTGCATATGTCAATGGATAGGCCTGAACTGGGAAAATGGAAATGGCAACCAATGTCCTACATGCCGTGAGGAATTCTTCAGTAGACGTCGTCAAGAAGGGTTTGTTGTTCAACCGACTGAACAAACCCCGATTGTCGCCAATATCCAAGTAGGTCCAGATGCCCTTGCCATTGACTATCCAGTCTGGGATGACGTTATCCCCGATAGAGCGAACATTCATGAGTGGCTTGGAGATGATGTAAGTCCTCTTCTTCGACGCATTCGAGCGCTAGTCGATAATAACGTTACTGATATCATGCGAGATGTCTGGGTCAATCAGCTACGTGCTCACCCAATGACTTCTTTTATGCAGGAATACAGTGATCTAGACGAGGAAGCGCAAGAAGCCTTTGCCGATTTGAGCACCTACGTCGAACACTCTACGGACGTGATACCATGGGTTATTCACTCATTTATATTTCAGTTGTTACATCGCCGCGTTGATGGCGTGGTAGATGTCTTTCGGCACGATCCTGATATTCTGGGACGGGAGCTTAATGTTGTTCTAGATGCGCTGTATAACACTCCGACAAGTTTCATGACGATACGTGACCTTCAGAGAAAGATGGTCGGATATTATAGACTTCCAATGCCAGATCGTGCACGACTATCGCGCACTTCTGATCCCGAAGAAAGGCAGAGTATAATGGATGATTATGATGCCCAAGCTGACGCCTGGTCGTTGTTGGACGATGCCTTGTCAGAAGCAGCTTTGGTGTTTCTGTCGAGACAGTAATATTTCTAGATGGATCATATGAGAATCGTAGACAAGGTTCAATAAATTTAGTAAGATAACTTTCTATCTTGTGATCTTGGTATAGATGCATCATCCACTGCGCCCGGAAGATACGTGATTATATGCTCGACGCTTAGTAAACTGAAGCTAGCAGAAACGACCGACCATTGTTCGTGTTGAGTTGGGCATCACCATGCATCTGTGTTACTACAATTTACAGCACTACTGTGATGATCAACAGATACGGAGAATTTTGTTCTCTAGTGCCTCTACCCATAGCAGTCAATTCTCGTGAGCTGCAAACTGGTGGAGGGCTCTTCAGGTCGCTCCCTGCGCATACGTTTTGAATATGATTCCGTAGCTCGTACAGCAAATGATGTATGTATGCAGTGCGCAAATCGCACTCCAAGAACAATGTTATTGTATTCGCTGCTTCAACGCAACACGAGTCACAGCTTATGAGACATTCTCGAGTGAAGGGTCCATTCCGGTACCGCGGACCAACGTTTGCAGACGTTGTGCAACGTATACTGCGTGGGATAGAGAATAATGTGATATGATTAGTACCACGTGACTCTATTTCTACGTCAAATTATATCGGCAAAGCAGTGTCCCCGAGCTGGAGCAACCTCCAACAAGAGTTGGCCAGTAAATTGGGAAGGTCTTTTTCTCCTTGCAGCCGTAAAGCAAAATTTGTGGCCCTTGGGTCTTGGATTTGTAACCCAGGCGGTACGACGACGATTATGTATGCAAATGAACATGTAATCTAGCGAACATGTAGATTGCCACATGGCCATGAATATTGACTTCAAAAACGAGAACAGAGCTACCAGTGATGATCGCTCTGCCTAGATTTTTTTTCCTTCGCACTGCTGTGGAGCCAGCACAAAGTCCTAGAACTAGTCATGTAAAGGTAATGTTGAATTTGCCATATCCATGTACGAACTACACTCCAGATGCTTTTGCAATGCCCGCGCGGGTGGGAGTTGCCATGTGCCGACTTTTTTTTCTCAGCCAACGTGGCATTTTGGAGGTTGTCGTGTCGTGTTGGTTTACGACCGTCTTGTAGGCGATACCAATCAGCATTCGTAGATAGCAATGCAGCGTTTTCTGGATTCGCTCTTCTGAGACGGGATCCCAACTCTTTGAAGTTGTCTTCTTCCAATGTCTGGACTGAAAATCTGCCGCCCAACAGCAACCTGCCGCGCTGGCGCATTCCCGTCGGACAATCGATGACAGGTCCAATTGAATACACCATCTTTCCTCGGCAGGCTGCGTTATCCCGACGGGTTAGATGTTGGTTCCAGATCGATTGGAGTGCGCGGGTCAAGACCCAACAGGTCGGTGTGCACTGTGGGTACAGTTGGAAAGCGCGGGAGACGGAATGTGGATAATCCAACGTGGTCTAATCGATTGCTAACCGTAGTTTCAACACAAGCGCCGTTGTACTTCTTTGTCTTGAACCTATTAGGTTTGCAGTAGATGACAAGTGACCCACTATTCTGTTAGTCTTTTTGTCGCAAACTCACTAGACTTCGGTGTAGAAGCCAGTTATGCACGAAAAACCTGGCGGGAAAACTCTGCACAATCGCGTCAGAATGAGCGGTGCTCGCCGTTTTATGCAGCTATACCACGAGTAAAAGCAAAGAATGCGCAAAAGATCCAGTTGCAGGTACTCCCGCCGACACCCAACGGTTAACTACTGGCTCGATTTACCATGATGCTCTTTGTGAAGAGCTGCATGATACCAACTGGAAAGTGTGGAACCGTGAAAGGAGCGAGACGTATTAAACAATTAGCGCTTGCGGAGTCAGTAATCTTTCCAATGTTTTGCGAGAGCGTAAAGCGCATGCTCTGGCGCTTTGTGTAACAGCATCTCGAGACAACTTGTTCGTAAAAGTCGAGAAATGAGTGTCCTGAGAAAGCCTGCGTCGATCTGTTTCGTGGTGTTACAAAAGGAGGTTCTAATTGGAGCGCATAGCCGCACAGAGGCTCGAAATTCGGGAGTACCTGGAGCTTACCTTCTTCCGGCACAATGGCTTGCCTTGTATTTCAACTTCTTGAAACAAACGAAACCGCGACTAGGCATCCAACAAACCTTAAAAACGGATACTTTACTACTGACGGTAGGAGCAGGTAAGGACAGATGTACTTCCTACTTCCAACCGCTCAAGGCGTGAGCTGTCATTGTTTGGAGCAATGATTGGGAGTTCCATTCATACTTCTTATTCCGAAAGAGATCAATTCGAATACAATCCAGAGCACTCTAAAACTGCCTCGTCACCTCATCCCTTCCGGTACGTTACAGCAGCAAGGATAACGAGCTGAATTTTACCCGGATTTCAATTGTCTGCCCACCAAGTGGATACAGGGAGTGCGGCTGTGCCTGCGGTTGGCTGTGAAGGCTTACTGGGTACGCAAGCCATGCACGCAGGGGTTGACGCAGCTCCGCTAAGGCAGCTCAAACTTCTCAACTCACACCAACTCTCCTTCTGCTTTTCATCCTTCACACTCTTTCTCCAGTCTTTTTCTTTCACACTACTGCCACTCTCTTTTAGGCCGCTCGACTACTTGAACCCGCTGCTTTCTTGCTTCCTGTGCATTCTTTTTACAGAGCTTGAGGTCTTTAACGGTTCCCATTCATTCATTCGTACTTCTTTGATCGCTCTCTCGTCTACCCCAGTCTGGTACTTTTTTCAATCCTTCTCTACCAAACAAAACGACTTTTGCAGTGAACAGATCTACTATATCAGTTGCTAGCCAACTTTACCCTCCCTATCAAACTTTGTGATTAGACGTCGCGCCGAAATCGCATACCCTATTTCTCACTTGCTTTCCAAGCACAAACCACCAAAACTACAGTCAACATGAAATCCAACAGCATCCTCGCCGTCTCGGCTATGGTTTTCGCGAGCTTTGTCAGCGCCGCTCCTTATGGCAACAAAAAGTACGCCAGCGCCGTCTCTTTCGCCAACAAGAATTACGGCGTTGCCTACACGACTACCACTGAGGAAGTCTGGGAGACTCTCTGGACAACCACTACTGTCTGGGTTGATCCCTCCGCTGCTGCTTCTACCGCTGCTACCACCAGATCTTCTGTCACGAGCGCGAGCGTCTCCAAGGCCCCTGCATCTACCTCATCGGTCGTGGTCACTCTCAGCGCTTCAAAAATAGTCGCCCCAGTTGCTTCTTCAAGTGCTCTCAAGGTTGTTGCCCCAGCTGCTTCTTCGAGCGCACCAAAGGTCGTCGTCCCAGTTGCTTCTTCGCCTGCCCCGGTCGCTCCTTCGTCCGCTCCAGTCGCTCCCGTTGTTTCCAGCTCCGCGGTCCAGGCCCCAGTAGTCCAACCCACAGCAGAAGCACCCAAGCCAGTAACAACACAGCCAGCCTACGTCGCACCAACAACCACAACCGCCGCACCGATTGCTCCATCCCCACAAGTTCTCGCAGAAGCCGCCCCAGCATCCACCCAAGCCAGCACCTCAAGCAGCACCACCAAGACCGGATCCCACGTCGGCGAGCTTACACACTTCAGCGTCGAAGTCGGACTTTCATCCTGCGGCTTGAGCGGTTCAGACAGCACACCACTTGTCGCGCTACCAGCGGTCGACATGCAAAATGGCGTCAACCCCAACAACAATCCTAAGTGTGGTAAAAAGATTAACATCTACTACAACGGTGCTGTTCATCAGGGCACCGTCCACGACACTTGCCCCGAATGCGCCAGCGGCTCCCTCGACGTTACTAAGAGTCTTTTCGATGCCATCGCACCCTCAGGCGACGGCCGCGTCAAGGGCGTATCTTGGGACTGGGCGTAAATGTCGCGACCCGCTCACGATATCATCAACGTCCATTGACATCCACCCGGTCCCGATGACTTGAACCTGTCGTTGTCGATGATGATGCTTTTATACCCGGGTACCAGTCCTTACCTCAACCCACACACTCCTTACCGCTAGCGTCGGCAGGTTTCGAAACGCTTTACATGACCCCCTTTCACGAACCATCCCCCCAAAGTCCAAGTTTGCCCAGCGGCAACTGGCGAAACGCTCACGGTGTTTTTGTTGTTTTATGATTTTCATAGCAGGGACAATATAGACTCACTCCTTGGATCATGCATCCCTTTCTTTTGCGCATTGGGTCGGATTTAGGGGAGCTTGGGGCTAGGGAAAAATACTGGAGTAAACCTTCAAAACAACCTGCTTTTTCTGGCGTTGCTGCTCTCTTTTCAATTCTTGTACATACATATCTTGATGTGGAGTGAAACATCAGTTTGGGGAATAACAAAATCACAATCCTTTTATAGACGATGGCTGTGCTCCCATTGCTCGTATATTGTGCATGGTTTTCCCTCATCGCTCTTACGTCGTAGATTTGTACTCTCTCGCCTCACAGACTTATTCATGATCATACTTTCACACGTCCTCAAAACAAGCAGTAGTCTTCAAGGAACGAATGTCCTCCATGCCCAGCAGATGCTATGAAGCTCTTCCTATTACCTGACAAACTCATTCATAACACACCATACTATCCCACTGTCGTCAAAATAAGCAGTGCTCTTACATCAAGGAAGATTGGTCTGTCACAGCAGCAGATATAGTTCTCCCGTCGTACTCTGCGCTCGTGCTCCAAAATCATGCCGAGGACGGGCCCTGGTGATCTCTGTACATCAACGTCGATCATACCCACCCCATTTTATTAATGTATACGAGCAACACTTTCATGAAATCCACAATTAATCCATATTTACGTCACTATGGCAATATCTCCAATTTTATTCTCTGTGTGGTCAACCCTAACCAAAGTGCACACCTCGGTAAGGTGATCAGTTCTCTGATATATACACATTCGTACATTATGCTTCTAAAAAGTAGTCGCTTTAGCTCACTTGGGAGAGCGTCAGACTGAAGATAACTTCGGTTTCATTAAAAATCTGAAGGTACCTTCTCCAATCATTTCACATCGAGATAAAATTTACTCACGAAAACCAAGGTACTGTGTTCGATCCACAGAAGCGACAATTAATAATTTTTTTTGGAGGTGTGGGAACGACGACGCTTTAGCTCAATTGGGGGGGCGCCTGGTGAGTTCCTCCCTCTGTCCTAGGATTCACAACCTTCAACCCAACAAAAACCAATATTAACCTATTGGAATGAGACTGAAGATAACTTCGGGTCCAAATGAAACCTGGGGGTAGTATTGATCCACACAAGCGTCAGTTTATTTCTTCATCTTTTTGCTGTTTTGGTGAAGTAACGCAGTGATTGAGGTGGTTGTGTGTTATGGTTTATGGTTTTGGGTATCGGTATATAGGAGCTTCGGGGTGGTTGATATTGAGGACAGTGAGAGACATAGAAGAAAAGTTTGACCCTACAGGAGATCGTGTTTCTTAGTGGTAATAGATCTAAGTCACGAGCAATGATAATCAATGGAAATAACACTCCCATCTCCATTTCAATTTACATGCGGATTATCCTAAGCTTAAACACCATCTTGTTTTTCACCATTCCTTTCCAACCACAAATCTCCCTCACAGATATCGTCTCATCCACCCTCCTTCATAGATGGCAAACAAAAAAGAAGAAGAAAGAACTAGCGGTGAACTCTTCCCAGTTGCACATAGTCGATGGGAAACGCAAGAATAACAAAGGAGGAATTGCGCAGCATTTAAAGGAGGCAGAAGAAAGCAGCATATAACAAAGCGTTATGTGCAGAGCAAGCAAGCAACCGGGATTTATAGCAGTGAGGGTTGGAAGGTGCGCGCGGTGGTGCGGGCAATGAATTACAACGGATGTAAGATTTATGTGTGGTATAACGTGCCCGAAGAGGGAATAGGGGCCGGTTTTAGTGCTATGAGGAGCTGGTAGGTTCACAGATAGTGAGTATGCCCAATGAGATTCGTGGATGAATGTTGGCCGTTATGAAGCAGTGCGGTGTTTCCAACGAGAGAAGGTGGGATTGCAGAGAGGTTGATATTAAAACGTTCGGTATGTATATAAGGCAAGCAAGCGTCGGAAAGCAACGAGCCATTTGTGGATCAAGATATCGAAAAACCGAAGAACGCCCATCCCATCAATGACAAAAAAGTGCACACTAGAAATTCTGCGCAATACCAGTGCTACCCTGCTGCGGGAAAACATTCGCTTCCTGGATCCGCGTATTCCTCCTCGCGGGATTTTCCCTCAAAACAGGTTGACGAGCGTCTTGTGCAGCACCACCCCCGTAATTGCTCTCATAAGGACCGGGCGTGAAGTATGCGTTATCGGTGTAGTAGTCCTGACTGACGGGCACCGGCGCTTCATTGCTGTGGTTGGAATGGTCGCCTATGGAGTAGTGTGATGACGCATTTGATGGACCTCGTCGCATATCAGCACGACCCGACCCTGCTACTGGTGCTGCACCCATTGGTCCCATTGTGTCGCTATCCATTGTTGACTGCCGACGGTGATGTCCTCCTGCTGCGGCACCTCCTGCGACTGCTGCTCCAGCTACGAGGGGGTCTCCTGAGTGGCCGTCTGATGCTTGAGTTGGTGAGCCGGGTGAGTAGCCGTGGTCTGATAATTGTTGATTACTGGATAGAGTGGTTGAAGCTTTGCGAGTGGCATTTGAAGTATTACCCCATCCTCTATATCCTCCAGATTGATCTTCGCCCATCTCGGAGTCGGTTGCCCCTCCTCCCACGGCAGGTAATGTAGGGTCGTGATTAGGATTAAACCCATAAGCTTCCATCTCTTTTCGTCGTTCCTCCTCGGCATCTTTACGTTGTTTCCTTCGCCGCCAGAGGAACAGACCTGCGAGGATAAGAAGTGCAATCACTACAATTGGAATTACTACTGCGATGGCGGTTTTGCCCGCTGGTGATAATCCGTCTTGACTGGTAGATTTGTTGGGATTATTGGGGTTAAGTGAACCGGCTGATGTGGCTGCAGCTGATGACGATGTCGTTGATTGAGGAGGGGCGTTTGATGGTACTTGTGTTGGTGTGGTTATGCGTGTGATGATGACTGTGGATGGTGGCATGGGAGTTCCATTGATGTTGGAGACACTGACGACGGAGGTAACAAGTTGAGTCGTTGCCGGTACCGTCGTAGGCGCCACTACTTGTGAAGTAATTACATTTGGAGTAGTAGCGGTAGTAAGAAGAGCTGTGGTGGTGAGAGGTGTAGTATTTGTGAGCGGAGTTGTGGTTGTTGTCTGGCCCGTCGGCGTTGAGGTGGTTACTACAGCGGCCATGGTCAGTCACTCCCAATCTCAACCTCAATTTCACTTCACTTCGACCAAGTAGAAGATGAATATTGTATATTGAAGAGTTTTTACTCACTCGTAGAATTAGACATGGTGTGCCACTAGCTCAAGAGCTCTGCAGCTCAGGAATGCTACTTGAGAATCCCGTCGCGTTCTCCTCCAGTCGTTTCGCTCGCTCGCTCCAGAGCGTCGAGGGTTCTGGTGGGTCAAGCTCTGTGCTAAGGAATGCTCGGAGACCCCATCCAGCGGAAAAGGTTCAATAAAGGCAATGGAACTTTCCAACAGCTGCCAATGCTGAATATAACGAGTGGAGTTGTGTTGGTGTCACATTCGTCGACCGTCGACTGAATCACTGATTGACACTTAGAGGAGGGTGTGTGCTCTGGCCGCTCTTCTGTCCTTGGTGCGTTCTAATTCTACTCTCGGTGCGGCGGCTTGCCGGGCGCTCGTCGCTCTTACTAAAACTGGGGTCTGTAATATTGCTCCAACGCCCCGGTTCCTTGCAATTTACACGCACAAGCCTCTTTTCAATCGTCACTGAATCGACGATTCGCACTGTCTCATGAAACAGAGAGAAGGAAAAGCGGTTCACCTTGTGAAAATTTGTTGTTGTATTCTCTCACACATGATAATATTTCGCAATCTTGCTGTATCTTTGCTTTTTGAGCTTCACATGATGCATAAGCAGCCGAGGGGTCCGCCCAGCTCACTAAACACCAAAGCGGCCATCACAGCCTCAGCGGGCTTACCTATTTCGGATGAGTGGCCCCTCTAATTGGGCGTATCGTAATCGAAGCCACATCCTCCTATTCCTGAGGGGGCGACCTTAAACCTTTTACAGATCTCCCATACGCGCTATCGACTAGCACAGATCTCCGCTCCCGTGTATTTCTAATTTTACACACATCACAAGCCAGTGGAACCGCAACGTGCTTTTTCTCTTCATGAGAAACGAGGTTGAGCTTTCTTGGAGGAGATGGCGAGATGCAGCATCAGCCCTACCATACATGCATACAAAGTGATGAAAATGGCAGGTGCCGAAGAACTTTGACAGCTGCATTCAGCTGCTCATTAGATGCATTTCGAGAAGTCGACAGCGGGTCACAGCATCATCAGTGTGACGACAGGCTCTTACCCACTGTTCTTCGCACGCCTGGAACGTCCGTCGCATGAAAACAGATGAGAAGAAACACCACTTCCACTTGCATTTCTCAATTTAAATTTGGGACAACGCATTTCACAATTCAATCGTCATTCATGGAAAACTCGTGGTTGTATGCGCGCATTATACTTTACGAGTTCTATTTATGCTCTTCAGCTTGTTTGGTAGGTCTTCCGAGGCGAAACCCCATCCCCCTTTTATTATAGGGGATCCGTGCTTTATTATATTGGATCGCCAGTTACATCCGCCTTTTTTGAAAATTGGTGATGGTAACATCATTAATTCACATATCGTGGGTCGTCATTCTGTGTCTATTGCGATAATTGGACGAACCACTGGGGTAGAAACCTTGGATTCATGTGTTATTGTTCAGAAAAGGTTGAGACGGCAAGTGGAGGTTTTGTGGAGTTTGCTGGATTAGAAGCTGAGGTATCTCCACTCCACTCCACTCTTCGACGGGAGTAGCCAGCAGATCATGAGTAATTGAGTCGAACGATTTTTCTAATCGGTGTCGTGCAGTAGTAATTACTCTTCCATTGCTAGCATGTGAGGACGTCCAGTTTAATCAGAATCGAGAATCACAAGATCATTCTTACTCAGCATCCATAGATAAGCGGAGGTATTATTGTGGTTTTGGACCCAATCAGTGATCTAGTACTCTTCCTGCTCACACTGTTACATTGATTTACGTCTGATCACGCTTGAGACTTTTTTTCATTGCTCCACCTAGACGTCGAAATTTCACCGCGGATTGTCACGTAGTTGATTTTGGCAATTCAACTTCCACAACAAGGGGAGCAGAAATATAGCACAGTCCATCTGCTAGACCAGGCCCATTGAAGTGAGCTTTGAGCGTCCTAATGCTATCTGCATGTACTTATGTGGTGCTGTTGCTGTACCAGATGTATCTCCTACAGCCGTTAAATGTAGTAAGTACTTCCAACTCACTAGCATATTCACTTACCGCAACGACAAGTTGCCCTCACTAATTGCAAAAGCCCTTGGACAAGATGTGATGCAGAAGGGCCCCGTTGATTCGTAACAGGCCTGAAAACCTTTTCTCTCTTCTCATCCTCTAATTGAATAATAGTACACAACAAGTTCTACAGCCCCTGATATCCACATACGAGAGATCTCAGACGCGACGCCCTTCCAATGTAAATGCCTTCGACAATCGTGCTACACTTTCCCCCAAATATAATACACCAGCACGCCTAATTAGGCCCAACAGGATTAAACCTCGCCTTCGCCGGCTTCTCCCTCGTAACATCAGGATAAACATTCCTCTTCCCCCTCACCCAACTTTCCCTCTCCTCCCCAAACCCTTTGCCCCCTCCCCCACCTACTCTCCCCTCCCACCTCCCCGCCTCCTCCTCCAACGCCGCAAGCCCACCCTCCCTAAACTTCGTAACCTTTTCAATGTTTTTCCTAGTAAGGTCTGTTTCGGGTAGATCTTCCATGCGTTGGCGTGCTAGTGTTCGCGCTGTCATGGAGAAGCGCATATCCTTTGGGCCGTCTACGAGTTCTAGGATTGCGGAGGGGGATTGGTCGTTTGAGAGGGGTTCTATGCGGAGGACGCGGGTGTAGCCTCCTGGCCGTTCGAGGTAGCGTGTGCGGAGGGGGCCGAAGAGTTTGGGGATTAATTCGTGCGGTCTCTGCAGTGGTAGAGAGTGATCAGTAATCTTGCAATGCGTTTTCTCATCTTGTATCATCTCATCTACATTGCTATGCAAAAGTAGTAATAGAATGCAAGAAACATACATAAAATATCTGCATAGCTCTCCGCCGTGACGCCTCTGTATTCTTCTTCCCCAGCGTAATAACCTTTTCAGCTAATCTCTGCGCTTCTTTCGCTTTATGCCATGTCGTTTGTACGGATTCGTGTTCGATGAGGGAGTCGACTAGATTTCGGAGGAGGGCTTGTCGATGTGATGATTTGCGGGAGAGGTGGCGGTATTTTGTTAGGCCGCCTGCCATTTTGATAGGGAAAGGGAAGAAATAGGGGAGGAGAAGATGGTTGTAAAGGGTGGAATGGTGTTTATAGGTGGTTGATGGGTGTATATAAAAGTTGTGGTTGTGGTAGATGGATTTCTTGATTTGGAAGGGCGGGCCGATGGATCTCCGCGAGGGATGTTTTTGATACGACATTCAAGTTTTGAGACGACCACGAATTGATATTACGACAGCTAAACTCACTGCAAAGTCAATTGAACCAGTCAATTGGCATATCAACAACTTATAGCAGCTTTTTCACAGCTGGCAGCGAGCTTCCCACCGTCATCAAGGTTGCCCGAAGGCAGAAATCAACCACATATCCTCGTTTCCATAATTCAATATCACCCATGGGCTTCACATCAGGCCTCGTAAGTCTCAATCTCCTATCCTTCCTATTTCTCAATTACTGACCATACAAAACTACCAGCTCGGCGGCTTCACCCTAACCTCCTCGATCCTATACCTCACAATCCAAATGCACGCCCAAAAACGCGCACACCAATCCGCCCTCCTACGGCAACAATCCCTCATCCTCGAAAATATAATACGACCCCTTCCTGCCGCGCCACCAACAACGGCCCGTGAAGCTAGGGTAGGTGTCGTGGAAAGCGCAAAGGATAGGTGGAATGGGGAGATTGAACGGTTGGTTAGGAGGGCGCAGAGTACGGATTGGAGGCTTGTGGGGGAGAGGTTGGAGAGGGGGGTTGAGGTTTTGGTGGGGAAGCTGGGAGATTTGGGTGGGGAGGTAGGTGGGAAGGTTAGGAGTGAGGGGGTGCCGGCGAATGTTGAGGGAGTTTTGAGGGAGAAGGGGGGGTTGAGGGAGGGGTAGTAGGAGGGGTTATGGGGATGGTGGTATCGGTGCTTATACCCTTCATGTTGCGTATGAGCTATGTATAACCTAGATTCGTTCTCCTTCCGTCCCGCAATTCTTGTACTACTTTTGGAGATGATATATTTGCATCCCCCAGCTGAGAATCCGCGTGGATTACATGATACACCGTACAATCGTCTTATAGTCTATGTTTGGCTCCTTGTATGCATCCGAATAGCTAACGTGCCCGCAGATACTAAGTAATCTTCTACAATCATCCTCGTCGCACGCCATTCCATTCAGGAAAGGAAAGAAAATACAAATAGATTACGTCTTGCCCATCAACTGTGCTGACTATATTTTGCAACTGCCGTTCTCATCTGCCCAAAAAACAACCCCAATCTGTCCAAAACTCTTCCAACCACTCTCGCCAGAAACGTTTTCTCGATCTAATCCCTCCATTTAACAGGCGATGCTCGACTCTAGTAACAAGATTGTGGCTTGGAGAAGAACCAACTGATAGCAGTCATAACGATGCAATGTACCGCGAGCCCGCAAGTAAAGCCTTCAGTTCCACGAACATCAGCGCGTAGACCTAGTACTGCGTCCGTCGCCACCCTCAACGTGGTCGCTTTTCCGGATCCGTCAGTGATTGAGTACCTCGAAGTCTGTTCTCGATTCGAAAGCGTAGAGGCAGAGAATTAGTTCTGTGCAAGTGAAGTGGAGACCTATTTTTGATGTTGGCATCATGCTAAGGTGAAGAAAATACTGTGGCGGATCAGGAGGACAGTATGGCTCAGGAGGGGAGTAGCAACGTGGTGTGAGGGTAAAGGTGGAGGAGGCTGCTACTACCTCAGGTGAATCGAAGTCACGAGGCTTTTGGAGTCCGGAGAAGGGCAGTCCTGTGTAATCCCCTCAACAATCATGTTTCTAAGTGTGTGGCAATGGCGTTTTCCTCTATCCGATGTTCTTACTCGTGTAACCGCCATTTTTGCAAAGCATCGATTTCCAACTCGCGTCCATATACTATCTTGCACTTCCTCTAGGAGAGACGATACTACCTCCTCCTCAATCCATATTTTTTCTTTGATCGAATCTTTGACTTACGTACGCACAAATTCTGCAAACTCAGTTCCCACTTTATATTCGTACACAATCTTACTCTTCTTATGCGCTAGAGTTACCATACCTCCTCATCAAACCAAATGAGTTCCTCTATCTTTCCATATTACACTTGTCTGGCGTGAAATCGCAATGTCATGAACCGAATGCGGCAAGGTAGAAGTGCGTCCTACCTCAATATTAGTTATCCCTTTCCTGTAATTATTTACATACTGAGAATAGCTCTGTATAGATTGAACCTCTTAAAGCTTTTGAGGAGGTGCACTAATCCCTCTATCTAATTATAGTGATTTAAGCATTATATCTGGATCTTCGCCTCTGCATCGATCTATTTGACCGCACTTCTCGCATTTGTCGGCTATGAATAGGTCTTCCAGCTCTTTTCGTTTGACTGAGACATAGCCATAAAGAGGGTATTCGATCCTCGAGGGATAAATCCCAGCCTTCCCAGTTTAGTACGGCTAAGAAAACAAAAATGAAAGATATGAGTATTATAAATAACTTTGCTGCTGTTTTTTGTCTAGAAAATTACGAAGACTGGGAGAGCTAGTCGTCCCACTGGAACGCTTTATTCTCTTTCTTTGACATTGGTGGTCGGTGAATTGGAGTTGTATAGCAGTCCATCTAACTTAGTGGTCTGGCGTAAGCTTTAGTAGTTATCGAAAGCGGCACATGATGTCCCTGTGCTGATGTGCAGGCTTCGACATTTGCAGAAATTACGAAAATCGTAGTGTAAATTGGTCTTGATGGATCTTTGTGCATTGTCTATACTGGAACCAGTATATGACGCTTGCGGCAGTAGAACATATATCCCTTTGATGACCACGAAGAACAATGCGGGTTGCCGACGTGTTACCACAAAGGGTCGAGAAAGGAAACCGGAAAAAAACCAACATGATGTAGGATTTTTGTAGAGGGAACTTTTATATTTGGTGATCTTGAAGATAACCTTCTTCATGGAACATACACTCAATGCTATTCGCCAAGGCCTACAAAATGGGTGTCGTGAAGTGTTGTCCCTGCTCAGGGACCACCTCCACTGGAATGTATCCGGAAAGACACTTCGTGATACAAATATCCAGACACAACCAAACATACTGCCGATCACCTCGAAGGGAACCACGAGGGCCACCCTCGCGGAACAAATCAGCAGTATATAGTCCAGGATCAAAAGACTTCAAAGTATCGTGGCGGAAGCGAGACAGAATCATCATGGCCGGTCTCAGCAACTCAATAGATTGATACGTCGGAACAGGGCCTTGGAGTCCTCGTTGCAAGCCGAACTTATTCGTCTGTTACGAATCCAGAGAGCTGTACAAGATTGGAGCCGTGCGAAGAAGGAGTTGGACACTTCAGGCGTCCCTCTTCCACCTCTTCCTGAAGACCTGAAGTACCTTAGTCTAGACGCAACTATACCCCGTAGGAGTACTAAGGCACCCTCGCTATCGAAAGCCAGCCTAGTGGTAGCAAGCCCCAAAGTAGGCAATGCGGAGAACGTGAATAAAGAAGTAAACCCCAAGAAAAGAAAATACGTGCCTGATTTGAAGACGGCATTGTGGGGCAATGCAAGAAACTCAAGGCATATCCAGCGATCCCCTGGACACTCTGAGAGAGCAGTGCAAGACTACATCAAGTCTACTCAATTCAAGGAAGATGCTGGATCACTGGAGGAGCATTGGGAGGAGCTAGAGCAGAAAGTGGCTCGATTGAAACGTGGTCACACGAAGGTGGTATCTTTGGAAGCCCATGTCGACCACAGATTAGAGTTGAGGAACGTTCGGGAGCCTATGCTTAAGCCATTAAGAATACTCGTAGTGCCTAAAGAGGAAGTGCATCAATGGGGAAATAGAGTAATGACCTGGATACATATGAGTGTCAACGACGCCAAAGGTGACGTGCGCAAGGCCAGGAACAAGGTGAGAGAGTACGGAGTGGACCAAGACGACTTGAGCGACGACTCATATCTGAAGCCGCCTTTGTACGAGAGTCCAGAAAACGAGCGGCAACGAACTCTAGCGCTGATAGACTACGATGATGCGGACCGCGAGATGAGCATAAAATGGCTGCAGGATAGGCTAGATGATGAAGTTGAGTCTGCAGCCGCTAGAACGACTACAGATCTTAGAATTGAAGCCGCCGCGCGTTTTCCGGAGGATAATGATGGCGGTATCTTCTTTTATCAGTACGGAAATGCCCGGTTGAGAACTTGGAGGAACTTGCAGCTCAGATATGCGGTCCACACTTTTGAAGGTCGTGGACGGCAAGCGCCTGTTCAAGATACGACCGAAGAAATTACTAAAGCTCATGCAGAACAAAGGCGGTCAATCAAATTTCCGAGGGAGCTGAGAGTACATCGGATTCTGGGCCCTCGTACCAAGGCGTGGCTTCACGAAAGGGAGCCAGATTTCTTTTCTGATATTTCCTTTTTGAGCGATGAATAGGAGTCCAATCACGTGAATTGTTATAGCTGTATTAGGTGCCTTAGGAACAATTAAATCAAGAACTAAACACTTCCCATACTTACTACCGACCGCACGTGAAGAGTTTAGGGTCTGCAACCTTTACCACCACCACCACACTTGTCACAGCCAAGGTATCTGACAAACTTTCACCACCACCACCATCACCACCACCACAACTTGTAAACGTAAAGCACGCTCATCATACTACCGCCATTGACACCACACTTAGCGGAACCAACAAAACTCAGAAAAATCCCGAGATAAGCGGACGCGGATGGCGGACGATGACCCAACAGCGAGCCGTACTAGGCAAAAATTGGGCACAATACCCAATACGAACACGAAGAACGAACACACCATCTCCAATGGCGACCTCCAGCGCACCGACTCAGTACATTTTTCAGATTCCGAGAACGACCATAACGGAGCCCCGCCAGTTTCACGTAAGGGGACTAAATCGGGAACGAACAAGCTCGCGTTGGAGGCTGAGAATGAGATCTTGAAAGCGAAGTTAAAGGGCCAAGATGAAGAGTTGAAGAGTAAGGACGAAGAGTTGAAGAGCAAAGATGAAGAGCTGAAGAGCAAAGATGAAGAGTTGAAGCTTGAAACCGAAGAACTGAAGCGGAACAAAGCTCTCATCGAGCAATATTCGAAACAGGTCCAGTGGTATAAGGCTACAGTTACTCGTTTGGAGCGCGAGCTGGAGACCATGAACAAGGTAGGAGCGGATTCGAATGGAATCAACATCGATTTGAAGGATGAGAATCAGGCGACTAAAGAGCAAACTCCGAGCGAAGGACGAGGATCTCCAAGAATTGAGGGACGAGATCAAGAGGTTGAACAAGGCCATCCCCACACCCCATGAACTTCAACTAGAGAATCAGAACACGGCTCACGACCGGAAAGCGGAGCGTATAGCGGCTTGTTCGAAGTGGCGAGAACAGGGAGTTGGCGTCATACTTCATGTGAAAATCACGATATCACCGGCGATGGACCTATCCAAATCGGACGACGACACCACTATCCGGTTCATGGAAGTCGCGAAAAGGAGGTTTCGAGCCTGTGTCAAACCCAGATATGTTGTCATCCTGGGCCCAGTCGAGAATGGAATCCTTGCCCTGCCATTAGGCGCTTCTGGAGATATGGGGCTAGCAAACAAAGGTTCATCCCTCTTTGACTGGTTCCATTTGGCGTTATCAGGCAATCAAACTCCTTACGACGACAACTTTGCCCGCACAGCGTACTACTCGCTTGCGCGGGACAAGGTCGCACTTAGCGACAACACATGCTTGAAGTTAGAGCCTATGGTGATTCCATACGACTGGATTGAATCCAAGAAAGGCGCTGTTGATAGGCAATCCATGCTCAGAGTCGTTAGCACGCTCAGCGAAAATAACACGATTCGATCGTTTCCTGAGAGTTTGCAGAACATTTGGATCCCCAAGTGGACACCGGCCACCTTTCCCAACTGGCAGCGATGTGCAAGCGCAACATGGGACTGCCGGAGTCAAACAAGAGAAGGAGGAATTCGCTACCCTCAGTATCCACTGCTTCCGCCGCCCTTCAAATGCATTTGGGTAGCTTAAAGCTCCAGGGCCAGAAGAAGGGAGAGATCGAATTTGAACGTGATAGTAAAAAAGGTCGGACTATGTTGGCCCGACGTGATACTGGATATTATTGAGGGACTGTATCAGGTTGGTTGTTTTCTCTCTACGCAACGGTGCTTGGGTAACAGGAGAAAGATATGGCAGGTTGTTCAGCTTCTGAGTTCGGTGAACAGCTTTCAAGGAGCTTGTCAGCTTAGATATCCCTGAATGTTTTTGACAGCCGCGGCTCTGTGGTGATGTATTGCGTCTTTCGAGGTGGATACCTAGACCTCACCACTAGTTCCCAAAAGAGCCCAACTCTAGACAAGAATGGTCGTCATACTACCCTTAGTGAAAGTGACAATTCTCAACTATGATTGAACACTTGCTTGAAGCAACTTACTCGTAGTTATTCATATAAGGTTACCCAGTATCGATGAAGAGAATTAGGCTCCCCATGGACAAATCATCATCGTGACGATCGCGTACGTTTGAGATGCTGATTCTCGATGGCGTTAAAAATAGAGTTTTCAGGATCATCGCAGGAGAAAAGTAATATCAAAAGTAGTAGGTTGGGACATATTGTTGGATGGATTGAAGATGGTAGTAATCAAGTTGACGTCGTCTGTGGTCACTGGCTTTCAGGGTCTCAGGATTACGTAATCATCCATCCGCCTCAGTCCCACAGGTCCTATCCCTTTTCCTTCTACCTCCACACCCACGCCTCCTAATCGTCATCTTTCTGTTCCCATGGCGAGACACAAGTAAAAATTTAATTTCCATACAAATCCAAATGGTCCTGCCTCATCAATTGACCATTGAAGGTCAAACCGAACAAAACATGAATTTTCATACTCCCATTTGTCTATTTATTTGCAGCAATACGCCATGAGAACACTCCAATCGAACGATAATGACAATGATTTGATAGGTACTTCCAATTTTGACAGGATGATCAAATCGAATACCTCAAGCCGTTGAGCCACTTAGAGTAGCACGCCATGAGAAGGGAAATACTTAAAATCCCGATCCTGTTACAGGACTTGCGGTACATCTATCACAATAATGATGAAGTTTGGTATTTCACGTAATTTGCCAGTTGCTAAGTGCAAGATATTTATCTAATCATTGCGACGAAACCCTTGGAAGAAGTTTTGGTTTTGCTGATTTGAAGGGACATCTAGGAGGTAGTAATGGCTTGTAAAACGATAGAGCTCCATCTCCGCTCGGTGATGATTATGATCCTTTACCAACAGCTCTTGATATTGGGTTCGTCTTGTGATGATGAATACCTCCATTAATGCAAGGATGAAGAGTAATACGCAAAGGGAGATATCCGACAAATACTAATAGGGAAGTTGATACCCCCTTTCCATGTACAAGTCCTTCTTTGTCAAACAACGCCCTGGCAGAGAAGAGGGGGAAAGGACGAGCACTGGACGGACGAAATATCGCAATTGGACATCCAAAAGGAATGATCTTGAGAAAAGGAAGCCCGCCTGCCATCTGTCTACTTTTAAAGCTGGCCAGCAGAATCATCAGCAATCGCTTTGTCTCAATCGAGAAAACCTCCAACCCCAACGTCAATTACATTGCTTTAATTATCCCACATCTTCATCCTCATGGAAGTTAGACCAGCATATCCAAAGTTAAAGTCATTCTTACCCACACAATACCATTTACGAAATTTCCACGTTGATGCCGAATCTTCTTTCATTTCTTACTTACAGGTAAATCACATATTTGCGCCTTGCCAGCCTCTGTGAAAATGGTATAAAAGCCACATGTCGCTGGAAGTACAATGAACTGCAACAATAAACGATTGCACGGGTTGATCGCCATGTGATGGACCTGAAAGAGTCTGAACTAAGTGAGGGCCAAGCCGACGCCTTTGCATTTGTATTTATCCAAGGGAAATGCGGAGTAAGATGGAAAAAAGATTGTGTGTGCCGAAAATTGCTTAATGCGATATGTTATACTGAAGTGCTTCATCGTATTGTGATGACGAACTCCGTTGGATAGAGGAATATACTCACTATGAGAATCATGGTATTTGTAAACCGCATCATCATCACAACCCGGCGTATGTTTGAAATTTGAAAAGATATATCTTGATTCATCAAGTGAATCCGTTTAGACTCTGCCTCTTTTGGTAGCCGTCAAGGAAAGTTGGTCAAGGTATGGTACAAGTGTGCGGCCCACCCACAAACCTAATAGCTTCTAGCTGACCATGTATGCCTTGCATTGCACAAAGCGTGGAGGGGGAACTTGTTCCTTTTAAACTCAATCTCGCCTTCAACAATATTGTGTTTTTTTAGTCGATTTCACGTCATCAAACCAAAACGGGCTATATCACCAAGTCAACCAGGGTCATCGGGAAAGTGAAACATCGTGGAAATGAGTTTATGAGTTAAGGACATATCATCCAGGCGGCAGTAGCGGCGGCGATAGTTTCATCTGCAAAGAAACCAAAGTCTCCATATGCGATATCCACTTCCCAGCGAAAACTTCTTCAGTAAACCGTCTAGCACTCTTCCTAGCCCTCAGTCTCATAGCAACTTTCTCCTCCACCGAAAGATCAAGGGCCTCTCTAAAAGCATCCGCATACTCCTCTTCCGTAGAAGCATGAAACCCTAAATAAATCAAGTTAGCAAACACCCCTTACAACCTTTTACAACCCCTCCAAGAAAATTGTACTCACCAGTCCTTCCCCCCTCAACCATCACAACAATATCCCCCCTCGGCCCCCCGCTATCATTAACAACACTAATCAACCCACTAGCCTCATACTCCACGACCCCAATCCCAAAATGCTCATTCCACATCCCATTCACACCGACACTACTCCTTCCCAGATGTTCCAACACAACAGGCCATTTGGCATCGCATATGAATTCCACATCTTCCTTAATTCCTAGGGAATGCACTAGGAGGCGGAGTTTGTACACGCGTTTTTTGTCGTCGTCGTCGCGGACGGAGCCTATGAGGATGAGTTTGGGGCGGGTTGATGCTGTGGTGGACGGGGAAGGGATAGTGGACGGGGAAGGGATAGAGGAGGGAGAAGGGGAGGAGGGGGATGAGGGGGATTGGGGAAGAGAGTGTAGGAGGCGGGAGAAGGACTGTATTATCAGGGTGTGGTTTTTTTCGGGGCGGAATTGGGCTATATATAATAAATGTGGTAGGCGGTCTTTTTCGCTTTCGGCTGAGACGGGTATGGCTGTTTCGAGTTCCTCTACCGCTACGGGTGGGAAGACGACTTCGATTGCGTGGGAGGAGGGGGAGCGTTTAGGTCCCCATAGAGAACGGATATGCGATTGCGTCCAGGAGGAATTGGTCATGACTACATCGATCGTAGAACCAGTATGGGAATACAACCAAGCGAAAATGTGCCAATACATCTTCTTGGCTTTACCCCTCCATCCCACTCCTGCGCCTGCATTAAGTCCCTTCCCTTTTGTCTCATCATCTGAGGCGTCGAGGGATTGCAGCATATCCATTGATATCGTTGGATAGTGCACGTACGCTGCTGTGGGTACATTGGGAAAGAGTAATTTTGACAACCAGAGCGCGAAGGAGTAACCCATTGTATCAATGAATATGTCGGGGACGAGGAGGGTGAATGCGTCGAGGGATAAGATGAGGGACCCGAGACTTTGTCCTAGGAGGGTGAAGTGGGGGTATGTTGAGGAGAGGACGTAGTGGCGCGTGGAGAGGTAGAGGAAGTGCAGGGTTGGGGGGTGGAGGGTTATGTTGAAGCGATCCTAATGTCGTGTTTGTATCAGTACATATACTCATCTGGTTTTGGTTAGGGAGTTGAGATGATATATACATACTTGTACTCGTTTTATAATCTGCTCTTTCGCGGTATCGTGATCACCTGTGTAAACCACACATACTGCTTCAGGCCACCTACGTTGACACGCCCGTATAGCAGCCCATAATACTCTCTCCCCACCTCCACCAGCATTACAAAAAGGGTGGAAAAAGCCAATTACACCCTTCCATTCCTTGTCGGGTTTATCACCGTTTGGGGCACTACCAACAGCGCACCCCTCTATCTTTTCCCAATCACCATCTTCAGAGATTGGTAGCGGTAATCCCTGAATTTGTAAGTCGGATTTTGTGAAATCGAAAAGCGTTTCTCGTCGAGAGAGGGTTTTGGAGCGGATGTGGGAACCTAAGATGCGGGAGAGTGTGTGGAGAGCGTAGGGGATTATCCAGGGGGAGAGGAGGAGGATAGCGAGTGTGGAGAGCAGTATCACTGCCATAGCTTAGAGGGGTATCATAAGGAGTTCTTTGGTGTTCATACTACCCAGTTTGGGAGCGAGGTTGACTTGATGCAAGGTGAGTCGCGCTTGGAAAACGTGTCAGACAAGGGTCCAGCTTCTGGAGTTTCGGAGACTTTTTGGTGGAGCTTTCAGATAGCATCATTTCCATCCCAAAACACTTCAGATGAAAAGGTACAAATATAACCAATTCATCTTCAAGAACTTGAAATCTAACGGCAAACAGATGTCCCGTCTCCTTCGCCGTCTCATCCCACCCCCGCGAACACCCCTCCAATCCCTCCTCCGCCTCCCCCCAACCATGCGAACAACAATCTACAACCACCCGTCACAATCCCGCCAAATCTCCCTCTTTCTAACAGATTTCCCCCACACAATCCTCACAACCCTCCACGCCACTGGTCTAACATGGACCTACGCAATCCCCATCTCCGCCCTCCTAATCCGTCTTTTCATAACAGCAACCATAACACTCCCATCGCGCTACTCCATTCAACGCCACATGCAAATTATACCTTTTCAATCTGCATATAGGCATTCTCAAAATGCGCTTATGGTTGCGGAGATCAAAGACAGGAGGAGGGTGAAGGGCACGGTGGATAGGGTGGCTACGCAGAATACTGTTGATGAGAGATGTAAGGTTTATGATGCCAAGTTGGAAGGGGAGTATACGAAGTACGGGTTCAAGTTTTGGAGATGGTGGCCTCTGTTGCAGTTTCCTGTTTTTTTGGGCGCGATGGAAACGATGCGGGCGATGATTGGGATGAAAAGTGGCATTCTGGGTATGCTGGTCGCGCCATTGGGAACTGGTGAAAGTGGAATGGAAAAGCAGGATGTGGTGGAGACTGCTACTACTACGGCAGCAACAGCCATCCCAAGCACTCCCACAAAATTGCACACAGAGCAAGAAATGACCATAAACGAACTATTCGCCCCAAACACAATACCAGACTCCCCACCCCCCTCCTCCAGCCCCACCACAGACCCAGACACCTACTACAACACAACCTGGCTCGAACCCACCATGAGCATCGAGGGCCCCTTTTGGATAACCGACCTCACCCTCTCGGACCCAACAACCTTGACCCCCCTCCTCGTCTCCATACTAA
Organism: Tothia fuscella; assembly: GCA_010583015.1. Taxonomy (NCBI): domain Eukaryota; kingdom Fungi; phylum Ascomycota; class Dothideomycetes; order Venturiales; family Cylindrosympodiaceae; genus Tothia; species Tothia fuscella. The sequence goes on along the minus strand of MU007029.1, from coordinate 244,911 downwards.
TGATATGCAACATCCTCTTCACAGGGCCCAAACCTTTACCAGGTGTGGTACTCTCACCTGGAAAGAGGGGTTTACAAAGGGGTTTAGTTGTTTTCGCTGTGTTGCTTTGGCCATTGACGATGCAATTCCCGGCTGGGTTGGTTTATTATTGGGCGTGGAGTTCGGGGTGGGGGTTGGGGGTTAATTTGTGGTTGGATAGGGTGTATCCCCTCAGGCCGGCGGTGAGGGGGTGTAGGAGGCCGTTGAGGAATAATTGATGCTCAGAGCGTTGATTTATCACTGCATCCTCTGGCCAAACTTCCTCTTTGGGAAAGATTTCTTGTCGGATTTAGGTGATCTGAAGAACTCCGCAGCTGTGTTATGCATTTTGGAACTTTTGGATCGACACTCCACTATGAGATGAATTAGTCCTCATCATGATTATGGCCCTTTCAAACCCATTCCCGATCGGTTCCTCCATCTTACTTTTCTACCATTGTTTTTCCAACCTTACTTCTTCTTCTGCTCAAATCACAACACTACGCCTTCATACCGTTCCTACCTCTACGCAAATTAGGCAAAAACGACAACAAGTCACAACTTTAAGCTTTTGTGCTGTATAGGGTTGTAAGCCCATCAACCCACAACCCACCAAATCAGATACTTACCATCAGATCCGCATACTACAACCTCCAACTCCACGGAATCAACAAAACCAACAACACTACGAGCTTACATCTACCCTAAGAATGCAGACCTCCTAGGAGTTCTATTTAAAGTCTAACCCTTATAAACCACTCGTGAATGAATCTCCTTAGCCATGAGTTGCGGCAATGATTGAAGGAATCGTACACGCGATGGTGGGACGAGGTTTCCCGAGGGGTGTATGCTGAGTGTGTTTGCGGCGTGGAGGGGGAATGTCTTGAGCAGAAGAGGTGCGCAAATGGATATCGACTTTATATTCCCATCCTTTCCCTTTCTGCTCGGGTTGCAGTTTTGCTACTATCGGCAATCACAGCTCTGGACGTAGATCCTGAGGGATGTCATTTTAGCAACACAGACCTCTGATATAATTTGGTATAAAAGCACATCAAGAAATCCTGGGAACTCATTCTGCAAGCTTGATACTCCTCACGGACAATCCGTTTATGGGACGTGTCCCCTCTGGACAAACTGAGTTTCTCGCACCTCGATTTTTGTTTGCTTGACAATGATGCCGGCTCATTGGCTGCAATCAGTTGTTTGGGTGTATGGTTTATGCTCTGTTCTTTTGACGAAAATTATGAAATCGTCACCATCGCATGGTGATGAACATAACGTTCTGTTGGAGATGCTACTCATGGAAAAGATTCTAACCTAAATCATCATCAGATTATGCAGAAATCTATCACTTACTCAAACAACATCGTACCTTCCAGTCGGTGTCCCCGTTCTGGACAAGACAATGTTCAAAGCTGTAGTCAGTGGAGGAGAACAAAGCATGGTAATGGGACAATATTTGCGAGATCCACTCCATTCGGATTGCCTGGATCTCACTGTCATGGACTGGGTAGAATCAATTCCTTGTGGTCAGTGGTGTTATTTATATCTCCTGCGGTTTTCGAGATGGAGATAGTGAGATACGAGCGAGCTGAGTAAAGGGAAGGGGGATCGTACTTGATTGGTTGTTTATCCCCATTCCTAGAACTCTAGGAAGGTCACGGTTGGAGAGGTAGGTGGAGATTTTGGGCGATTCGGATCGGGAGTTGTCGAGTTACGAGTGGAGAGGCTGAGAGGGACATTGGAACGGTGGTGGATGAGGGGGAAAAAGTTTCTGGGATGAGGTATCCCGGAGGAGGGATGTATGAAAAGCCTGTTTGTGGACATAATTCAGGTGGCAGGAAGTTAATTTTGGCATGGAGAGGTGTGTAAATGCAAATGGCAAAGAATTGGTAATCTAATGCCCTTCCTTCTTTCTAGACTCAGTGCACTTTTGCGTCCCAGTCAGTAATCATGAGTACATCATTCTAACAGTAAATTCTGTGACTCTACTCTTTGATGTACTTCTTTAGTTCAAAAGTAGACAAGAAACCGCTGGATTCGATTTCGCAAGCTTGAAATAACTCCTCACGGAATATACGTCTCTTTAATAACTAAACTCAATTATAAAAAAGATTGTCTATAACATTATCTTCGGCCCTAAACTCCTCCGTAGGTAGAATTTCGACGAAATTAAAGCTCAAACTCCTCCTCTTCGACATGGAAAACACCACTTTCCACGCTCGCCTTCGCAGCCGCCTTCCGCGCATCGTTCATCATGGCCTTTGGCCCACAAAGGCTAACCGCTATATCCGTGTCCTTGCTCCCGTCTTTCACGCACCGAAACCATTCCGAAAGGTTGGGCCGGTGGTGGTGCACTATTCCGGGACCGTCATACTTTTCCACCGTGTTGTCCAAAGCAAACTCTTCCTGCCCTATTGCAGTAGTAGTCTGCTCAGAACTATTACCACCACCGGTGACATGAATGGTTACGTCCATCGTGACGGGCATTGAGGGATTTGCAGCCAGAGATGCCAATTTCTTGAGCTCGTCTGCAAACCACTGTGAGTGCTTCTTCTCTTTAATGACCCAGAGGAGATGGATGTGCCATTCGAAGCCCATGCCTGTTGTTGTTGTTGTTGTTGTTGTTGTTGTTGATGCTGCTGCTCTGTTGACAATGTAAGATGCGATGCTAATTCCAGGAGTGATTCCTATGCCGCCGGCCACAATGACAATAGTGCGATACCGGTCCCATTGTAGTCGGCCAATTCCGTATGGGCCATCCAACACCATCCGTACCGCAGACGCCTCGACCATAGGCATTGAACCGACCACAACTTCCTGTCCGCCTGTCTCCGAATCCATTCGATCCTCACACTTTCTCGTCTCCGCGAGTAACTGAGCTTTCTTTGAATAGTTGCCCAACCCACGGATTGCGATTGTTCCTTCGCTATCGCCCGGCGCCGATGCAATGCTAAAAGGATGCCAATTCAGGTACGAGATACTCGGGACTTGTATCCAAGCCATCTGGCCCGGATAAGCCGCTTGCACGCCTTCGAACTTGAATTTCGTGAGGTCCCTAGGGTAGTACGTGACAGACTTGACAACGATCTTCCTAAACCTATGCGCGAATCGAATGACCCTGTCAATAGCCCACAAGCCCAACCCAGGGAGGAGGAATTCTGGGCCCTTTGAGGCGTGGTAGAGAGCACCGGCGATGAAAACAAGGAAGAGGAAGTGGGCGTAGTAAAAGACCTCGAACCAGCGTCGGCGTATAAAGCTGAGGGATGTGATGTAAACAATGGCGAGGGCAACCCAGGCCACGATTCCGACCCGAATGCGCGCATTGACCACAACAGCTGCGAATTGATCGGTGCGGACGAATTGCTGGATCGTCAGGCTCAAATGAAGGGTTGCGTGGGCAAATGTGGCACGGCCGATCCATCGATGGTAATTCAGCAAGATCGGGGTGGGGATGCGCAGTACAATGGAAAATAGGTTAGTTCTTGCCGCGAGAAGTAGGCCAAGTCCCGCATTAGCAATGGTAAGCCATCCGTATAGCTTGTAGTCCGTAGAGTATAAAAGCCGATTCCATCCCCACAGAAAGTTGAGGAAGACAAATACGAAAAGACGAAACAGGGAAGGGAGTCGATGGCGTGTTATGAAAGAGAGCAAAGGTGGTAAGGTGATGATTTTGTGCAAGAGGACGTATGGTTTCCAATGCTTTGCTGGTGATACAGATGAGCGGGCTTTTTGGCGTGATGTTAGCTGCTAGTTACGGCTTCCCCAGCTTATAAGGAAGAAGGACACATTACCTCCACCTTTTTTGTAAGTCATGAAATATGACGGGAGTCGAATGAGGCTCTCACAAAAGAGCATGCCAATAATGCATAAGAAGTAAGCCCGGGCAGCAGTAAGCTGGTCTTCCACCACAGGCTGGAAGGTTTTGGCCGAAATCATTGTAAAGTTATCGAAGCAATGATGCAATTGAAATTAAGAGATGAAGGTTCGAAGCAATGATGCAATTGAATTAAGAGATGAAGGTTCTGGAGATATGCTCATCATTCCGAGTCGAAAGAGAGAAAGATATACATCGGGCAATTTGTTTTCGTTTGGAATCAATACAGGCATTGCAAATAAACGGCAGATGTGTTTTCACCCTAGCTTATCATAAGTTGCTTCAGCCTTCAGACGGATCCATGCGAATGCACATGGTAAGTAAGCCCAGTTCATTTTGCTGAAGTTTGGGTAAGATGGTGGAGAGAAATTGTCCAGTTGAGAAGCGACGATAGCATAATCGGTTTCGGCTGAGTAGTAGAGGCGCATTCAGAGCACTCGTCGATCAAGTCCTCATTGTGGCCTTAAAAGTTAGAATGGTCGATTCCTAATCCCCAAATCGTTTGCTTATTGGTCCCGAGTTGTGCTGCGGATGCCGGGCGCCAATCAGATCCAACCTCGATTTGATTCCTATTCAAAACGCCTTTTCATGAGCCAATTCAGAGTAACCTATTTTAGAATCTAAAACGGCGATTGTGCCTCACCGATCTTGTAATGGACATTGCTGAAGAACAATTCAAATTCAAATTCCAAATTCCAAATTATTTGGAACGACCTGCAAGCTTTTCAAACTGGCTCAAAAGAAAGCCCCCAAAGAGAGATTGCGGTCGGTAAGATAGCGGTATATAGTCCAGGCTGAAGTCCATGCCTAAATGATTCTTTTCCATCAAATACATCACCTTTGGAATAACAAAGACTCTACACTTCAAAATCAAACAACTCCTCAAACTCACATCTTACCATACCATATCTCTTTCCATATCAACTCTCGCAAACACTTCATCGCAATGCATGCCCCAACCATTTTCGTCTTGGCTCTAGCGGCCACTGCCATTCAATTCGTCTCCGCCCAAGACCCATCAGCCCAGAAAATTGGATGGAGCGGAAAACTCTCCTCCCTCGATGGCGGCCTCGGTGGCACCGTCTCCGTAGTTGACTCCAAGAACCTCATGATCAAAGGCTACACCCTCGCAGACGCCAGCGCACCAGCTCTTTACTGGTGGGGCACAACCGACGGAGTCCTCAAAGACGGCTTCCGCATCTCCAACAAACAAGTCAAGGAGAAGGCAAGCACCAATAGCCTGACCATTATGCTCGATGCCGGGAAGACGCCCGCTGACTTCTCGACCGTCGGTTTGTGGTGCGAGAGGCTCAATGCGAACTTTGGGCAGTCTACTCTGGTTGCTAACACCACATCGACTGCCTGGACATCTACCGCCGCTGTTTCTTCTAACGCTGCCTCAGCCGCTGCTTTCCCCACAAAAACCGGTGCTGCTTCCGTCAAAACTCTGGGGTGGACTGGAGGCGCCATTGGTGCCGCTGTTATGCTTGCGACTCTCCTTCTCTAAGGTTGCCAGTGGTTAGGGTTAATTGACCAGATGGAAAAGGTAAAGGATATTGTGGTCGTAGTGTCTTTTCCTTCTGCCTTTTCTTCTACTGGGCGGTGCGAGACTTTGGTTTTGGGCGCTAGCTGTTGCGTCATTTGTAGTTAGTCAATTGAGTTTGGGTACATGTCCTCTTTCACCGTCCAATAAATGAAATGAATCCAATTGGCGAGATAAACTGCGTTGTGCACTTTTCTGATTCTTGAGAAAAGGGTGATGTACTCGACGACCTCATGGGAGAATTTTCTTTTCGACTGGGCTGCGGCATGGACCGTGTAAGTGAAGTAATACTTTCTTAAGTGCCGTTGATGGAGAAGATTGGCTTAGAATGAATATAAAGATCATTAGCATGCCTCCATGCTCTTCATCATCTACAGTTCATAACCCCAAAAACCATGATTATTTTCTTTTCCCGACGGAGTATCTGGATTGAAACCCACGCAGCCTTCACCGTTAATCGTAGTTTGTAGCTTTGGTGGCACAACTGTTGACGCAGCTCCTCAGTCTGTCTGACCACTCTGTGATACCCATGCGTCTCCAGCCTTCAAAGTCGATGCCAATTTTATACCAAATTATGGGTGTTTCAGCCTCGTGCACAGCCGGCCCACAAGCACTTTCACAAGGTGAGACCAACAAATTTTTCCAGTTCATACTCTAGGTTTGTAATGGATCTCCTGCTTCATGTCAGATTAACTATTCCTAGGTGTGTTGCAATCATCGGTGAGTCGGCATTCTTCCTAATTTTGGTCGTGTATCAGATTTACGAACCGCCACACTCGCCAATCGAATACCTACTGTATATAGATCAGCACAACCAATATTGATGCGTAGATGCGAACTGCAAATTACAGTATAGAGCTTATAGGTGAATATTGATTCGTTAAAAAGTCTTTATCTCAAATTGAAACTGCGATCGGAAATTAATAGTTCATAATGATAAATGCTGCGGTGCTTGAACTGTATAGCGTTGTTAAAGTATAGAGAGTACCTACATGCTATTTAGTATAAGGCTTAGCTTTTTACCTTACCCTGATCTTTGATGCTCAAAGCTATACTTTTTCCTTTCCACTCATTCATTCCCCACACTCCTTTATCATGTATCTCACACCTCTCACCCTCCTTCCCCTCCTCTTCCAACCCGTCCTCTCCAACCCCATCACTCCCACCGCCCCAAAAGGCAAAAAAGTCCAATGGATGGGCCACTCCTTCCACTTCTTCCTCCCAGAACCAGTCGCAAAACTAGCAAAAGAAGCAGGAATAGTCGGACATGAAACCATCGGTGTAGACAGAATCGGTGCCTCTCTCCCTTGCCAACATTGGAATAAGGGAGGCACAGGAGAGACTGATACCAATGTTGTGAAAGATGTACTTAAGGCGGGGAAGGCTGATGTTTTGACTTTGAGTACGAGGGAACCGGCACCGGATGAGTGCATTTCTAAGTTTGCGCAGTTGGGTGTACGTGAAACCACTCCTTTCTCCAATCGTGGTATCCGAGTAAAGGAAAAAGAGTTTGGGAAATGGATACTGATAACAAAATAGTTCCAACACCGCAAAGACATGCACCTCATGGTCCACGAAACCTGGCTTCCCCAATCCACAGACAAAACAACAGAAGGATGCGTAGACTGGGGCTGCTCCAAACGCGATGCCGCCACCTTCGATTTACTAGAGGACACAAGAAATAAACTTGAAGTTCCCTTCAAGAATCGATTGAGAAACCAATTGACTGGGTTGAATAAGCAATTTGGTGCTAATATGACGACGTTGGTTCCGGTTTGGAGTGCTGTTATTAGTTTGCGTGAGAGTAAGTTTTGTGGTTTTACTTTGATATGACAAGATTGGAAGATATTAATTTGGGGTGATAGTGGTTGTGAAGGGGCAAGTGCCTGGTGTACCGAAGCAGTCGTCTTTGTTCAAGGATAATTTGGGACATGCACAGAAACCATTGGCGGATATGGCTAGTTACAGTAAGTTTTCCCGCAATCACACTTTTACTTCACTTGTCAGGCTTGCATCTAACAACAATTCAGTGTGGCTCGCCGCGCTTTACGGGGTAAATCCAGTCGGATCTAAGGTCCTTGCTGAGGGCACTCCAGCAGGCCAAGCTGCGGTCCTGCAGAAGTTGGCTTGGGATACTTTGCAGGCTGAGCCGTTGAATGGACTTTCTGGATAAGGTGTTCGATTGAGAATTTCGAAATGTGTATATAATTTTCTGATGAAATGAGATGGGGATTTCCAATGCCATGGTTGCAAAATCGAGGGAGGTGATCAGCGCGTTGCGGCTTTCAGGGGTAAGTCTAACCGGATTGGGTAACGTAACGACATCCCATCCCATGGTCCAGCATGATTGCCTTTTCGCAAAGAGTTGGATGATTATCATTATGTGAGATAGACCCTTTGAGTTTATTTACTTATTCTCCTGTTCTCGCTCGTTCCTTTAAACAAAATGCATCCTAATCTACAATGCTTTATATCCAGTAACAGCTATAGAGCTTGATCATGGATCTGATATCTTCATTGTGAGTATGGAATCCTGACAGTTCCTCCCTTCTCTTACTTCATAATTTCCAGAAGCTGTACGGTAAGATGTCCTGTTTGATATCTAATGAAAGGAGTAGGTACCTCCCAGGTCTCTTGCGTAATTCTGGTCACCTCTTCCAGGGAGCCGTTCCACTAAGGACCAAACCAAGTATTCTTCACACCCGATGAGTATACTCATGGCTCCCGGTACGATCAATTATATCTACATCAAGACACTGATGAGTTAATCGGCTAGAATCGTTTCATGGAGATTTCAACTTGGTAATGGAAATAATTTTCAGAAGATTTTGCATTGTGACTACCGAGTACCTGAAATGACATCATGCGTGTTAGGCATTGAGCTGGTTGTTATGGTGATGGTGAAATGTGAATGAAAACACTCTTTCCTAATTGAGCGGTCCTCGCTCAAATCGGAATTGATCTACTAGCTTTCCGCACCCAGGCACTTTCCCCATCCGCCCCCTCCAGATTTTCTCTCCTCCCAAATCTTCTAGATTTTCAAAAATTTCTAATTGCAGACTGGAAAAAAAACTGTGTACGCGAGAAAAACAGTTGATACCAAGCGATGATTATCTTGGTACCCACCAACAAGCCTGCACTCTGCACAATTTAAGCGCCTACAATTAACTCGCTTCCCACTACGAGCGAACCATCCTATTACTTTCGCTACAATGTTCAGCACCACAAGATCAAGGGCAGTCCCGGAACAAGAAGCAGATGAACAGCCCGCATCGCGTCGCAGTGTGCGTCAGAAGGTCGCCTTGGAAGAAGATGTGGAGACTTTGGAAACCACATCGGTTCCAGACTCCAAGAAGTCCTCGACTAGAAAGCTGACTAAAGCCCCTACCAAAAAGGGGCCCAAGGCAATCGATGCGTATGGAACAGGACTGCTCAACTTTGTCACACAAGAGCGAGTTCGTCATCAGGCGAGCAGAAACATCGAAGAAGATGTGCAAATACTGGATGCCGAGCCAGAGCATGAGCCCATCAACACACGCAGCGGGAAATAACCACGGGAATCGGGGGCGAATGCCGAGAAGAAGAAAGAGGATAAAAAACGACAATTTTTGGACAATAAAAATAAAAAGATCGAAGACCTGGAGGACGAGCGCCAGAGAGAGAGACGCCGCGTCGAAGAACTTGAGAAAGGGGCCGATGAATAGGCACAAAAAATAAATGACCATGTGGCCGAGATCGAAATGCTCAAGAAGGATCTAGAGGAGCGGGACGTAAACTCCGCGTCCGCAAGGAACCAGATTCATGAGCAACTCGAGACGATTCGTAGGCAGAAATTCCAAATCGAAAACCTTACGAAGGAAATGGAAACACGAAATACGAATGGTTCGTCCGCAAAAATCCAAGAGCATGTTGGAACGATTCAAGACAAGCAAACTCGACTTGACGTTCTCGAAAAAGAGATCATGGAGACGGACAGGAAATCGCGTATCGAAGGGAAAAGTGAACAAGAGCACCTGGAGAAAATTCGTCAACAGCAGGTTGTGATTGACACCATGGAGAAGGATGGAAAAGATTGAGAAATCAAGCTTGCTCAGGAGTCCAAGACCCAAGAACAAGAGATATTTGCTCTGAAAGAAATCAACAGTCAGCAGGAACAAACAATTCATGACTTACACGAGCAGAATATGGCCAAGGAAAGGAGGGTAGGGGCTTTGGAAGCAATGCAACGGGAAGCGGCGGAGGCCGCTGCGAAACTGGAAGAAGAGGCTGAGTGTAAGTTGTCAATGGCCATCGAGGAGACCAAAAAGACAAAGCAGACCCTCCAACACATTACACATCTCCAAGAGTCTCAAAAACTGCAATTCGATGAAGACATCGCTAGATTCCAAGCGCATAGTGCGAGCCTTGAGCAACAACTTGAACATTCACAAGAGACACAACGCCAATTCTCCTGGAACGCTCTCCAAGAAAACATGAAGTTTGCAGATAATTATCCGGGATATGATGAGAGGCGAACCAAATCAGAATTGATAGTGGTCGAAGATGCCATTCAAAGATGGGCCACGTGGGCAGCGGTTCCGTCCCTAGCTAGCACACCCATCGAAGAGCTTGCCAGATTAGAGCCATACCTATCTGGAATGATGCATTCACCGTCTGGCACGCTTCATACCGGCCTAAAGACCGAGGATATGGATGAAGACGCACCTCGAATGGTTTTGACTGCTTGCGTAACGAAGTTTGTTTATGAACGGATCTTGGGAAATCCGTTCTGGTTTATGGACAGACTTATGGGTTCACCTTCAGCAGATGGTTCCGACAATCTGTCAGCGCAGCTGCGAGTCTTGCTCAATCAACTACTTCAAAGTAAGCTCAAAAAATCTGGTATACATTAACATGATCTAATCCTAGACAGCCCATGGCGAAAACGCTGAAAAGGTTCATATTTGGCGATCATCGCTACTGAGAATATTGAATCCAGCCCCTGCAATGGCAGAATACGCACCGTCAGGTGAGCTCCTGCAACGCATGCAGGATGCCATGAGGGCTGCACAGCTAGACGTGGTAGATGAAGCTATCAAGACGTTTTCCATACTTATGAAAGAGCCGAATTCGAGCAAAGGTCGCGAGGCACTGCGCACCGCACTCCTCAATAGAACAGAGCAATGGTCGTTAGGGGATGTGTCAATGAACCAGTGGTGCCATCGCCACTATTTCAAGCTGTCATACATCTCTGACTTACCGACCAATTTCGACAGAGACCAAATGCTGCCAGATAAATTGCACAGGCCCTTTCTAAGGCAAGATCCAGCGCGGCTCGATGGTCAGCAGGTTCAGATGATTCTAGCGCCCGGAATTGTGCGAGTCGGCAAAACTTACGTTGGCAGCACTAGAAGCTCGACCTACACTACATCGATTTTATGGAAGAGAGCGATTGCATGGATGGGCGAGAGTTTCGGCTACAAGAATGCCTGAGGATGTGGACGGTGTGCTGCTTATTGGCCCACGAAATCAGCTGAAGCTGAGAACGAAAGTAATCCCCGCGAGGAGTAGTCCCAAACTAACAGGATTAGGCAGTGAGACAGACTCTTGGCTCCATAAATGTGTTTGCCATGGAGATTAGATGGTGGTTATTATGCTAAGGAAAACAATTGATCTATAGATTCATGTACATTTTCCATTCGTTTTTCCGAAGAGCCATGCATCCGATTCTTTTATACTTGCAAACCAGCAAGCAGCCGTCGAACTTGAGGATTGATCTAATATCTTTAAATAATGTACAGGATGATGATGGCTCATAATTCACATACACCGGGTATATTCCAGAGTCTGTAGCGGTAGACAGCCAGATCATTTCCTAATTGAAGATTTAGAAGTCTTCGCGGTTGCCTGTATGATTATGAACATCTAGTTCTTGCAGCTCTCACACCTTGTAGTCGGATAAACATCTAACGAAAGTATTGAACATACTCATGGCTCCGGGTACGACTCCAATCATCCATATTACGAGTCTGATGCCTTATCATATGAAGTGAGTCCTTCAAAATATGCTTAACATGTCAATGAGCTCTGCCTTAGTCTCCAAAAGAATTCTGGTCCAACCAGGAAGTAATATATGACAAAAGTCACTATTAGTTGTTAGTGGAATATATGTGTCTGCTTGGCAGGGTAGAATGTCCACGCTATCGGGCTCAACATTGTCAGTAAATGACTGGCTTATAACCCGTTATCTTGCAGCAAAACCGTAAAGTAGAGCTGCTCACTGAACCTTATAGGCTGTTCTGTCAGTAGAAGTAGAGCGGTGGAACCATCTATAGAAGGTATGCATCAGAATGGTGGTATCCTTTTCCTTGGCTAGCCGGGGTTTTAATCGAATCCATGTGTTGTCAACGTTTTACAGTATTTCTCATGGTGTCGAGTATCACTTTGCGCAGAATCATACTCTATACTTTCCGAAAAGAATGGTAAATCATGCTCCAAATAATGACAAAGACCGTTTGCAGCACAGAGCAAGCCCAGATCAATGAGGTTTGTGTCACCGGAAATGCCGAGATGAAATGAAGGTCATTGCTCACAATTGACGGTGTGTCTACTGTTGGGCATTGAATCTTGATTGAGGCAACATATAATGAACTTGTAGGCTTTGGCAAATGTTTTTTCTACAACAGTAATGATTTTTGAACTGAATAACGCGAACCTCCAACCTCTACTTGCACCTCGAAAGTGAAACCTCCACCGTCAAAACCATTAACCTCCTCCTCTTACCATTTTTCGATGAAAGCAACGCCAATAATGCTCAAAAGGCCATGGCCTTTCACATCCCTTTCACTTATTTTTAAAGCAAAAGTAGGGGTGATTAGCAAAACCGAGAGCTGATATTCCCTAAACAAGAACGCAGCTCGTGTTATAGTAGTAAGTACAGTAGGAGTAGAGAGATTGAAAATGTCTGTAGAGCAGGCCCCAAGGACCACAACGGATGACTTCGAGTCTTTTTAATCATCAAGACAAGGTAGATCTGCAAGTACATCGTCTGGAAGATGCATCTTTAGAACCTCATCCAAAGCACCAAGAACAACTGCAAGTTTACTGCACGACTTATTAGCTTTTTCATCTAGAAAGAGTAGAAAGAAAGCATGTAGCACATACTTCTTGGGTGCAACTCCGATCTCAAGGTTGCGCTCCTGATAAGCCAACTCAACCTGCCTACGAAGGTAGGATGACTCACCATAGCCACCTGCCATCATAGTGTACTATAGTCTGGTTAGAAGCAATCTTTACTGAAACAGAGATAAACTTACTTCAACTGTACCACCATGCTCAGGTACTTCCGCGGCCGTGTTGAGTTCTTTGATGAAAGCTACGGTCGGATTTGTAGATACCTGCTGGATGCCTTCCATATCGCGCCTACGTGCCAGAAGTCAGCATGAAACAAGATGAGTAACTAGGTGAGGCATGTTCGTACCTATATAATATTATTGCCACATTTTCGTTCGAAAAGTGACGGCCATCGGCAGGGTGGAATCCTTCTCCATCAACCATAATCGTGATCCACAAACATAGCTTCGTCGTTGAGAACATCAACATCGAATGCTTCTTTGGCTTTGTCAAACTCTTTGGACCAATCGCCGACTGGTTCGAACCCGGGGAAGGTCTTGCACAACCAGTCATAGTAACCACCGTTCATGAAGACTGAACCACAGGTACGACCTCCACGGATGATTTCGTGCAACATAGGCGCCTTGTTATCACGATATATGATGTCGTACACGACGCCATCTACGGTAGCACCGCTACAATCGAATATCTATGATGTAGATTAATTAACAAAGTCTCTAAAAACGATGAATGAATCACTTACTGATAGGATCGTTCGCTTCTTTCCCTGTACCGACTGGAAGAGACCGTTGTCTTGGTTTTGCAGCATATATTTGAGCACATGGCGAGCTGCAGCCTCAGACTCGTACATGTTGTGTACTTCGTCAATTGCGCCGCAATCCGAAGGCCGATATTGTGCCTTGGCAGCTATGACCGCTTTACGAAGGGCATTTCGAACGTCATTCTTCCAACCAACGGGAACCGTCACAATGAATCGCATGGGCGTCTCCTCTAAAGTCTTCCTCGAAAATTCTGCTTCGAGACAATCCATGACATAGCCGATCCAGGATGTAATATAGTCTGTGAAGACTAGTGATGCATGCTTCACATCTCTGGGTGCGTGGAGATTAGACTGGTTCATATTGACGATCAATGCATCTGGGATCGATGCTTGCTGATTCATGCCCATCTTGAAGTTCAGATATCTCGTCGATTCTGGAGAAGAGGCTGCTGGCAAGGTGAGACCCCAGTAATAAGCAGTTTCGTCACTGCAATATTCAATCTGGGATGGCACGAATGAAGTAAACTCGGGATACTTTCTGTCAGGTCCTGGATATGCATCGATCACATAAGGGTCACTCCAACGATACCTCTCGGCATCCTTGAGGTCTTTCCTGGTGTCCTCCACCCGGAAAGTCCAAGCAGCACCTATAGAGTCTCATGTTAGTGGATCAAAAAGAATTTAACCTTGCATAACCGGACACTTACTGGAATAAGCAGTACCTAGGTCAAACGCCACAATAATAGGAGGGGACGAAGTACGAGCGGGAGTGGGGAACGGCAAATCGGTCACTGTCAGTGAGCTTAGTCCTTTTGGAGCAGGGACCTGTCCTAAAACTTGGACAGGTTGTACGGGCTCATGGATGGGTTGTACGAGCTCGAATTTCCACTTCTTTAGACCTTCTTCTGAGAAATCCATAAATGCTGATAGACATCGCTGCCTCTTCGGGCGCTGAGACGGAGTGGGATTGGTTTGGAAGGCCCAGCAAGTTGCGGGGTACCTGTGACAAGGTGGAGCAGTGGTGCCGGAACCGTATTCGTTGTTGGAATGGCGACTTGTGTGGGATTGCCAGCTGAAATGGGGAGAACTGGCGGGTGATTGAAAGTACTTTCAGGAAGTGGCCTCGAACGAACTATCATATCATATGACCTTGGTTGACGACGGTTAGCTGGCTGCGAAGCCTGGCTAATAAAATCTTGAGAGTTGGGGCCGACGGTGGCCGCGAGAGTAGTCTGCAGAGGACCCATCGCATCGAGTCCTTGCTCAGTCTCAGCGTTATCATCTGCACGCGCCTTATCGGTATTCTCAATTTCGCGTTGTTGCTTAAGCTGATTTCCATCATCAGCATCTTCCATAGCGTAATCGTCAGCCATATTTGATAACGTGGGAGTGTGATATGAAGTTGTCCCAATTGTAGCACAATTCGGGGTGGAGTAGAAAGTATTGATGAAGAAGTGAATCAGTGGCTATGCAAGAATGGTTTATTTTTGCTGATGAATTTGTGAGTTGACGATCGAAGTGATATCATACGTTTTGCAGTTTTATTCTCATGTCGAGTGAATGAGCAAACGTGAAAAAAAGTTCTTTCCTATTCAAGAACTTTTGCTTAAGGTAAGCTCAGGCCCCACCTCAATTATCCAAGTGATCAACTCACTTAAAAAACCACAACAACTTCCAAAATCACGAATAACTCCAAGCACTAAAACTTCAAATTAGTGATCGTGAAGTTATATACTTGTACCAGCTGCAAAATTTGCACCCTACAATCACCAAATTAATCCAAACCAATCCTTAAGACTACAGTCTTCTTGTAACCTCGAGGTTCTCTACCTACTCAATGGCCAAGCGAACCAGACTACCAGCGAACTCGCTTGCACAACCGCAAACAGATGATGCCGTTAGTAACGTCAATGGCCAAATTCAGGGAAGCAAGCGTCGCAAGCTCACAGGCTCTGTCCGTACTACAAATCAAAGCCCAATGGAGAGAGAGCGGACGCGCATAGAGAGAGAGCAAATCCAGAAGAATGCATTGCGTGGGCAACTTGCAATATCTGAAACACAGTGCGGGAGCTACAGGAGCAGCTCATTCAGAGCAATAGGAATAATGCGAACGATGAGAGGAACGAACGCCACGAAAGGAGAAGCCTGGAGCAAGACTTGCGACACCAGGCTCGTCGAGAGCGCAACAATCTTCAAAGTGCGGCCCAGGCAGCTCAAGCCGCAGCCAATTCAGCTCGCACTGCGCTCGCATTGCAGCGCGTACAAACTGCGCAAGCATGGCAGAATGATATAACCGCCAAGAAGCATTGGCTACGAAACAAGATGAGCTCGACGCAGCCCTGATCGAGGCAGCGAAGTGGAAATCCGAGGCGGCAACCATCAGTGCGCGTTGCGTACAAATAGAAGTAGAGGCGAAGAAGGGCGTTGATGCAGAAATAGTGCGAGGTCAGAATGAACTCAAGCAGGCAGTATTGAATGGGAACTTCGCCATACGAAGAGAGAGTGAAGAGAGGATGAAAGAAGCTGAAGCGAGGTTTCTCGGGGAAAAACAGACGCTTGAGAAGCGTGCAGCGGACCGCGAAGACGGCCTAATTGCTGACGCTTACAAAGCGAAGACCGGCCATGAGCAAAAGGTTTGCGAATTCAACGACAAGATCGAGCAGCAAGAGCAAGAGCATCAAGAATTTCGAAGTAAATGTCGAACGCTCGAAGAACGTATTCTCGCTCAGCAGAATCAAGAATCTGGAGCAGAAACTTCAACCGCAGCTCTTGCTAGCCATACCGTTGGTACAGCTAGCCAAGTTGCGCGAATGGAGGAAACTCTTCTGCCACAGGTTGCAAAGCATGTTGAACGCTTTCAAGAGGAATTGCGAAAAGTGAACATGGAGCGCCAGGAAATCAGACAGAGGTTCAGGGACCCTTATCCCCACGGAGAGCCTAGTGCAGCCGACGCGTAGTTAGAGAAAATCGATCAAAACATTGGAATGTGGGCAATGAATCATGCTGTGGATTCATTGGCACATATCCCGCACGAACAGATCAAAAATTTGGAAGCAGATCTCCATGGTATGCTGAGCTCGCCAGCCAGCACGCCTCTTGGAGGCTTGAACACTCAAGTTAGAACTCAATATACGCCTTCAATGCTCCTCACTGCGGGAGTCACAAAATCGCTATATGAACAATTGCTCGGCAATCCGTTTTGGTTCATGGATGATTTTATCCGCCGAAAGACCTCCGTCCAACCTACGACAATTTCCAGAGATCTCAAAATAGTTTGGGAGGAGCTGCTTCGATGTAAGTAAAGAAATGTAGACCAAAAAACTTGTACTAACAGCATATAGCCAATGAAGAGAGCCCTGAGAAGGTTCACACCTGGCGCTCCATGTTTCTTCGCATGTTGAATCCGAGTGATTTTGCAGGCAAGTTTGCTACTACCGGAGTCATATCAGGTTGGATGAAAGCGGCTATAATGGATACGCAGAAAGCAGTGATTGAAGATACTCTTAAGAAGTACACAGTGCTGCTCAAAAATCCAACGTCTCCAACTTTAGCCACAAAGCTCGAACAAGATCTTCTTGGTGTTGGCGGAAACAAACTCTCCTTGGGAGACATTTCCTTGATGTGTTGGACAAAACGTTGTCACTTTACCCTCCGTTACATCCCAGATTTCTCGAAAGGCTATGATCGATCCACAATGGTCTATCATGGACGTAATAAGCGATCTGTCGCTGCGATGCGACGAGACTTGACGGACGACCAGTGCGGATGATGACCTCTCCTGCCTTTCTTCGACAAGGACGTCGGATTGATTCTGATGGACTATTACCATTGGACTATGCTTTCATACAAGTGCGAAAGAAAGCAATATCTTGGATGGGCGACCTGCTGAGATAAGGACATACGAGCACTGCTGGTATGGGCTCCTCAAGATACCCCTACAAGTCCGAGATACACGTCTTTGGATGATGCTCCGAGAACACCAGTTCAACACTTGGCCACGTCGAAGGGTTGGAAAACAACGATGTATGAATAGAAACGCGCGACTCCAGACGGAGACTGGCATGACATTCAATTCTCGTTGCAGAACATAGGACTATGCTGAGAAAGAAAACTGATGCATGGATCGGCCTGCATTGCGGCTTAGGAATACCTGAGAGTGTGGATGGGTCGTGGCCCGAGGAAATTTGCAGAAGCTACACCATGGATCGAAGCGCGTGACTACAGACGGAGTCCGGAATGAGGTCCATTGGATGTTCTGAAAGATGTAGAGATACATGGTGGAAGGGAACAAATGTGTGGACGAGCGAAGGGTTTGGCCATAAGAATGCTTGAGAACATGGATCGCGCATGGGCTCGCATCTTGGGAAACCCGCAGGAGACTCCAATGGATCGAAGCGAGCGACTCCAGGCGGAGTTTGGCATAAGATCCATTGGATGTCTTGTAGGACACAGGGTTATGCTGTAGGGGAATGCTAATGCATGGCTGGGGAAGGATTTCGCTTACAAGACTGCTTGGGAACGTGAATCGCTCATGGGCTCGCATCTTGGCAAATCCGCAAAAAAAAACATCCTATGGATCTAAGCGCGGAACTCCAGACGGAGTTTGGAATGAGATCAATTCCTCTTGTAGGACGTAGGACTTGGAAGCTGACCCAAGCAAAATAAACATGCATGTTGCGATGCCAGCAAGCGCTCGTAGCATCTCGGGCTGGCACACGGAGGGAACAATCGTGGACACCGGTTGACATCGGTTTATATCATGTCCTTGGACAGCGTACCAAGTCAGAAAAGGGGACCCTTGCTAGCATACCAAGGGGACGTATGCTCTTGGGTCGTGGACCAAGTAAAAATATCCTAACATTAGCTGGCATACCGAGTATAGAGTATGCTTCAATCAGTCGGTAGCTCGATAGAGCCCGATATACTGATGACGGATTACCCAGCTGGATGGGCTCCATGAGTGGCGTTAGCCCCTGGAGTTACTCGGCATGGTTTTCAAATAAAACTCACTGAAGTATACTCGATGATGTGCTCTCGGCCTGATTGATAGCGCTACCAACACTGTTGGCTGCAGCAAATGCAAGTCGTCGCGAGATGGCGGAAGTTTGCAACACTCGGAGGCAGACCGAGTTAAGAATGCCTCAATCCGTCGTTGTCTCGTTAGAGCACGATATGCTCACATGTGGGGGAACCCAACCCTGTGCATGGTACTTGTTGACAGCGCGCGGGCTTGAGGCTTCGGCAGTCGACGAGCGGATTGACTCAGACGAAATGCTTCCACCTCTACGTGGTGTCTGGGATTAGTACCGTGTTTTCGAACATGGGAAGCTAGGAGAAGCATGAACATAATCATGTCAAGTGGTATTATTGACCTATTAGAGCAACATGAGGTTTTGGTGGTGCACAATCTGACTTCCAGTGGTGCGCAATCTGACTCTCCAGTTGGAGAACAAGTCAATGTCCAGACTTGTTCAGGAAGAAACCACTTCGTGGATGACGGGATGAGCAGAATCGTGGACGCGAAGTTTGGGGTGAGGTTGAAGTGCTAGTTTTAGAGAGTTAATTTTTAGCACTAAATAGTGGTAATTTTATTAATACCATTAGCGCATTCGAGCAGAATCAACTACGACCCAGCTCAGCATTCCTTCATCTTTTGCCCACATACTCGTATAAACAATCAGACTGGGGTTTGATGCTGCATCATCGTTGAGGGCGAAACATAAGACAGTCTAGAGCTTTATGCTTCTGTTCCCTGCGTTTGTTATCAAAATTCTCGGCCATCCACACTCCTTCCCACATCGGCATTTACTCGGCAGTCAAGGGAGGCTCGACATGGCGTTTCTTGTGTTCATTAGGTGGGCAACAACAATCGATTCACGGAGCAAGTGGTATTTCTTTCTTTGCAGAATAGAGGTTTCTCATCTGCCTTGAAGAGATCCAAGCGCATTCGGACGGATGATTTGAAACATTTACCACTAACCCGTCACAAAACAAGTGAAACTTTTTCCCTCCCAAACCACTGGGAGTGGTGGGCAGCCCAAAAGCGTGATGTGGAGTGAAGATTCTGTCAAAGAGATCGGCGTGTCTGCATGAGTCTCGAATACGCGCAAAGACAGCTTCATGATTGGACATAGACCCTTGTACTTCACAAAGGCATTGTTAAATTACTAACACAGAACAAAGATGAAGCACCAGAACAAAAGAACAAATTCGCAGTCTTTCCATCTGAATGCTAGCGAGGAAGAGCTTACATGGTATCGCCGACTTTATTCTAGTACGAAGCAATGAGGCCGATAAGGTATTGTGCTGCAAAATATCACAGACAGTGTTCTTAGTCAGCAGTATATACCCACTGGGGAAGGCACTATATAAATGCCTTTAATTCCAGCATCAAGGAGACTTCTCTTCTTCGTAAATCTGCAAACTCCAACACCGTTCCGCACAAATCCCCTCAACACCGAGTCTACTTACACAATACGCTCACTTATCTCACACGTAAGCGACCATCCCTACACTAATCAAAATGAGTGGATACAACGGACAGAAGTCTACACCAGCATACAGCTGGGCAGACCAAGTGGAGGAGGAAGAGCGTGAAGCTCTTGCAAATACCGACAATAGTTCGCCTCAGCAACTAGTAGAGAGCGTCCTTAACAGCTCTCAACCAAATGAGGCAAGCGCAGCTGCTCAACTGAGCGCAGCCAGACCAAGAGGGCTCTCTGGGAGCAGGTGGGCGACTCCAAGAGACGCAACTGCCGATACCAACCACCCGAAGGCGAAGAGTAAGCCACTGCCTCTCGAAGCTTTGAACGCTGACGATGCGCGCCAGGCGGACGCTACGGCTGTTAAGAACCCTTCTTCGATCAAGAAGAACACACCTGGTGGACTCGGTCTGAATGCATCTAGGTGGGCCCCTTTCCCAAAGAATGCACCCCAGCCAAGTAGCCGCCAGCACGATGGCTTCCGTCATGGCATCTCCCCGACCAAGAGGGATCCGAAAGCGGTCGCAGCCAACTTGACTGTCCCTAAGTGCGCCGCGAATGCATCCAGCAGTAAGGGCAATAGTCCTCGTCAGGATAATCTCCCACCCAAGAAAGAGAAACGGCCTGTTCCAAATGGCCTGGATGCTTCCAGGTGGGCACCGAAATCGACTGAGAACCAGGGCATTGATCCTCGTCAAGATAAGTCACCAGCCAAGAGGGACACTAAACCTGTCACAACGAGTTCGAGTGTTTCCCGAAGGGCACCTCAGTCAGCTAACGGTCAAGATGAAGGTCCCGGTCAAAGTGATACTTCGCGCGAAAACGAGATTGAGCCTACAGCCACTCGTTTGCCTGCGCCTCCTTGGGCCCTGCAGCTGTGTAGGCGACAGGACGATGCGCCCGTCAGGGTGGTGATCTACCCAAGCAGGATACCAATCCTGGCACAACTAGCTCGAGTGCCTCTAGATGGGTACCCGAGTCTGATAGCTCCAGTACTCTATCCAAGAAGGATACCACTCCTGTCACAACTGGCTCGAGTGCCTCCAGATGGGCACTCAAGTCTAATAGCTCCACCAAGCCGAGACGCAGTAAGATCAAGAGTAATCGCCCGAACAAGCCAAAGCCTAAGAAGAAGATCAGATCCAAGAGACCTGACAAGCCTGGCACGAATGGCCCTAAGGGAGCCCGGAATATCCTGGAGGTATTATGAGGCAACAAAATTGACGCGTACATGTGGTAATAGCTGGTGCTCTTCTGCCTTGTTCATGGATTTCAGGTAATACGAATCTTTTTCTAGAAAAAAAATCCTATCCTCTTATGTACATGATTCGATGTGAAAGTGAATCCATATTGTTCGTCTAATGCTACTCCAGGATATTGATCGGTGTGTTGATACTATTCTTGACTCGCAGGTGAACCTTCAATTACTACTGCATGATTGCCACATCGATAGCACATTCTACATCCAGAGACACCCAAGCAGGTCACATACTTTCGAGCTCGTCCTTTCCACCATTGTATGATGGGCGCAAGAAAGCGCTTGCCGTCCACAGATGTGGATAGTGAATCCAAAGCGCAAATCTGTAATGCTCCTTCCGCCAAAAGCAGTTTCCTCTTTCGCAGCAATAATAGATACACATCCCATAAATCATAAGCAAGTTAATCCAATACCAACAGTCCACTCACAAAATCCCTCACAATCAACAATCTTTACACAGTATCATATCAACATCTGTCTTATACTCATCTCGATCACAAGCATACCACCGTCGCTTACACCTACCAACATGAGCACTTCTGGCATCTCAGGGTCTACCTCTAGCTGCGACCGGGCAGATTCCGTGGTTGATGAGCAAAATGGCACATCTGACCGCATCAGTGTACTTGCCGTAGGGCTCAAAGACATGAGCTTTCGTTCCGCCAAGATAGGCGAGTTTTGGTACTCCAGAAAAGAGTGTAGGGCCTTCGAGAACAGTAGAAAACTCCCTATCGGAGCTATCAGCCCCATACCATCTGGGCGCCATATCTATCACGATTTCACATCAACAACTTTGGACGTAAGACCAACCATTCGAACTCGAACTCCACCACCGCCAACAAATAGACCACGAGTAATGCCATGGCGTCAGCCTGGTACGTATACGTTAAGCCAGCGAGTATTGAGCAAAATTTGATGAACATGTGATAGCTAGCCCAGCGCGAGAATATGTCAGAGGCGCGAGGCCGAGGCCAGTCGTTCCACGAGAGATTACCACAATCCTCCAGGAGAATGCTAAGGATAGGTCCGGTGGGATTGCTACCACAGCCGACAGTAGCGCACCAGCTCCCGATCCAGCTGTTGACATGACGGTCTTACCAATCTATAATCCTTTGACAGACTGTGATGCTTTGCCAGAGGCTCACTGGATGAAAATGCATGCTTGGCCGAAATTCGAAACATGTCAGCTTAAGCCTAGACTGAAGGATCATTGGTCTGGAGTGCGTACTGAACAGAACCTGACCACGGAAAGTCAAACGACAATCGTACACCCATATCTTGACGATACTGACGCTCGATTCCAAGCCATCGAGCAAGCTGAAGAGGAAAACGAAGCGGTCACAAAAACAATTACTTTCGGGTCTTTCCCCCTTACGATATCACCGGATGGAACAAGAACTTTGAGCTTCATAGATTTTCCACAATCTGATCGTACCGCAGACAAAGCATTGGGAACTCCAAGCCCAAGCGACGGTTTCGAACAGCTGAATGACGAGATTCTCTGCGCACTCAAGAAGCAACGGAATGGGCAGGCACTGGAGATACTAGATTATTCGCAGCTCCCTCAGCGGGAACCCTACACCTTGGACTTGCAGACACTGCCCTCTTTGAACGATACCGCAAGGAAGGAACGTAGATGCAGTAAATGTTCCCGATTCGCAAATGGTCACGTTGCATGGAAACCGAAGCGTCGACGAGCTGCTAGATCATTGCTTAGACATCGCTCTGCTCAACTCACTGAGCAAAAAGCTAGACAATCCAAGCGGAGAGACTCGTTTTTGCACAGTCACTGCACCGAGGTCAGCGAAGTCAGCGAAATCAGCGAGGTCAGTGAGGTCAGCGAGGTCAGTGAGGTCAGCGAGGTCAGTGAGGTCAGCGAGGTTAGCGAGGTCAACAAGGTCAACGAGGGTAATCTGCAAACCCAGAGGGTTAGTGGAGTAAGAAAAGCGTTGGCTGTGATATCCAGCAGGCTAGCAGTCAAGTGGAGGAGACGACTTCCAAGTCGGTAACTATGCTGAACCATAAAGCTGTCGATGGGGTCCGGCTTTCTTTTAGTGCTTCAGTAAGACTCTGGTTTCGATCGATTCCTCCAAGATTGGCAAGACGGAATGGTGTTTCTCGTAGCAAAGGCGAATCTTCCGTTGCCTCTGATCGATAACAATAGCGAGTCTCCCCTTCCAATGTTGTTTTGCGTTTGGTTAGCAGAACAAGACACTCATTAGCTTAATTATCACATCTTTTTATGCAATGAGTATACCGATTTCAACGCTTTTGTCAGCAGTCATAGTAGTGATCATCAATTTGTGAGCCCCGCGGGTATTGAGGATCATTAAGGCTTGGATGAGTATGAACAACTTCCTGCTTGTGAAGGTGCTGCATTGCTCGTTGTGCGTAACCTTGATTAGTCTGTTGGGCACAATGATATCCGTTTACCATAAGATGAGTTAAACTCCGGTATGCCACCAACCTGATTTCTAGTACTGGAGGGAGTATACGGAGGGCCTCGAATAGCGTGCTTATTCCGTGCCTCTTGGTGGTATTAGTCCCGCGGACCCTGACCTTATTGGGAGATGTACACCAATACTACACGTGAGTATAAAAAATTCTTTCCACAGCCGCTACCACCCTCACCTTATCATAAATTGAGGTTTTACAAAATCTGCCACTTCGTCATTTCACAACCAAAACTTACCTCTACCAAAGTTCTCTTCACACTTACAACTCTCTCTGGAGGACCAAACCTTCAACTTTGAATCGTCATAATTAACGAGACCTCTTTTCCACACAAACATCTCCCTACAACTTTGACTTCCGCAAACTGCTTACTAGTCAACAATGGACGTTTCGAAGCATGCACAAACTGGCAACTGGGCCGACGAGGTCGAGGACGAGGAGATGGAGATGGAGATGACCGCGGCGAACATGAACGCTATACAAGCGGGCGTTGGAGCAATGGCTGTCGACGAGCCTAGCAAATCTACAACTCCACAGACTTCCAACATGAGTAATACCAGTGCCAACATCCCCATCTTCCGCAACTCCAGTGCTACAGCTAGCCACCAAGGTCCCGCTCTTGGTGCTAGCAAGTGGGCCACTGGCGGAGCAAACACCAATATACCTGCGCAGTGCAGAGTCATGATGACCACTCCATCGCCTTCACCAAAAAAGACACATGCCTTGCTCAATCAGAACACTTCAGCCAACGAACCCTTGAAGAAGTCCAAGCTGCAATCCTCGAACATTCCAGAGACGAAGCCAATAGCTTTGAAGTCGATTATCCCCTTCGCAGTTATAGCTATCTTGACGGAAAATTCCAAGCTCGAAAAGGATGCCAGAACCACGAAGGGTTCCAAGTCCGTTTTCTCTCCACCCATCGGGCCCACTGTCCAGAATAACATGGGCTCCAGTAGATGGGCCACAGAGGGAAAGATGATCGTAACGCAGCAAGCTTACGTGGCGCAAAACACACAGGAGTCCACTGCCCAAGCCAAGGAGCTCTCGACGTCCCCACAAGACAGTACTCCAGACGTACAAATGGGTAATACCGACCTCGTCGCCCGTGTCGAACCTCCAGTAACCCGTAGACCCGTTCCTTTGTCTTCTCCTGCCTCCACCACTAGCATGTCCGACAACTCCACCACCACTGGCGCTCCTGGAAATATCCTCTCGGCAAGCAAATGGAGCAACACTGGCTACAACAACAACAAGAATCCTCACAAGAATCCGAAGAAAGCTTCGGAGCAAGTTCCCAACGGTTGCAAGCCCAAGGACGATGGCCCAAAGCCCAAGGACGATGGCCCAAAGCCCAAGGACTTGGATCCTAAGCCAAAGGGACCCGGTGCTTGGAAAATCGGTATGGTCTTGAAGTAAATGATTGATTTGGCATTTATGGGGCGTGGTCAATGGATTCGTTGTTGCTTTTTGCGTGGTCTGCATTATACACTGATATTTGTGTTCTTTATTGTTTGCGTTATTTGCTCTACTGGAGGGATTACTAGAAGACCGGAATTGCAAGAGGTAGAATTGCGTTTGCTACTAATAACACCCAGGAGGGGTGTGATTCGGTCGTAACATATGGAATCTTTTGTTATGCGTTTGGTGTGGTTACTGTTAGGTTCCGTGTACCAGTACTACTATAGTGCACACAGGTACTACTAGAGCTAGCTTTTTCCTAAATTATGTCTGTTGTCCGTTAATCGATTCTATTATCCAAGGAGTTTTCTCTCAATATCGTTCAACGGGGTCTTTTTGTCTCAAAAGTGATATCATTTGATCATAACCACTGCATCTTACACCTATAGGCCGAGTCTCTTCAGAGCCTCGAAGTAACCTTTTCCCACTCTTACACAGACCGCCAATGAAGCAACCTAGGTTATCCTCGACGTCCATAAATCTTGCTCACCCAATGTAACAATGCGAGCAATCCCGCCCCCAAAAACTCAAAAGTTAGAAAAATCCTTAGGTATTCATATTTGAGGTTTGCAAGATTCAGCCCGTTAGGGAAGGATAGAGATATTGGAGAGGGAAAAGAGAGGGGCTTGTCTGGAATAGGTTGAGGTTGGGACAGGTGCAACGCGCATACTCCATAATACGCGAGTTCTGAAGTCTACGCGTACGAATATCTCCGGACTCCTTGCAAGGTTGTTCCGTTTCCTGTTTTTTTCGTCTCTAACCTTTCCTTTCTCGTGGCAGCTGAACTATCAACCTGATAATATTATCAGGCTACTCTCGAGATTTGGAAAAAAGGTTGGGGTGTTAATGGTGATATTGTTGTTATGTATTGAATATTTACCGTGTAGCTTAATGCCTAGCGGTTGTGAAGGCTCCTGCTTGGCCGCAGTACTCTCCAGAACAGATCACATCGAAACCTGGAGAAAGAACTTGATGCGAAGGAGAGGATTTAAATATTTGCCGCCTCTTCATCGCGCAAAAGCTGTGATATGGGCAAAAGCGAGCCAAAAGCGACCTTCACCCATCTATACAAAGCCAAACAATCCCCGTCACAACGCCATGCCATAATGCTTCACAAAACATACAAGTGCCATCCAATGAACACAAGAAATCGAATTCACAGAACACTCTAAAAGCGAGCAAGAATTAATACCACCGATGCGTCGCCTTAGTCATCTCATTAAACCTAACACAATTCTTCATCTCCATCCTTCTCGCCTGCTCCATCATAGCCTCATCCCTAAAAAACCACCCCTGAGCATTCTGCATCAAATTCTCCCTAGTCTGATGCTCCCTATCACACTCCGTTGACAAATGATGCAAGTACCTCTTCTCCGCCTGATCATCCAACGTCTTCCTCTGCTGTTTACTAAAATCTTTGACTTCATTAGGGTTGACCCAATAGGGTATTTTGTGGTATGTGGATATATGTTTTAGTGTGTGTGGTGGTGTGGCGGCATCGAAGCGCATTGTTGGTCCTGAGGAGGTGGAGGAGGAGAAGAGGGAGGATAGGAGGGGAAATATGAAGAGGAGGATTAGGGGGAGGAGGGATGTTAGGACTGAGGAGGCGGTTTGGGGGGTTTCTTCTTCGCCGGGGCGGGGACGTCTTCGCGGTCTTCCGCCACCGAATTGGTGGACACGGACGCCGGGTCCACCGCCTAGATTGAACACGAAGCCGGGACCTGCAGATGTTATCGTATTAGTTTTCTGGTGTTTCTAGACTCGGCGTAGTGTGATATACCTCCTCCGAATCCTCCTCCACCACCGAATCCTCCCATGTTTCCTCCGCCGAAGAATTGTCTGAATAGTTCTTCCGGTGATATTTCTTCCTCAAACATAGGTCCCCTTGCGCCACTAGGTGATCTCGCGAAACCGCTAAATGGTGATGCGCCTGCTGAGGCAGATTGACTTTGGAATCTACTATCCGGATCATGACCAAATTTATCGTATTTTGATTTCTTGTCTTCGTCGGAGAGTACTTGAAATGCCCGTGATACCACTGCAATTGATATAATTAGCCTTGTCCAGTTCGAATTTACATAGGCTCCTTCCCCCCAACTCCCCCAAATCTCCAACCCCATCCTCATACCAAAATCACAAACCCCAAAACCAATTAGGAAGACTCACTTTTAAATGCCTCATCAGCCCCCTCATACCCATTCTTATCCGGATGCGTCAAAAGACTCAACTTGCGATACGCCTTCTTAATCTCCGAATCCGTACACGTACTCCTCACACTCTCGAGTCCTAATATATCATAAAACGCAGTAGGACCACATTTCCGCACCCGTATCACCGCTTGCTTCTGTTCTACTGTAAATGCGCGGCCGGCGCTGCCGTCGTGGTGGGCCCGAGGTTTTGCGTCGGAGCCGCTTGCTTTGGCGGACATTTGGGCGGCGTGGGCGCCCTGTGTTTTGAGGGGGTTTGGCAGTCGAGGGTGTTTGTGTGTATGTCTTGTTTGGCTTGCTTAGGGCGTATGTGGTGAGATTTGGTGGTGTGGGGTTTGGTTGTCGTTGATGTTGTGGAGTAGTGATAGGTGATTGAAGATAAATGTGGTTGAGGCCAGAATGCGCCCTCGTGCTTGGGCGATCTTTCCGCGTGTGTCTTGGCGAAATGACGAACGTGCCGTATATAGAAAGTGTCAAGATTCCACTTCCAACCTCATAATTCACTCTCATCTCAAGTCCCTCGCACCCATAAACACATTCAATCATGGCAGATAAAAAGGCCGAAGAAGTGCAAACGAGTGCCGTGCAATATATACGACAATGGGGAGGTTTGTTCCACTATGCTCTCCACTTCATAGTTCTATCAGAAGATAAATAATTAACCTATGAATAGAATCATCATTCCCACCAACCCTCCTCGCAACCCTAGTCTCAGCACAGCATTTACGACCTTTTCAACCTCTACCCATGATATTTCCCCCACTGTTGCTGTTTTCGTCGTATTTGAATATTAATGGATTTAAGACTGATGCGGCGGGGATTAGTGCTGCGTGGAGTGGGTTGTACTTTTTGTTGGCGTTGAGAAGGAAACAGGTCAGTAGTAATGGGATGGGGTAAGAAGGTATTGTGCTAATGTGTAGGAAGGGTATCACGCATAAGTTCGGTACGAGAGGACTTATTAGAGGGGCGACTTTAGCGGTTTGTGCGGCAAATTTGATAGGAGGGGGTTTGGCGTATACTTTTGGTAGGAGGGAGAAGGAGGATGTTGAGAAATGAAATTGTGGGTTCATGGACAGCGAGAGCGTACCTTGACTCTTTTGAATTTATATAAGAGTAGGGAAAAGTATATATGTAAGATGCCATGGTTATGAATTTCCATCTCACATCAGCAGGATCGATTTCACAAGTGATGCATGAGATGGTCGAGTTAAGAAACAGCGTTGATTAACGCGATACGCGAGATAGGACGGATCAATGAAAAGACCACTCTCAACGACCCCCAGGCCACCAGAACAGACACGATACCAAAGACCAAAAAGCTCAACCATCGCTCTACCACCGAATGACTAGAAAAACCATGCAGAGGATTAATTCATCGATCAAAAACAAATCAAGCTCGCCATCGGCGCATTAACGGGAAGAACCAGCATA
The DNA here is from genome assembly GCA_010583015.1 of Tothia fuscella. Classification (NCBI taxonomy): domain Eukaryota; kingdom Fungi; phylum Ascomycota; class Dothideomycetes; order Venturiales; family Cylindrosympodiaceae; genus Tothia; species Tothia fuscella. The sequence continues at coordinate 216,310 of MU007029.1, read as the reverse complement.
CTAGGATCATAGTATGCTACCTTCAATCAAGCAAAGCAGATCAAATTAGCCGCCATGAGTCCCCAGAATGGATGACTCTGGTATCGAATGCACATTGCGCATCCTAGGCCGTCTCAAACCCCTACGCCATAATAATCAAGGACGAGATAATAATCAAAGACGAGATCAATCCACCCAACCCACTCACGCCCACTTCGAAGCCCCAAGAGAGGATCGACCAACCGTCGCAGCACCTGGGCCCTTTGGTTTCGGGTCGAAGTCGTCCTTCTTCCAACCAGGAGCGTTTGGCTTACAACCCAATGGTGCCTTTCCCTTGGAACCTGGCTTCTTGGTCGGGTTCTTGTTCTTGTTGTAAGGATTCTTGTTGGGGCCTGGGTACATTCCAGAGTTGTCAGCGCTGCCTGGGTTCGAAGAGCTACTACCGGAGTCGCCAGTTGGGGCAGAGCTGTTGGAGCCACCGGGGTGACCAGAATGCTTTGACGCAGCAAGACCAGAGGATCCGGTAGCAGAGGCCGTGGCGGAAGGATTGGTGGTGGACTTGGCTTTGGAGGATCCATGTCCCGTTGGTGGAGCTTTATCAGAGGACTCAGGACCATTGTTGCTAGAATGCTTCGATGCATCTAGGCCAGAGGATTTGGTCGCTGCATTAAGTAAGGAGTGAGTTGCGACGGATTCGACCTTGGCAGGACCTTGTCCCATCATTGGAGCTTTGCTAGATGAGCCAGATCCTTTGGCAATAGCTTTGGGTCCTGTGGGCACTCCAGCAGGAAATCCATGGTCGATAATTTTGTTGTCCTGTTGCATCGCCTTTGAAGTGGTAGCCGACATGTGTGATTTGCCAGCGTGCTTGCTGCCACTCATCATACGATACTTGCCCTTGGTGGGGTTTGGATCGTCGAGAGGCGGGAGATCGGGCGCTGCTCTAGTTCGAGCGTGCAGCTCGGCCACCGAGTATGTGTTGGGGCGGTGTGGTGCGACGACAACTGCCTTGGGGACTGGAGTAACCACATGTGACAGGACAGAGCCGCCATCGTCTGCTGCGGATGCCTCAGCAGGGGCGTTCGTATGGCGAGATCCTAGGGCGAGGTTAGATTTATGTTCAAATGATCGAGCGTTTTCGACAAGCTTACCATCTTCTCCCTACTGTAGTTCGGCGTCTCGAGCCTTCAGAACCTCCCTCATCTTGGCAACACTCCACTGCTGGTCTGCCATGAATTGGCCAACAGCAGCGATATCTGCACTTGTAATCGCATTAGGAGCAGCCACAACTGAACCAGTAGACGCCCATTTGCTCTTAGCCATCGCATTCACAGGAGCGACATCTGGGACAGACTTGGAAGAAGTGGCGACCGGCTGGACTTCAGCAGCTGCCTTTCCATTAGAGACCGCAGTGGAAGCGGTCTGGGCTGTACCTGTGGTAGCCCACTTGCTTGCAGTCATCACGGTGGAAGGGTCGAATGGAATGGCGGACTTGGGCGAAGAGGCGGATGCTGGTGGTTCAGTGGTGAACTTTGACGAAGTTGCAGCATTGGCATTGAGGATGGCCACCGCCGCTGGTGGAAGAATCGCCTTTCCTCGAGTCGAAGATGCTTTTGGATGTTGCTCGACTTCCTTTGGCTTCTGTACTGCAGGCTGCGCATTTGACGCAGGCGGCATTGGTGGCTCCGATTTCGCGGGTTCGAATGATGGCGCGGCCGGATTCATTGCGGAAGTGGTGGGGTCGGTCTTGGTGGACCATTTGCTAGCACCAAGTCCCATTGCTGGTGCCGCCGCCTCTTCGCTCTGAGCGGTAGTTATGGCAATAGGGTTTGAGGACTCTGACTCAGAAACATTTGGCTTTAGCGTGTCGATTTCCATTGGGATGGCAGTCGTGTTGCTGTTGATGGCCCACCTGCTACCGCTGATACCGATGGCTTGCTCTTTGGGCGGCTTGGAAGTTAAAGCTTTAGGATCCGCAACAGCCATGTCTTCCATGCCAGCTTGGATATCGTTCATGTTGGTGGCAGGGTAGTCGATCTCGTCTTCTTCTTCCATTTCGTCGGCCCAGTTGCCGGTGGGATTGGGCTTTGGAGTCTTAGACGCGTTCATTGTTGTAGGTGAGGTCGTAAAAGTTTTGTTGGTGAAGTGGGTTGGGGAAGAAAAATTGGGAGAAGAATTGGGGAAAGGTGTGGGTATGAAGAGTTATGGCTTGCACTTTGGAGTTGACGGCTTTCTAAAATTGCAAGTTTGTGGTGGTGAGGAAGAGGTAACGAGGGGTGAAAAGTTGTTTCATACCAAAGAGTCGTGTGAATATAAATCCGGAGCCAAGACTTGGAGTTGCAGTACTAACACCCACGAGCAACACGAAATCGGTACAACACTCTCGATCGAAGGATGGGGGACAGTGTTGCCATAAGTTAATGCATCCGCGAAACAGATATCACATATTTCAAGATATGGTCTCCCAAATTTGTAGGTTGGTTTTGATATTCCTCGCAAATCAATCATGGTCACGTATAGCAAGCACTGGAGCAACTGATAGGAAGGAAGCAGTTTGTACTTACCCAAGCTTCAAGCATGCAACACATCTGTGTTATGAGGCTCACAGGACGATGGTCATCGCTATTACTGCTGGCAGAAACTGCAATTTGGTAAAGTCTTTGTATTGTATTACAAGAAAGAATAGTTGGTAATGTTCCATCATTTTACGAGACACGATCCGGAAGTCGGAAGACGAGAGCCTTTTGTAAGTAGTTGGGAGAAAACACAACAGTAACTATATATCTCTCAGGCCATTCATCAATGCACTGGTCTAATCCATGACTTTGGTAGGATTCCGGGGATGGTGTGGTCTATCTGCGCTGGGTTTTGCTTTTGGATGTTTCATGGTCGTTGGAGACACTTATACGAAGACGGGGCTGCGTTATGGAGCGTAGGTTGTACTCTACAGATGAACGAGAAAATGGTACGACATAAGAGAGTAATTTAATGCTACAAGTATTACTGTTCCAAGTGGCAAAGTCTCAATCTTCCCTAAATTCTGCGGGTTTCCATCTCTCGATAAATCTTGATGATATAATAGCCCACCTTCCGCCACTCAGGGACAGTGAGCGCTCCTAACTTTCCTCTGTTGATAGTAAGTCCGAAAGGGGAGCGAAAGGAGGGTCAAAGCCCATGAACAACCAAGACCATGCTTCAGGCGTTGGCAATTCCAAATGCTCAAGCAATATCCTTCACTGAGTCAACTTGTGTGCTTGAGGTATGTTAATAAGTCTTACTGGCAATGCTCAACACTACTTGTCCCTATATTCATTGAGCAAAGGTTCCGCAGCGTTCACCAGTCACAGCCTTCTTCAATTTCTTATCAGATGCAGCATGTCAAGGACTATATACCTAATTGTTTGCATGCATGAATCTAATCCCCCTCTATTTTTATTCCAACTGCTTCATTACATTGAATGATTCAACGTCAAAAGGACCCGGTTGCATCCCCAGTAGTAAGCAGTAAGTTCCGAAACTCCGTTTAACCAATTCATAGACTTAGGACTGTGCCTTGATTTTCGCCATGCTCGGCTGGTTTCTCTACGTCCTATCTCGACTGCTTATAAAGGTTGTTATTAGCCGTAAGCGAATTCAACGGAGTCGATTCGCCTAGATCCTGTCAACCCAATTTCTATGACATCCACTACATGCTCAATCCACCACTCATGCTGTTGTTTTGGCGATTGGTTTTTTGTACACGGAAGTTAGAGAAACGACGCAACCCCTTCTTCCGAGGTAGCTGAGTTAGCCATCTTCGATGCCACATTTCCAGTTATAAGTCCCGCGCTTGTGCGAGTCCTATCGTCGATCTTCTACTTGCCTACTCACAGTTGAGATTCACTCATTGATATTTGAATCTCAGCGAAAAAAAGGGTAGATAGCTACACCACTGCGCCACTACCGTAGCTACGGCTGCTGGTACAGGTATTGAGCGTGATCGCATGGTCCTCATGCTGTTGTTCGCGTTTCTAAGGGCAAATGGGGTGGCTTGCATAGTATTACCAGTGATGGAGGTGTGGATATTATTGCTATAACAATCACTAAAAGCTATCCGTTCTTGCTCATCTCCTTTCCTAGCTTAGAGCTACCATATAGAGGCGTTTGCGGACAAGAGTAGAGATGGTACGGTAGAAGTAGGTGAGGCAGTTCCCGAGCAGAGTTAGGTGCTGTTCATGAGTCGTGTTTCGAAATGGAAGCGTAGAGATCCTGGTCGCATAAGTAACTCGGGAATGGAGGATTACCTCACCTCTGAAGGCCGGTGCGAACATGGATTTAACATAGTGAGATATTTTCCAGATTCTTCAAGGTCAAAGGTATAATCATATGAATCGCATTTTTAACATTCCCATTCCACCGACGGACAGTATATGTCCCTCTCGGAAAGGCCACTGTATTAAAGATCCCCAAACGCCATTTGCGGGTATCATTAAGCAAACAGTACACCACGTAAAACAGAAAGAATTGCCAATTGAAACCCCATTAAAGAACCTATGCCAGCCTAAAAATCCCTCGCTAGCATACGCCCAGTTGCAACCACGAAAGAGAAAATCCACTGCTACCGAATCCCGAACTGAAAAAGCAAGGCCATCTCAAGAATCTCTCAATAGTATGAATGCTAAAGCAAAAATTTGAAAGAAGCGGAAGGTTGAGTGACGCCTGATGTAAGAGGGTTCCGACTGTATCAGAAGCCGTGAACAGTGGAGAGTGAATGTAAAGGAAGTAAAACAAAACTTTTGTGTATGGTATCCCGATCCGAAGGATAGTGAACTTCCTCAGAAGTGGAAAGGTACCAAATTTCCAGTGAAAAGACGCAAAATGAATGGTGTTCCCACAAGCACCCAGTGCGTAAAGCCATGAAAGGTAAGCAGAAGCTGTGAACGATAGGCTCAAGGAAGCAGACATGCAAAAGAAAGGGTACCATTCTTGGATCCCGGAGAGATGTGGTCGCTGGCGGTCCAGGAGCTTAGTTCTCTTCCTATCCCTTGGTACTTGTATCGAGCCGCGCCCAGAGCGACCGCCATCTCGCTATAGAGAGATCAGTGCCGTGTTTACCAAAAAGAGAATTGGAAATACTTACGGCTTGTCACGGATGAAAACGGCTTTCATTGGAACGGGAAGGGTGGTGCAGAACCTGGTCAACTCAGTACGGAGATGCTTTGAGGTGTTGTAGCCGCCGGTCAAGAATAGAAGCTATTCAATGGTTACCATTGAAACTGTTATCAGATGAAAACATGAAAAGGAATGTTTACCTTGATGCGACGGTCTTTCTTGCATGACTTGGCGAATGACTTATGTGTCAGGTCTTGCAAGACACTAGTGGCTTGGTCGATATTGTCAAGGGACTTGCGGTAAAACCCCAACATTTTGTATCTAAATCATAGGTAAGCAGTGATCCTCCAATGGTATTAAAGTAAACTTACGAAGGAAACTCAACACATTGGCGACGGCGGCTGTATAGTCCATGTTGAGTGCCATCATCTGCCAAGGCATGTTGCACTTTGACATAGTTGTAGTTCTTGTCAGGGTCGAACCTCTCTTTCGCTTCGTTGAATGCAATTGACACGCCTTGCCGCTCGAATGCCGAGAGATTGGTGTATGCTGTACCGAAGGTCTCCTTCAACCAATCATGGTAATGACTTGTGATGACTTCGCCGCCGCACTGAGCACCAGCAGTTGACCATTCGTCGATTTCGCCATTTTTGAGCAGTACGTATGTACCATAGTCGACTGTGGCACCTCCTAAGTCGCCAACCTGCATGATGATTAGAGAAAAACAAGAATATCTTTGATGATGCAAATTGTTGTTTCACTTACCATGAAGACATCTCCCACCTTGAGACCCGACTGCTTGAACTCCTTGGTATTAAGCACGTGCAAAGCCGCGGCATGGGACTCATTGAGGATAGAGATCTTGTAGTTGGAGAGGCCGGAATTTCCTTGAGAGGCGAGGAGATCAATCACACGTTTCGCGGCTTCGCGGACGTTCTGTCGTCCCTTAGGTGACCAAATTGTTGGCACCTGATGACGAAGTGGATAGAGGTGTTCATGCTGGAAGCGAGATATCTTTTGCTGGCCACTGCAATCAGAGTCTGCTGGAACAATACTTGCAAATAATGCTCGAAGATGGTGCTAGCCGGGATGCCTCCCTCGCCATCCTTCACAAGCACAACCCTAGCTCCGGCGACTTGAGCGAGTTCCTCGAACTCTATCTCGGGGACCACTGCCTCAATGTACTGACCATCAAAGTCGCGCTCGGACTCCATAAGGACTTTGAAGTAGACATATTTACTAGTGGATGGTGGCAAAGATGTCTCGGTGGCTTCAAACCCCATCAAATGGTGGGATAGATCGTTCGGATTGCAATATGCCTCCACTGTGGGTACTCGAGTCTTATTGACCACCCCAGCGGGACCTGGATACTGTTCAACATACTCAAGTGTGCCTGTTGGCAAGAGGAAAGCTGCGCCTAGAAAGATCAAAATCAATATCGATCACGATAATGGAATATGAAAACAGGTTTTGCGGTCTTCACTTACTGGAATACGTTGTAACTAGATCAGCACTAGCAGTCACCTCGTAGTGATGCTTCTTCCCTTTCGTGACACCCTCTTCGTCGCCCGAATCTGGTGTGGAAGCCCTCTTCCGCTTCATGACCGTTCTATCAGTCAGTGTAAAGAACATCGGAGGAGCCGGCGCAGCTGGTGCCACAATTGGAGCCGCCACTGTTGGTGCTATTGCAGGTGCCCTGGGCGGCGGGCCTGAGTGCATGGGAAGTGTTGCATGCACCACTGGTGTGTTGGTAGGAGTAGGTTGCATTGTGGCGCGATTGCGCCTCGACGGATTGATGATAGCGGGGCTCTTACGAGAGGACACCATGATGAATGAGAGCTAAGAAGTACCTTCGGGGAGAAGTGTAGCATGAAGTATAATATGCAGCGATGGGGAAGGCTTTCGCTGATAATTTTGTTTTGAAGGTGGATGGAGTTGATACTTGAAAAAGATAAATTTGTACTCGTCGGGGGAGGTGTTTGCGCACGGATCAGTCCATCCACAGAATCTTTCGTCGTCATAGCGAAAAACACGCAGCGAAAACCCTCTTTCCTATTTGGGCCATGGACCCTTTTTTTTTATTCACAGCCCAATACTGTCAAAAACTGCACCTTTAGTTCGGTCCTCACATGTTCAGTATCTCCGGAACAAACATTTTGCGAGAAGAAGACATTTTTTACTTCAACTTTCCCAGGTCCTTTCTCAGATATATGCGCAGTAGCATTTGCAAACCGCGTTATTGACCACAAACGACACCTTCAATTACACAAAGAGCAGGTGTAAATCTTGAATCAATCGACTTAAGAAGGGAAAACCTGCGACCAGAAACAAACGCAGAAAGTTGCTACACCATGACAATGGCGACGCGTCCCTCGAAACGATTACAAAATCTTGCTTCGGCAAACCAGAATCCCTCACTCAATGGCCTCAGCAGCTTATTGAGCGATAAGCGACATAAAAGGACAGCGCAGGCTACGAGGCTACATTATCCAGCAGGATTCAGTACTCGCCACGCTGCCAAGGCCGCCGAAAGACAGACACAGAAACGTAATACCAAAGCTAGTGCTTCTCGACGAACTCAGCCGCGACAGAATACTAAGGCTAATGCGGATCATAATGTGCTTCTGCAGCAAACCATCGAAGAGGGAGGCAAAACGTAATCTCGAGACAACGTATTGAGGATGAGAGACGCGAGAGGGAAGAGATTGAGAGACAACGTTTGGAGGATGAGAGACGCAAGAGAGAAGAGGAAAATGAAAGATTGAGAAAGGAGGCCGCAAATGCAGCAAGAGAGGAACGATTAAAGCTCTTCAATGAGAAACGAATGGTCGCCCTCAAGAGAGATGGTGCAGAAAAAAGTCAGGCTCGTCGAGCCCGCAAGACCTCACGACGGCTTCAAAACCAAGCAAACTTGGTACAGCCCGCGTTAAATACACAGCCTACGAATGCTACATCCACGGCTCTTGTTACGCAGGCTGGGCAAACGTTAGCACAACCGGCTCAAGCAACATCACCAGCAGTTCAACAAACACCGACTATACAGCTGGCACAGACCACACAAGCGCCAACTACGCAGCTGATACATGCCACACGGGAAGCTCAGCCTGAGGGTGGGGCACAGACCTATACAGCATCTCAACTAGCGCAAGCAGTGCAATCTGCAAAAGAAGAAGCGATACAAAAGGCTGCACAACAATTGGAGGCAGAGTGTCAGAAGCGAGAAGAAGCAGGTATAATAGCACAGGAAGCAGGTAAAACAAGCTGCGGAGGTGATGGCAAGGGCTCTGAAGGCGGAGAAAGAACTTCGTGAAGCCCTCGAGACGAAGCGAAAAATGGAGGAAGAGCAAGCGCGCATTCTGGAGGCCGAACGGGAAGCAGCAGCGAAAGCACAGGTTGTTGCAGTCAACGAGACGAGACTTTTAGCAGAACAGCAATTCGACGAATGTGTCAGAGTCGCAGCTCAGGCTGCGGAACAAGAAGCACGTCGCACTGAAGGAGCTGTAAAGAGGAATAACAATGCCATCTCATCGGCTTCGCAGGCCGAATCAAATGGAGAGTCAAGCTATGAGGACGAGAAGATCAACGCCCAGCATCCTGAAACTCGCATTGCCGAATTGACCCAAGAGTTATCAGAATCAAAGGCTCGTGAGGCAGCTACTAATCGTGACTTCCTTGATCGCGATACGAGGCTTCAAGACACGCTTAGGCGATTTAATGACGATTACCCTCAACCTGAGGAACCTGTTGTTCCAACCAAGAAGCTGCATTATCTGGAGACTGAGATCGAGGATTGGGTAGAGCACAACGTCGTCTCTTCTTTCGCAGAAATCCCACGGCAAAAGATTGACGAGGCCATCAAAGATCTTGACGGAATGTATCACTCATCATCTGGAGCTCTACCTGAAAGCTTGTTAAGTGAAAGCATGGACGATATCGCGCCGGACATGCTTCTGAACGCTCTGGTTACCAAAATGCTCTATCAGAATATCATCGGCAATCCTTTCTGGTTCTTAGACCATTTCATTCGTGAAAAGTTTCCCACCAATTCCACCATGTTGTCAGGAGATATGAAGCTGCTTTTCAATGAGCTATTGCGAAGTGAGTGTCTTACGGAAGCAATGCGTATGTGATTTACTGACCATTTATAGGCTACGAATCTGATCTTGCAAAGGTCCACAGTTGGCGCATCTCGCTCATACGCATGCTGTACCCGCACCCTGACTCACGAGAACATGGTCCCAATGGTGACACCAGAGAAGCCATGGAGAGAGCTATGAAAGCTGCTTTGCAGGACATGACTAAAAACATTATAACCAAGTACGGCTTCCTCATGAAGGAACCTGATTCTCCACAGACCGAGCGTTCATTGCAGTGCATCGTGCTTGGAGATGCTGACAATCCACGTAATACTGACGTTGGAAAAATTTCTATGATCTTGTGGACTGCCAAATACCACTACAAAGTAATGTTTATTGACGACATATCCCCCGGATTTGACAGATTGCAGATGAATCAGCATTTCCTGCACGGGAGACGCCTAGCTGAGAATGATGCTAGACTTGATGACCGGATGGTGCAATTTATTACTGCGCCAGGAATACAGAGATTCGGTCAACAAGCAGGCCAAGGTTCTGCAGCAAAGATGGACTACAGCTATCACAATTTGGAAAAGACGGCGAAAGCCTGGATGGGTGAGCACATTAAATGAAGTCGGGTCTCCCATCGACTCCGGGATGTGATGGACTCGTCCTTGAGGCACGAGACATTCGAGATGTCTCGGTAATCCGGGAATTGGCGTCGAAGAGAAAATACGCATCAATCGCTAGGCTTATCTCTGGTACCTTCGGGTCTTGATCTCTTTGAAAGGAGATACAGGATAAAAGACAACTCTAGTGAGTTGTGCGATCTTTCGTTGGTGTGGATGCGACTGGCGCCAAATGGCGCAATCAAGCGTTCGGGGCCACAGGCTCTCCAACGAAACCAGCAAGGACGATACCATCGATTGCATCCCGCGGCTTAAGACGCAGCTCGGAATAAAATCTTCCCCGTCGAAAATATGGTTCCCTCACAGCAACAACCATCTACAGCAGACTCCAGAGCAAATAGCGAGTGAGCTCCTCTCGAAAGCCAGCAAAAAACTTCTATGGATCGATTCGCGCGGCTCCAGACGGAGCTCGGAATGAGATTGCCTTTTCAAGGACATAGCATCACCATATCGATAACACTCGCTGAATATATCATGAGCGCAAACCAAAACCAGCTACAACAACCTATGGATCGAATCGCGCAGCTCCAGACGGAGTTCGGAATGAGATTACCTCTCGAGGATATAGTGGTCGTCATTTTGGTCGACACTCGCAACGTGCACTAGCACACACCAGCATAATAACAACGGCCTATGGGTCGAAGCGCGCGACTCCAGACGGAGTTCGGAATGAGATTGCCTTTCGAGGACATAGTGCGAAGAACCGGATGGGTGGAGGATGATATCAGCATCGAATCGCGAATGTATAGGACAAGACAATGGGGCTAGTTCGTGGGAATCAGTAGGGCTGGAACAGGATGAGGATGAATCAAAAGGGGCGCGGGGGACTTGAAGTGTTGGTCTTTGTAGGATGGTTCGGAAATACTGGCTTTGGAGTGGTGGCTTGGAACTGATGGCTTTGGATGACTGGATGGGATAATGAATTTGAGTGGGAGTCTTGAATGACAAATTTTGGATGATGGCTATCCATGATGGCATGGATGTTTTAGATAGCGCAAGCCGTAGATAGCGCGAGATGTAGATAGAGCGATGTTTTTGAGCGATGAATTTTTGCTTGGTGGGCGTTCTGATATTTTATAGCACAATCAAGTGTATCAACCTGTGTTTGTGGACCTCCACTTTCTCCATCTTTCCTGAGGAAAGGTCATTCTTCCGGGTTGCCAGAGATTCCACATTGTTCTTTCTCGACATGAGTCCCCCTGTGATGTTGAGTCAGATATGTGATCATCTCTCGGAGTCTTCCTTAACACTCCGGCACGTTTGAGGTAACAATGATAGAACCATATCTCGCGCGACTGACCATTCCATATGAAGTCTGATGGTCTCATCGCGTTCTTGATTGATGTAGACTGTCATTGTCGAAGCGCTGTCACGTCCAATTGACAAGATGAAGTCAAACTAAGGTTAGAGTGGGATGAGGACGAGCTTCCCCTGTAGAAGGGTTCACGGCAGCGTGCACGGGCCGACAGTATGCAACACGAACGCACAGTTTCATCTCAACTTTCAAAAATTCATTTCTCGTGCCACAGTGATCCAAATCAATTAATTTTTAGTACGTTTGAATCGCCTGAACTTACTCTTTTATCGGATCAAATAATAACTAAATCCCTCTACTGTTAGACTGTGTCACGTCGTAAAAGGGGACTTATTATACCTAGATTACAGTATATCGAAAATAAGTGCCTACTTACCAATATATAATAACTACTCCTAGTAGATTATATCAATAATTAGGCGCATAAAGGACTACCTCCTACACTAGCAATTGTTCGAAATTTCGCCTTAGATATATATAGTAAAACGCCAGGTATAAACTAGGTATCACGCTTCACTTTAAAGTATCGAGACCGGCTCTTCTTAGAGTTCCTACAGGTAATAGATCTTGCTCGGTAGAAGGTAGATAATCTACATAAATATAAACTCTATTTTAATAAGGTATTTAAGCTCTTAGTATAACGTGGTTATTCTTATAATTAGTAGATAGCTAAGAAAATTTATAAATATAAGATTCTCTCTTACAATACCTATAATATAGATAAGAAGGGCTTCCTTATTAGTATTTTATAGAAGACTAAGCGCATATTCACTAAATCTACGAACCTAAATAGCCCTACTAGAGGTACCGGCTAGAATAGCTCTCGAGAGTAGATTATATCTATAGCTACTATTTATTAAGATAGGTTATATATTCCTCCTATACTAATCTACCCTATAGTTAGTGGCAATATATAGGATTTATAAATATATAAGGTGGTGCTAGAGGACTTCTACGCGTATTTTGCAAGCTCGCTAAGTAGCTAGACCAATAACGAATTAGATTATTCGTGGTTGGTAAAGGTATTTAATAAAGCGACGAGGAAGAAGGCCGGCGTTAAGGAATAGCGCCTTCTATATATTAACGGGCATGGAAGCTATGTGAACCTACGCTTCCTTAAGTATACTATCGAAAATTATATCCTAATTACGGTCTATCTACCTTATTCGACTTACTTACTATAGCTACTCGATTTAGTATTATTTACTCTACTAGCTAGTTTCTACTTAACCTAGCTACTTCTGTGGTAAATAGCAATAGGAGGCTTTGTAAAGATATTAAAGAGGGAATTCTATAGCCTTTTTAAGCGTGTATTTATGTCCTCCTTTACTGAAAAGAATATTCTAAGCGTATAGATATAGGCTAGCTTACAGCCATTCGACCTATAGGTTGTTTTATCACGAATATCGACGAATAAAATCGATCGGCTATCTACTAGCACTTTAGGTTCATTAACTGCATCGGTATTTGACCCTTAGAATATAGGTAAAGTATGTTAATTAATTCGGTAGGTTAATAATACTAATCTGTTACGTAACGTCTAAATACTCTTAGACGCGTTCGTTATACTTACTACCAACAACGCCTATTTAACAGCCAAGGTTGAAGACCTTACTAGGGCTGTTAATATAGTAAAAAAGCGTTAGAAGAAGGGTATACTAGTCCTATCTACCGCCCTATTACAACCTAATAAGGGTAAGTTATAGTTCTAGTTACCCACAAAGCTTAAGGACGAAGAACGTATTACTAACGCTAAGAAAATAGCTTAGGAGTAGGAAAAGATAAGGAAGGTAGAGGCGAAGCGTAATAAATAAAGAGAAAAGGAAGATTAGGCTATAATAGTAGTATAAAGGAAGTCTAATAGAGAGTAAAAACGGCTAGTAAAAAAGTAGGCTATAGAGGAGGTAAAAATCTAGAAGGAAGTTAACAAATAATTAAAAAGTAACCTAATATTAGTAACACTAAAGCTAAAAAGATAGGCTAGGCCTAATAAGGTAATAAAATAAGTAGTGATTGTAGTAGAAAGTAATATAGAGTATGAGCAGGAAGTTTAAGAGCGTATTTGGTCGCCGTAATTAAAGCGTAACCGGCGCCTACTACAGTACCTTAAAGATCATAACCTTTTATAGGCTGAATACGCATATAATAAATACTTTACTATTTAAATTTGAGCCAATTCCATTGAGTGGTTGTTGAGTAATTAATTTTTAAAGATAATGTATAGATTTCGGTGTTGTGTTGCAGGCTGTGGGCCCGTGCACGCTGCCGTGAACCCTTCTACGGTACACTAGCGTGAAAGTTGACCTACACCACGAATGCTTTCACGGTGCTTAGATCAATTCCATTTTGTCAATTAGACACGATATTTTATCAAGGTAAGTGCAATCGACTTCTTTAGGTTGATCTATCTTTCTGTTTCGTCCAGTACCTCATTAGTTCAGGCCCTCCGTGGCTCCAAAATCTCCAACTTAGTAGATTCTACCACGAGATTTCCTTCAATCGTCTTCTGCGATAAAATCAGTGGCCAATATCTACTCCAGCATGGATTATTGCACCTTCTGTTGCTTTAAATATGTTTTCTTTTCAATTGCTCAAAATTTAAAGCCTTTCCATATCTTTGTTCTGTTCCGTTCCAGTTATGGCACAAGTCTACCAACAACTCGGAATGGAATTGCATTACTGGCCTTTTCACTTAGCCGGTCTACCCGATACATTATATCTGCACGCCTTTGAGAGCTGGGCTCGCAAGCTCAATGCCCGAAAAGGCAGTATACTCGGAAGACAAATCGTGATTCTCCAGTAATTGGTTGCCCGATATTTGCCTCGGTACTGCAGCTACTCGAACCCCGCGTACTGCGAGCTGTATTCGATCAACAAACCAAATTATACAGAGAACATACAACCTCTAGCTGATCAATCGAGTCAGTCGATTTCTTGATATTCGTCGTTGCAAAAATGGGGAAAATATACCGCCACCCTAAAGACTATCCTATTCCGCAACTAGATCTCCTTAGTGTTCTCTTTGGTGAGTTTGCAAGGTTTCCCCACAATCAGCTAGAGCTTTATTGCGGGGTAGCTTATTAGCGATATCAGATTCTGAACACTCCGTCGCTTTACCAGAGAGCGTCCTCCACTGTGAGGCAGAACGACCAAGTATCAGCTTAAACAAAGTCGGTCTCCAAAGACTCTTTGAAGAATTTGCCTATGGATTGAGAAAACGATTTAATGTCGGCATCAATGGCCGAAATAAAGATGTTGTTGTGATCTTCTCCTCTGGACAAGCGGCATATCCTGCAGCATTTTTCGGAGTCATTGCCGCGGGTGGAGTTGCATCGTTAGCCAGTGGAAGCTACACAGCAAAAGAGCTAGCTAGACAGATTCGTCAAGGCGGTGCAAGTGTTGTACTTGCAAGCCCGGATCTTCTGGATATTGCCAGAGAGGCGAAGAAAGAGGTTGGGAGCCATGTTACCATTGTTGTTCTTCGCACGGAGCCAGACTGGAGTTTACAAGTGGACGGAGAAGGCGAGGCTGGCGAGCTAAGAGGCCAAACCATGGACGAACGATTGAAATGGGAGAAAATCACTGACCCAGTGGAGCTGGAAAAGAGTTTGATAGCTCTGCTTTACTCTTCTGGGACTACCGGAGAGCCAAAAGGAGTCATGCTATCCCATGCCAACTTTGTTGCTCAAATCACCATTCTTAGCGCCCCATCTCGAGAGTGGCGAGCATCGCAAACTGCAACAGGCGTGGTCTTTCCACCATATCGCTCCCTAGCTCACTTGCCCGCGGCACACATTGCTGGCGTCACTGGCTACCTGATCGGACCCGCGTTCAGCGGCGGCACTGTTTTCTGGATGAAGAAGTACAACTGGCCAGATTTCATGCGTTTGAACCGTGCAAACAAGATCACTGCGGTGTATACTGTTCCGAGCATCTATTTGCGAATTGCTAAAGATCCTGCCGTCACTGACCATTTCAAGACTTTGTATTATGCCAGTGCTGGAGCTGCACCCATGCCGGGAAGTTTGCAAAGAGCTGCGGCTAAGAAAATCGGAACTGGAGATACCAAGGTGGGCCAAGCTTATGGGCTCAGTGAGACTACAGGTGCTGTGACCGCCATGCCTGTAGGAGAGAAGGATGACACTGGTAGTATCTCGCCAGTGCTTCCCAATACGGAAGTCAGGATCGTGGACGAGAATGATGTCGTGAGTACTCCATCATTTTCACAACAAGCTACGAACTGATTAACCATGTCTAGGATGTCGAGCCTGGTACCCCAGGAGAACTAATCGTCCGAGGTCCTATTGTTACCCAAGGATACTTCCGTAATGAGAAAGCGACCAAAGGAGCATTTAGAAAAGGATGGTTTGCAACTGGTGATGTTGCGATTGATCGTGGTGGAAAGTTTTATATCGTCGATCGAATCAAGGTCAGACCCCTACTTATCTTTTGCTCATCTATCACTAATCGTATCTCCTAGGAACTTATCAAGTACCAAGGACTTCAAATCGCTCCAGCCGAGATCGAAGCGATCATTGATTCCCATCCCTCAGTTCTCGAATCAGCTGTAGTAGGCATTCCAGATGACAAGAACGACGACGGCCACAAAGCGGAGATGGCAGCTTCCGAAATTCCAAGAGCATATGTGATTCCCATTAAAGGGGCTAAGATTTCTGAAGAAGAGATCAAGGAACATGTTAAGGCTACGCTGGCACCATACAAGCAATTGCGTGGCGGCGTGGTATTCGTGGATGAGCTTCCCAAGAATGGATTGAACAAGCTTTTGAGGAGAGAGTTGCGCGATAGAGCTATTAAGGAGATACAAAGAGCGCAAGGCGCGAAATTATGATTGAAATATGAAACAACTTATGAGCTACAATGGAAACATGTACAGCGACTCCATTATGCATTGTTTATGAGTGTTGACTTCCGTTGAGAAGATGGAGGTCAGAATCAGGGGTAAAATTTCACACGCTAACTACATTCGGCAGTAGCGAATCCTAAGGTAAATCTGGGGCTCTGGGCTCTTCTAAAGACCTCCGAGACTGTTGGCCTTATCATCATCCTCATGAATCTTGGAGCACTGCTCAGAAGATACAACATATAAATACTCCACTAGCTGAAGAAAACTTCTCGCTTGTTCTGGGTCTAATGCTCTCGAGTAGGGATATGTATACGTGCATGTGAAGTAGATGACCTCCATATACGCTTCGATCGCTTATGCAAAAAAAAAGATAGTCCAAATAAATACCCAACACCACTTATGCCTCCACAAAAGCAACATCCCTCCTCCTCCTCCCACTCCCCCCTTGCACCCTAACCTCCAAGGCATCCTCATCAACTTCCCCTACCACATCCTCACCCTCCTCACCCTCCTCACTCCCCCACGCCCCCTCCCTCCCATGATCCCACATAAAATACTGCACAAAAACGCCCAAATCCAAAAACAACGTGCCAAAACTTCCGAGCAACCACGAAAAATTAACAGCAATATATCTTCTATACACCCTTCCCTCCTCCCCCTGTCTACAATGCCTTGCGCCACGTCCACACGCCTTAGATGGATCATAAGCAAATATAGAAAGTACGTAGGTAAGATTACCTATACATGCGAAGAGGAAGAAAAGCATGCTAATCCCCTCTGTACCCTTCCTGCGGTAATTGAGTAGGAGTTGGGGTATGCGTGATCCGAGATACAATGCCGCGCAGATGTAGCCGAAGACTTGGCCTAGGGTGTTGAATTCGAGGGCGTCTGTGGGGTTGGACTTATCGTTTCCGTGTCCGTGGTGGTGGGAAGATGGGTTTTGGGATGAGAGGTACCATCCCGCAACTCCTGCTGCGCAGACAATCACTACGGCGGAGGAGTTGAATAGAAAACTTTGGAGGAGGGTGCGTTGTGGTGGTGGTGATGCAGGTGTTGAGGTAATTGGCTTGGAGTCAGGGAGGAGGGGGTTTGCTGGGGAGAGGTTTGAGAAGACTCTGTCGAGTGGTGGTCTGGTGGAATCTGATCCATTTGGATTGGGGGTGAGGAGGGGTGATGTTTCATTCGCTGCTCCAGTTCTGGCTTTTGGATGTCCATTCGATGATTTCCGCGGCTTGATCGTATCCGTCAAAGTAAATCCTTTGTAGTAGAAACATTGTCCTATTAGGAATATATCGACAAAACAGTAATACACTGCTAATATCAACTAAAAGAACACGTGAGCTGTCGTCCTATGACACATCACACCATAAGAACTACTCACCATCGTGGGCAAAACCCCCTGCAAAACACCTCCAAGAACGTTGAAAATATCTCCAGCACTCCAAATAACAATGAAAACCACAGAAAGTCCATCCGCAGATCCAAGTTGAAAATTCTTAATAATCTGTGGCGAAAATACCACGATCCAACATGCTATAGATATAGAGCCTAATATCCCACTTATAGCATCTATATTCAGATTCATAGCAGATGAGGGCGGATACATGATGTATATTCGATTCCCTCCTGGAATTGAGCCAGGACTGGCAATAGGGCGACACTACCGACGCAAGTGGAGATGAGATGACCGTTATATTTCTATGGCGTTCGTCCAGCGGCCAGATGGCAATTTTCTCTTTCTCGATATCCAGCAAGTTTGTGCTTGTATTGTGAATCAATAATATACAAAAATCTTTTTTTACAGAGGAAAAAGCTCGAAGGTGAACCTGACGTCTCGAAAGGTGGATCTCAAGTGGATCTAACCGCCAAGCATTTACCCCAGATTTCGGGTACGAGATCCTAATCCGGAAAAAAGCATATATTACGTAAAGCTGGGCTGGTCACGATGTCTTCCATGCTTTCCTCTCCAAGATTGCATCACCGTATGTAGACTGGCTTGTCTACAACTGCGCTGATTCCATTTCGAGTGATTTTGTGTGTGGTCTGCCGCTCTTGTCTATTTGGCATTTCAGTCAAAGCATTTTTCTGGTCAGTATAGCACAGATGACATCCCGAGTTTGTAACGAGCAAAATTTTGTATCCATATTTTGGGGTAAGACAATCTAGTTGTAATAAGGACAGACCGATCCAATCGTATATATGTTTTCATCCCAGATATCCAGTAAATACGCGCGCCAAAACGCCACACAAAAAGACAGTTTCTGTACAGTACGTATCGCACAAGAAATTTAATCATCTCTACAACCTAACCTTCGCCCCAATCCCACCCCCCCGAAACCAAACACCAACCTCAAACCGTCCAATCCTCAACCCAACATCAGCAACAGCATGCAACCTCAACACTCCCCCCAACGCCGACCTAACAGCCTCATACCCCACACTCCCCAAACTCCACTCCACAGGTAATCTAGGTGTTTCCGAAGATCCGGGTGGAACGGCAAAAGGTAATTCGTATAGGATACTACCTACGGGATCTTCTTTGTAGAATGCTGTGGCGTTTATGGAAGTGATGTATAAAGTTGTGTGGGAGAGGGGGGAGAGGAGAACAAAAGATGCGGTGGAGGTTAGGAGGTGGAATGTTGCTGCTTGGATGAAGTGAGGTTTTTGGGGCTCGTCGCTCGGTGGTGGTTTGGAAGGGTTGGATGGTGGTGTACCATCACCTGGGTTGGTGTCGTCATCTGGTTGCTTGGGGTATGTGAGATGTGGTGTTGGAAAGGTGATGTTGAATGCCGAGAGTGCCCTTCCAATACTTGGTTGCGATGGTATGGTCCCTTCGTGCGTTTTTAAAGATAACGTGGTGTTATAGCTTGAGATGTACCGAGACAGGAGCTCAGCCCCCACAGCCCTTCCCTTCAACCCTTCCTCCCTACCAGGTTCCCACACAACCTCAACGACAACACCCCTATTCACCCCCGGCCTTACAACAACATCCCTAGCAGTAGCATGCCCCATAACGGTATTATTAGTCAAAATCTTAATATCCACATACGGCACCGTCGCACTGTAATTCGTTGGATTCGTGAAATTGACATTGAGCCGCAGTGATAAACCATCGGGACTCGTGTCCAGAATGGTCAGATTACCGATTTTGGGACTGATACTCGTCAGTCCTTTGCCGACGTGTATTGCTGTTTGAGAGAAAGTGTATCTTAGCATGGGTGCAGCACATACCGAAAACGTGAGTGAAGGAGAGTAGGTCAAAACCCACGTTTGATGGGGACGACGCCCTCTGCTGGTATTTCGCGGACTGTCATGTCGCCCAGTGCGGTGGTCAACTGGATTGACACTTTTGCTTTTATGGCGAGCATTACTGGTTTTCCGCCGAAGAGGAGCGCTTGGACTACATCGGTGAAGGCGTCGTCGTTGGTAATCTGGAGGGGTGCATCTTTGATTGCTGATTCTACGAGGAGCAATGGCTTTTCTTTGCCATGGCCGTCAATGCGTGTCGAATTAGCGCTTTGCCACTTATGCAAGTCGAGTTGTCCTAACTTGGAGCCCTTGTAGAAGACATCGGCATCAGCGCGGATGTGACGAACGTCCACGGGGAAGTTCATCCGTTCTGGTAGATCGATGAAAACTTTGATCAACGCCGATATGCTAGGATTAGATTCGGGGGTATCAGGCTCAGCAAACGAGTCGGGCAGTTGGAAATGGACATCCGCAAGAGTAAAGTTGCGGACAAGTTTGTCGAACGAGCGACCTGGAAATGGTACTGGAACAGTTATACCTGACATCAACTCGGTAATCCACTTTGGCGTTGCCTTTGATGGATGCTTCGACCCCTGAACATATACGGTAGTTTCTTTCCCATTGATGTATCCACTAACAAATGCATCCAGTGGAGACTTCCCGGTTCCTGGGCAAGTTTCAGTCAGCTCCGATGGTAATTGATGTACAATTCCGGACGCATTCACGTTTATGTCGTGTCGCGGATGGATGGTGAGGTTCTTAACGGAGGCATCAGCGACGTAGATGAGTGGGTCGGCGGCCTTGCAATTGGCGACCAAGAGTCCGAACGACAGCGGCGGAACAGTCAAAGATACCGGATACTTGTTTTTCAGCCAAATGGAAACATCCGCAGCCATTCCCTTGGTCGTGCCATTAATCTCATGCACATTCAACTTTGAAATATTGAACTTGGGCATCTCGGGAATGTCCTCGCCTGTCAATATCAGTGATCAGCCCCATGAGAATCGTGGAAAAATACACACCAGCGAAAATCATCGACTGAGAAACAATCTGCGTGCCCAAACTAATGAGACCAGAGCGTATCTTCACAGCAGCATTGCCCTCTACCCTCAATTGCCCCAACCTCCCCTCAATATAATCATCAGCAAGTTTGCGAATGCCGTCCACATCACCAGGTCTGATATCCGCGAGGAAATCAATGTATGTTTTCCGCCCATTCCGAATATCAACGACCACGGGAGGTATATCCGCCGTCCCTAATATCGTGCCCCCATATTCAGGCAACGATACCTGCACAGTGGAAGCGTCACTCCGCACCTTCCTCGCTATCCAAGTGCCAAAGCGCCCCAAATCCCTTACAGACTTCTTCTTCACTTTCGAAGCGTCCATTTGGAATATACCCTGTACCCGCGCTCTTGCGCCAGTAGACGTATACGACGGCAACGATATACTCGTCAACTCAAACTCCTTGGCCTGCATAGCGTACTCCTCCATTACTTCCGGGACAAAGAATCCCAATAGCATAATTGTAATCGTGAATCCACACAGAAACACCAGCGCTAAAATAGAAGGCCATCGTCGCTGTATTGCACTCTTCGACTTCGATCCGGATGAGGAGTGTATAGATCGTACTAGCGATGAAGCGGCTGATGAGTGTGGACGATCTTCATCTTCGGCGTCGCTGTCTTGTCGTGCAAGCAATGGTGTTGCTTCTGATGTTCTTGATGATGGTTGTGATTGGCGTGAGCGGGTTGATCTTGTTGAGGCGGGGTGGGATGTCGATGGCTTCGGCGAGTCAATAGTATTGTAATCTGCCATCTTTGCGATTGTTGAGCGAGAAAGGAGAGCAAAAATGTCTATTTAGTAGGCGGGTGCAATCATAGCAGTGTAAACGACGTCGTAGTTATCGCAGGTGGAAGTTGTAGGTGTACTGAGAGTCTGAGTCTGGGACAAAGGACTTGTTTCATGACGACTTGGGGCTGAGGCGGCTTAGCGGCTAGGGTAACCCCGGTATCTCTTGGCAACAAGGATCGATCTGCACAGGGCTCAAGGAAAGAACTTTTGGTCTTTCCAAAAGCGCATGGAATATCTGCAGAAATAGAAAAAAAAGAGCTTGGAACCTACCAGTTGAGAGGTATTCACTTATGCTCTCACTCTCTACAGCAACAATGCCCCTCCTACGCCCCGCAATCCCTCTACGAACCTTATCAAAGCTCTCCCTCCGACCATACAGCACACCCTCAACCCCCAAACCACCCCGTCACCTCCTCTCAATAGCAGACCTCACGCCCACAGAGCTCAAATCCCTCATCAGCAACGCCTTCACCCACAAAGTCTTCATCAAAGCAGGAAAAACACCACCCTCCCTAAAAGATGCACTCCTCTCCAAAACAATCGGCCTTACCTTCTCCAAACGCTCCACCCGCACACGAATAAGCACAGAAGGCGCCGTCGTAGCCATGGGAGGCCATCCCATGTTCCTGGGGAAAGAAGACATACAACTCGGTGTGAATGAATCACTACGAGATACTAGTATCGTTATGTCGAGTATGATGAGTGCTATCGTTGCTAGGGTGGGACCGCATAGTGATGTTGCGGGTTTGGCGGAGTATTCGAGTGTACCTGTCATTAATGCTTTGAGTGATTTGTATCATCCGTTGCAGACGCTGGCGGATTTTTTGACCCTGGTGGAGGCGTTTCCAAATAGGGTGAGTGGTGGTGGGAAGAAGTTGGGACTTGAGGGGCTGAAGATTGCGTGGGTGGGGGATAGTAATAATGTGCTTTTTGATTTGGCTATTGGGGCTGCGAAGTTGGGTGTTGATGTTGCGGTGGCGGCACCGAAGGGTTATGGTATTCCTGAGAGTATGCTCAATACCATTAAGACTGCCGCTTCCTCAGCACCACACGCGGGGACTTTGACCGAAACAAATGATCCTCACGAAGCGATTAAAGATGCAGATATTCTAGTCACGGACACGTGGATATCCATGGGTCAAGAAGAAGAGTCCAAAAAGAGATTGAAGGCTTTTGCTGGTTATCAAATCACGAATGAAATGGCCAAAAAGGGCGGTGCGAAGGAAGGATGGAAATTTATGCACTGCCTACCAAGGCATCAAGATGAAGTCAATGATGAAGTATTCTACGGACCCAGAAGTTTGGTTTTTCCCGAAGCTGAGAATAGGTTGTGGGCTGCTATTAGTGCGTTGGAGGGGTTTGTCGTTAACAAGGGCAAGATTCAGTGAATTCGATCTATTTCAAGTTCTCGGAGTTCTGGATGGGAGTAGTAATGCGCCTTCTGCCGTTAAGGTCCTGAAGGCCGATATCATTCTTGAGTATATCATTTATCGACCGGGAAGAAAGGATTCATTCACTCTGAAGCATTGTCCAGTGATACAGATGGTTGAGATAATACGAAATTTGGAATTTTGGCATCGCTGCCGCCGTTTTGAAGCTATTTACAGTGATGTTATGACTCCGTACTCCAGATTGCGCAATGAAATGATTAGATACTCCTTCAGTGAAGGTTAACCAGGTGGAAGTGTACTCTGATCAACCACGTCCTCAGCATCCTTCTCCTCCAATTCCCCCGGTGAAGTCAGTGGAGACCTAGGGATAGCCATAAGCCCTGTAAAACGGGAATTAGCAACAACAAAAAAACCACACACACACTCAACAGGCAATTCCAATGATAAAGAACAACAAACTCACCAGTCCGCGCACTCTCCAAAACACCAAAAGGTTGACAAAGTTTCATAAAACTATCAATCCTACTCGGCTTAGCCGAAACCTCAACAATGCAATTGTTATTACTGATATCAAGCACCTTCCCCCCAAACTGATGCGTCAAATGCGTAATCGCTTCTAAATGTTCGTGTTTATGCCTCAGCGCTTGACTTGTCGCAAGACTTGCTGGGTGAAATTCTCCTCTATAAACTTCCCGTGATTTTTGGAGGGCTTCATCGCGTTCTTCTGGGGAGAGGGAGTCTAGGGCTTCCTGCTGGTCGTCCAAGGCGGATTGTTGGGCTTCTGCGTCGGCGGCTGATATTTCCGCGTGGTGCGCTAGTAATTCTTCAAAGTATTCAGGTCCTAGGATGGATATCTTTGCGAGGAGCAATTCCCTCTGTACTAGTGGTGCGGATGTATAATCCAACACCGCCCACACGGGAACTAAATCCTCCAACTGCCTTCTAGCTTGCTCAACAACTCCATCCTGCCCTTGCAAAACTATCGTCATCCTACTTAAATCTTCCACTTCGGTATTACAAACGACTAGGGAATCGATGTTGAAACCCCTAGCGGCGAGAATGCCAGAGACGCGGGAGAGGACACCGGGTTCATTTTGCACGAGGCAGTTTAGGATGTGTTTTTTGGGAGGGGAAGTCGAGGGGAGGGGCGTTTCGTAGAGGATTGAGGAAACGGCGGCGGGGGCGGACCAGGAGGGGGGGCCTTCGACTGTGGGGAGGGGGGATATGCGTCTGTGGAGGGCTTTGTAGGCGAGGGCGGAGGTGGAGGTTGATTTGGGGGCACGGCGTATGATGTGTGATTTTGATGTGATTGTTGAAGCTCTTGTCGTTGAGGAAGTGAGGATGGGTAGAGCTGTGAGAGCTCGCCTTGTGGCCATCTTTGACTGGGTTTTATGGTTTTTGAGGCTGATTGCCTCTTGCTGAAGCTGAAGGAAGGTACAGTCTTCTCGATTGACTTCAATTGACTATGGTGAATGAATGGTTGAGTCAATGGTGCAACATTTTGCGGGGATCGGGAATTTTTGGGTCCAAATATCCGAGCTCCAGATTTTTTTGATAGCGACACGTGAGTGCCAAGGCTGTTTTCTTCAACTCCCAAGTCCCGTCCGCATCTCGCGATCTATATCTTCCACAAAATCATCCTTCTTCACTTTTCCCTTACTCATAGACAAGTTCTTTGCATAAGTCGTAAAGATGGCAGAAGAAGAAACTCCCCGCAGATCTCGCTTCGATCAAAAAGAACCAGCAGTAGCACCGCGTTCACGATTCGACCGTCGGTCCCGTTCCCCAATTACACGCCAACCTACAGACTCTCGACGCAGTCGCACTCCCACAAGCGAAATCAAGAGTCCCAAACCCGCTGCTATAGATCCCGCGAAGAAGGCAGCCGAAGCCGCAGCTAGAATCAACGCTTTACTGCAGCAGAAGAAAGCAATTCAGACGGTCGATGTTCCCCAAGTGCGCTCTTCAACTACCCCCGATAATGACACCGCTGCCAATGAAGTTTACACTCAGGATGGAGATTTCATCAAGGATATTGAGGTTAATGATTTGAGGAATCGTTATACTCTTACGAAGGGAGCGACTCAGAAGATGGTAAATAATACACTTTGTCATGTTAACCCACTGATATACCTGCTCTTAGGGCATTTGATGCTTTCCTTTTCCGCACAAAAGACAATATAACAGGACAGTAAAGTACCCTTTTTGCCGAATGCTGACCATTTGTGTGTGTGTTTTTAGATTAAAGAACTAACCGGCGCCGGTACGATTACATACCTTGTTCTACATTTAGACTTTACACTTTTAGGAATTTTGTTTACTTACTACGACTTTTCAAGATGTCACCACTAGGGGCGAATACTACCCAGACAAGAACATGGCCACTCCAGCTGTAAGTTGTTTCTTCCCTTTCTCATACTAGTCGACTAACATTTGCAGGCTCCTCCTCTATACCTCCACATCACCAGCCAGAGCAAAGATGGGCTCGAGCGAGCCGTTGCCAAAATCGAAGAACTCATGACGCAAGACCTCCCCAATCTGGTGGATGAGCGACGCTTTCGCCGCCGAGACAACCCAGAACCAGTGGAGCGTGATGAGTTTGGCAGGGTAAATAAACCTTTCATTAAAGCGAGTATCATGTGGAGCGGCGATATAGCTTTCCTTAACTTGATTGCTAACATGAGAAACAGCGCAAATGGCCCGAAGAACGCATCCCAATCGACCTCGAACCCATCCCAGGATTTAACCTTCGAGCTCAAGTCGTTGGTGCAGGTGGTGCGTATGTCAAATACATCCAAGGAAAGACAAAATGTCGCGTCCAAATCAAGGGCCGTGGATCTGGTTTCACAGAACACGGTACCGGCGTCGAAAGTGACGAGCCCATGTACCTTCACGTTGCAGGTCCCGACCCCGCACAGGTTCAAATCGCCAAATCCGACTGTCTCGATTTGTTGCAGAATGTCAAGACCCAATACGAACAGTTCAAAGCTAACGGTCCTACTTATGGACGTCAGCAACACGGTGGTGGTGGTCACGATGGTGGCGGAGGTTACAACAATAATCGCGGTGGTGCGCCAGGTCAACAACGCCAGAATAGTGGTAGTTACGGCGGTTATGGTCAACAAAACGGTGGGGGAGGAAATCAAGGTCACGGACAGCAGTATGGCCACCAGAACGACGTCTCTTCACCTTCTTCATCCTCTTGGTGGGGTTGGCAGTCACATCCCCCAAACCATCAACCTAACACACCATACAGTCAACCCTCCTACGGAGGAGGTGCACCCACCGCCGGCTCTCCCACCTCAGCAACACCAATCGACGACCCGAACGCCGCAGCCGCAGCAGCATGGGCAGAATACTACAAACAAAACGGACAGGAAGCACCTGCAGATCCATATGCCGCCTATGGTGGTTATGAAGCTTATCAAGCAATGGCAGCGCAGTACTACGCTCAACAACAACCGGCACAAGCGTCTCCTACACCTGGTGTTGGTGTTGATCCTAATGCTTATGCTGCTGCTGCTTATGCTGCTCCCGGTGGGTATTCTGCTTCTCCTGTTGGTGGTGGTGGGTATGCGGGTTCCCCGGGTGGTTATGGTGCTGCTCCGGGGGCGATGGGACAGGGGTATCAACCTCCTCCTCCACCTCCGAGTGATGGTGCCGCGCCACCTCCGCCGCCGGGGTCGGGGTATAATTCTGTAGGTAGTTTTCGTAGTTACGGGTATTGAGGTGTCGGTTGTTTTGATGCTGACTCCGATGGGCAGGTTCCTCCTCCTCCTGGGATGTGAGGGGTAGTTATAAAATTGGTGGGTAAGTATTTGTTTCCCGGTTTTGGCGAAAACTTGTGTTTGATGGAAGTGCGAAGATGCTAAAAGTTCTGATTTTGCAGAATAGGCTTCAAGACATTTCATAGGAAGGGGTATAAGATGGTGCTTTGGTCTGGTATTGCATGGTGGGATCGGCATTTGTTTCACACTCTTGCTGACTGCTGGCTTCCAAATCACGAGTCGGTACATTTATATGCTTGAGGGCATGATAAGGGGGTATAGTTTTGCGATTCCGAAAATGCTGATACTGCAGTGCTATTTTAAAGGTTCATGTTGTGTTGTGATATGCTGATGTGTGGCAGGCTAATCCCAAAGCTTCCCATGGTAAGATTACGTGAAGTTGAATGAATGTGCTGATTGTATGCAGAAGTTGACACGTCCAGGTAGTAGGTATTGGTGACTGTGGGTATGAATGCCTGAGAAATGATTGATCTGTATGTATGTAGCCATGTGTGATTCATGCTGATGTGGTTGGCAGTGATCTCCTCAGGGTTGTAATTTCGAGGTAAAGTTTTGTACCGAAAAACTGACATTGAAAACCGCCTGCCCTGTACTGCATTTGTATCCTAGGTAACCTTGATCCATGATGACTAACACTAG
The DNA here is from genome assembly GCA_010583015.1 of Tothia fuscella. NCBI lineage: Eukaryota > Fungi > Ascomycota > Dothideomycetes > Venturiales > Cylindrosympodiaceae > Tothia > Tothia fuscella. Next base: position 189,375 of record MU007029.1, on the reverse strand, counting down.
CTTCTGTGATTCTCTTCATTAACCCAATATGGAAATGGAAATGTATAACGATTGTTTGAGTATGGGGTAAGCCAATGTCCAATCTCACTCGAAGGTCTCACGCGAAGATATGGTGCCACAGGAGGATAGGTAACCGATTTCTTGGCGCTCCTCACCGACCACCCGTCGCACCTTAAGTATCGCAATTTTTACTTGGATAGAGCGCTCCACAGGAAGCTCCTTCGCGCTCACGGTGGCTGCATGCGGTTCTAGCTTGTAGTAAACTTATGTTGTGCAGATATTTCCTTATCAATATGTTGAGGGTGTGCCCCGAAAAGACTGTATCACGAACCCCTTGGATGCTACAGCTTTCACACTTCTCCACCACGAGGCGATAATGTCCTCCATCTCACGGATGCGTTGGACATATGCTCGTATGACATGATGTTGTTCATTTCTCTTGATGAGGGGTGTTCTCATCACAATGTCCATGCGATCATGGGGATTTTTTAACACAGGATCTACTCTCAAACGCAGGGTTTGTGTTAACCACGCTGTTAGGTCTGTAGAATAGTCCTTCAAATTATCATACAATAAGTTTGTATGGACAACTACGGAAGCGCTATCCAACATTCGCTTTTCTCGAATCCCTTCCTAATCTATGAAGGTCGTAAGGAGTGGAAACAAGACATGATATTTATAGGTCTGTCTACCATTAAATGACAGAGGTACTAGCTTATGTATTTGTTCATCGACATTGACATTTCATTTTCTACGGATCAAGCTTTCTCTCTTGAACCTTTCGTTCCTCTGCATGGGAAGGGAGCGGCATTTCGATATCATCTGAACCCTTCAAAGTCAAGTCTCAGACGTCACGGTAGAAGATTTCGTAGTCTCCAGATCTGGGAACGTATAAGAATTATCATTTCCTCACAACCTCTGCTTGGATCATGGAAGCCCTTTACAAATGGAATTGGGGCGATGCTGGATCTGCGTCGTGGCGAAAAGGTTACATCACGCTATTTGCTTTTGGTCTCCACACATCTTGCGTTTCCAGTTGTTTGAATGATGAAATGTCGTTTGCACAGTCTCTCAACAGTCATGATAATGAGAATCTCGAACGGATGCGGACGCTGACGATTTCTATCATGTTTTCATGATTTGCATCATCATCATCGCGACGTGTAATGATGGAATTTCTCAGACTCTGCCAGAAACAAACACAGTTGGATGGATTTGTTTTCTGTGTCATCCTTCCGATCAAATTCAATGGTGCTTCTATGTTGCTTTTCGTATCTGAAAAGATGTACAGAATCCTCCGCACGGCATGCCAATGGATATTTACCATGCACTCAACCTTGAGTTGTGCTTATTGCTGTTGGGAGAGTATTTATAGATCTAGGTTGGCTGACTATTAATATGATCTGTTAGGGATAGACGTTTGCAATGCTTTTTTAACACCTGCTCTTCTTGGTGAGCAAATAACGCAATCGAAAGCAATGTTAGTGAGGCAATTTTGTGGTAATCTCGATTCTCCTATCATTTTGCCCTATCCCTCTCCTATTGTTTTGTTTGGGCAGTCCTTCTTTTCTTATCTTTTGCTTAGAGATTATCTATTGCTATAATGCGAGCCTTGTTTGAAATTCAAGTCTTACATATTACTGTAAATGACATCACATGATTGCAAATATAAGAACTCTACCACCCTCGTTATTCTTTCTTCTGATCAGAACACTTCACGCCATAACCGATCTCATGCTGTTGCGTGAGTGGGGAGTACTCCCCCGGATTTTCCTATTACCTGGGAGTTCTCATCGGAGTTACCACTTCACGGGTTTCTACTTTTTATTTTGTAGTATTCGGAATTCAAGATTACTCGATGCTTAATCGGTGAACTGCGGCTGCGGGTGATGTTCATCTTTATCACTTTCTGAACTGTTCATCATTTGCGTTACGGATTGACGTTGATTATCATCATCATTCAAGGATTTGTAAGACTGTTCCAATCAAGTACCTCTCCCTCTTCATTATCTAGAAGCAACATCTATCAAGATTCGTTTCTGTTCTGCCTAGGCACAATTGGCTCGCTTAAAATCTACCCTATCTCACCCTCACACCATATGGATTCATGATGGCTTCAATTTGCATCTTGAATAATGTAAGTTGGTTACCATATGTTATTTATACGATTTGACAGTCTACTAGCTTACACTCCTGTCTGGTGTTGAAGTTTCTGGCACACAGCAGCGTTCCTCTTTTGCAGAGTCATAATATGGATATCTGTCCTACTACGAGTTACGGGTCAAACTTGCTTTGGGGAGGCAATTGGTTCAGACGTGACGACACAAAGATTCAATGGCGGCCCTCCCATGTGTCGATGTTTCAAAGTACTATAGCAAGCAGTATACCGCTCTGTGCCTACTTATACCCCTTTTTATGTTGCTATAAAGCTACGTGGTCACTCACGGTCTCTCCGACGGTACACACAAAGTTTCGGGATCAATTCGAACGCGATGGAGTTGGTCTTGTAGTACTCTTGATCCTGCATGTCTTTGCGCTCTTGTCTTTTTCCTATGTTATTCTGAATCATGCCATGGCTAGAGAGCTACTTGCTTTACGTACGCATAGTCGACACACACACTTGGGGAACAGTGCATCACAACATTATGAAACGATAGCGATGTACTTTATCTATATCTCTCTCTTCTAGTGAAAACTACGGTGGTGATGATGAAACCCCTTGGGCCTTGGTGCAAGCGCTCAAAATTCCAAGATTAAGTGTCGTATTTTGTGGCGTAAAGTCATTTACAATACTTAGATACCCAAGGAGATACTTATATCAAGCAGATCGCTCGGCATGTTGTCGATATCCATAGTGCTCGATTGGTGATCATCATCGCCATCGTATGTTTATGAGAATGAAGATTGTAGGAGTACAATTCATTCCATAGTTCACACTATGCACGTTCAGCTTGTCGTCTATACCCTCGTCAAAGACAGGAAAGTCTTGAGTCTAATTTAGGGAATATGGTCTGTAATATTACGTCGTCTCTTCACTGCCCACATTCCCCCAAACCCAATGGGCAGTAAATCCTACTTTGTGCTTCTTGCTAACAGGAGGGTATTTATATAGTTTGAAAATCTGCTGTTCTACACAATATGATATCAAAGAGCTTCTGTGATAACAGTCTAGACAACTGGTCACTATTGTTTGAACAAGTCACGTAGGCATACTGCTCTATTAGGGTGCTCGAGATGAAAACATGATAGAACGAATGGCAAGACAATACTCTCCGTTCTCAACTTCATGGTAACCAACGTCATATCACACGGACTCATTCTTAATTTCCTCGTGCTTTAAAGCGTAACTTCTCTTGACTGTTTCTCCTTCGCCTTACACAGAAAGCATAAGGCGATGTGTACCTCAAGGAGATGCTGGTGTTGCGAGTCTACTATTGAGTGTTGCGCATGCTTCCGCCCAAGGTTTTTGTTTCCTCTACAATCTACTTTTAGCTTTCTGTATTCGAACCAGTTGTATTATACTCAGGTGGAAGTGCATGGTATCACCATGCTATGGTGGAGGTATTCGTCATCATTATATACTTATGCGTCATTGCAAAGGCTTGGGCATGGTGATAATAAAGCTCAACTCACAAAATTAATCAGAAGTGCCGAAAATTCAACGAGTATCGTGCTTGTGCTATATATGAGCTTCCGAGGAGATAAATAACAAGGCCATGTTATTGAAAGTAGTAAACGTGTCAGCCTATTTCCTTTCATCATTCGGAGGCTATTGTTGCACCTCTGCTGTAATCTTGTGGTGAGAATTTATACTAGTAGGGATGCAAACTTTGCTTCGATTTTTGGTGTGGCCTCTTTGCTGTCCTTCACTCTTTATCTATTGTGAGACTATTGCTCTCGATTTTCCGCGGGTATCGAGACCTTGAGAAAAGGATGATATGTCTGAACATTTTCACCCTAACTGTTGGCCAGCGCGGGAACACGCATTTGCTACAAAGGTAGCATAAAGGACTATATCAGTAGAAAACCCTACAACTAACCCAGCAATTACCTGACAAAGTGCACGTCCAGCATCTATCAGAATCCAACCTAAAAATTCAAATCCATATCCATATCCATCATATCCCCACTCAACCCCCCAAAATCCAAATCCCCAAATATATCATCATTCACATTGCCCTCCCCCTCACCCAACTTCCCCGTCTGATCAGTCAACATGCTATCCAGCGTACTCTCCAACGCCATACTATCAACCGCACCCGTCAAATCCAACCCAGCATTCGTATCCTGCGCGAAATTGATAGCATCAACGACTGCATTCGCCGCCGCGACATCCGATGTGTTCATATTATCGGGGAGGATCGCTGGCATGGAGACGGCAAGATCGGGCATTGGCGCCGAGGAGAGTTTGAGTTGGGCGTCTACTTTTCTGTGGAGGCGGACGAGGGCTTCGGCTGTGGAGAGGGAGGTTTGTATTATTTCGGTTGCGTTGTTGAATTTTAGGCGGAGGACGTCGCGGAGGTTGAGACGTTTCTCACCGCGGGGTGGAGGTTGTGGGACGGGGGATTGAATCCAATTGACATCGATGGGACTGTTCTGTGTGGTAGGTGCACAGACGATTGCAGTGGCGATGTCGAAGGCCACGTTCGCTGCTCCATCTGGAGATTCAGTCTGGACTTTCAGCTCCTCTATGAGAATGGACAGTACGGCTTCTGCTCCAAGTATACCCTCTGCGATTGCAAAAAGTCTTGGGTGGTAGTGAGGCGGCTGTTGTGTGGGATTGATAGTGGAAGAAGCGTGCCAGTGTATGAGGTCTCGATATGTACTCCTGACAGTTTGCCGCAAGGAGCCAGGAGATTTGCGCCACACTTTTAGTTCAGGGCACGCGCTGAATGTCCCACGTCGGAAATCGGAATGCGACTTCATCATCGAAATCATAGACTCGACGTCCTTTCGGCCTGCATGTTTTCTTCGCACATCTCTGAGCTTGCCTAAAAGTGGCTGAGAGACAATGGATAGGATGATTGCATGCATTGCCTGCGCGTCGCTGGAGGTCGGCGCTTGTGTGACTCTCTGGAGCATTTGAAGAAGCGCATCGAGGTCGGAACTTAGCTGCTCGCTACTGTACGCGCCCATCCATAAGATCGCTCCTACCAAAGAAGGCAGTAAGAAGGGCTCGAGCAAGTCTATTGTGATAATTAGCATATGCCCGACCCCGCAAAAACTGACAAACTCACACTCCAACCCCATTTTCACATTAGACATGGTAATATGTCCTTCTGCACACGCGAGTAGTGTTTGATTGAACAAAGTAGGCACAATCATGTAGAACTGTTGTGGTCGACACGACGAGGTGACTTCCTCAGTAATTCCGTCGCTGCCGAACAAGCCTTTTGCCCAACTTTCAAGATATTTGGACTGCTCTTCGGTAAGCTCATCGATGGGAATACTGGTGTGTCCATGTGAAATGTATTGAGCGATAAAGGACTCGGGGCTCACGCCAAGGTCGGTGGCTGTTAGATTGTAGCGATATATAAACACTAGCACCAGCAAGAATATAGAGGCGAATTCGTCATATACCGGCTGGTATTCCCCTAAGAGGATCAGATATTATTCAACATTCAGCACGAGCACTTACCTTGATCGTCCTCATATCGCCAAGCATCTAACAGCTGACATAGAGGCTGGAGGACGCTAATTGGGGATGTGAATTGTAACCACACATCAAGTGACTGCGGCTTTTTGCATAGAGCATTACATATTGACTTCAGCGCCATGGTGTCTTTGGTGGAACAAGAGTCGCGGATAACCTTGAGCGGCAGTCAGCAGCGTAAAGTAGTGTGGAGCGTCATGGTGCATACCTCAGTCACAGCCAGAACAATTTGCCCGGCATTGCCGTCCAAATTTTCAAGTCCGTTGATCAATTGCACAGCCTTGCCTGGTTCTGTCGCACATTGCTGAATCAACAGCTCTTTGAACAATCTTTTGTCCGGACTTGGTGGAGAGCTAAATGACCCTTGTGTGAGAAGGCGTCCAATGCTCGCTGCCGGTAGTATGCCGTGAAGGACGCAAGAATAGAGGAATTCTTGGCGAACATTTTGGAGTGTGCTACTAGTCAGCTGTCCTACTCCAGGGAGTGGAAACGTATTCAGATCGACAGAGTGTAAGGCTTTCGTTATACAGTGCTCTGGATGCGGATATATCGAAGCAGCCAGCGGAGCTATGAGTGTTGGGATCTTGTTGATCAAGAACGACTTCAGACTGAACTTGACTGACTCAGGCTCTTTTCGATCCTCGGCAGATGACAAAACATCAAATCCAGCGACGATCAAGTCCACGGTGAGGGCTTGCATATCATGCTATTCGTTTATTAGTGAAGATCTATTTTCATGGCGGGAAAGGATTAGCTACCTTATACTTTACGTGCAGGTAATTCAGCATCATATTTTCCTCAATTAGCGGACGACCAGAGAGCTGCAATTATGTGTCAGCCTTGCAATTCTAACATGTGCCAAGTTGATAACCTACCAGACTGCTAATAAAAACGAAAGCTCCAGGTCGAGTATCCAGATCCAGGCCTAGTTGTTGAATTGCGTTGACTTGAGATGCCGCTGCAATATCCATAAAAGCATCTTGGTGAATATCATTCTCAACTTCCTGCACTAGGGAGAGATTTTTTTGAGCATTGGCAAGTCGAAAAGGAATATTCTGTTCTGGACTTGAGGCTTGTGATGCTATAGCTGCCGCCGAGATTTCTGTCCAATGCACTGTGAATGATGTGAGAGCACGTGAAAGTGCTTTCCTTGTCTCTTTTGGGAATCATCAGCATTGATCCTCTATGTGCTGATACGTGAAACTAACAAACCTTTGGGAAGGGCCGTAAGGATGATACCCGTCACTTTTGGGTTCTCCAACATCGCAAGAGCAAGCATAGCTATGGAGTCGCATACAGAGACATATTGCTCTTGCTCTTCCATTGACTGAGGAATAGCATCTGCTGGCGGTATTGCCAAGGCGGTCAACCATTCTGAAAGGATACGCAACGCCACGCGGGTCTCTTCTTGTGTCTTTGGCCGTTTGTTGTGAGAATATGCTTTACAAAGCTGGTCGAGGATGATAGCGTCTAATTCCGTCAAACTTTGCAGCTGGCTGTCCTCAGATGCAGCCGCATCGACAAGTGCGACCTTAGAGGAGTGATAGTAGCGTGATCTTTTCAACAACGCCCCCAGGAGATCTGCAGAACTCACACGATTTGACTCGAGCAAAGAGTCTGCATATGCTGGCAGGAGTGGGTCGATTACTTCTTTGAGCAATGTTTGGCGACCAACCAGAATGTTGGCCAGTTTAGCACCCATGATTGGGGATCGATTTGAAAGCTCGCTAGCATATTGGTCGAATTGTTCTGATCGCAGTCTTTTTTCGAGGCAGGCGTTCAAGAAAGTTGTCCATAGCTGGGATGTTGCGTCCATGGTTGTCAACCAAGCTAAGTACGCGTAGGTCTAAGGGTTTGTCGATGAAAGTACAGCTGAACCAAGTCCGTGGAATATCAATTACTCGGCTAAGGTGCCGTTTGTATCAATCATGGCGTCACTATGCGACCCAAATGAGGAGCAAGTGCCAGGTTCGATTTTCACGTCGGTATCACAATAAGAGTGCTGGAATAATATTGCTGTCTCGTGGTTTCGTGGTTTCGTGAATTGTGAGACGTGAGGTTGGCGACAAGCAGGGGTGACCTTAGCGCGGGACAATATTCGGATGAGAAAGAGGAACTTCGTCAATATTACAGAATCTTAGTAGCATTAAGTGATAATCTTGGATATTTAAACCGAAAGGCGACGCTCTTCCTCAAACCCAGCAAAAATAAGTGCGGGTTTCATTGCCGTCCATAAACGCCATGCGCCGTCGCAAATGCCCATTTAGGAATTACAATTACTATTGTAAGTGCCTGTCCCGCAAACCCCCAACAATGCCATCTTAGAGCACCGAATCAGGAGCCGAGTTGTGCCTTGGTGGGCTTCCATCAATGTCGACGCTTCGAGGACCCAACATCCAATCTTCCATCGCTAGCCATTGACTCCAAGTCTTCTCTGCACCCTCAATCTCTTCCAGCTTAACATCTTGGAGCGGCTTCATGAAAGGGACCGTTTCATTAGGCGAGATGTCGTATTGGTACTTGACTTTTGCCCAGCCAACGCTCTTTGCAGCAAACAAATAGTTCCGGCGCTCACATTCCTGCAGTGGACCGACGCCTTTTTTCCACTCATCGCCGAAAAATCCATGCAGTATGCCCTCCTTGTCAAATCCTGTAACCACCAAGCGTCGTATGAAGGGTATTAGTGACACCCACGGAATGGATTGTGCGCTGGTACGCGCTGGCGCATGATTGTTCGTGTGTCGGGGGTATGGCAGGTTGTATGGGCCTGGCCCAGCAGGTGGAGGGTTGTAGATGGTGCTGTTCACTATTGGAGAATCCTGCCATTGGAAAGGTAAGCAGATGTTGACGAAGGCTGCTACGGCCTGCACCATTGCTTCGTGTTGGGCATGATCGAGGAAGAACCGTTGGCAACTTTGATATGCAGGGTGCCATTCGAAAATCTCAAACTGAGTGTCGTTGAGCATGGAAGGTATAGGTACGTCGTTAATTACAGGTTGCACTGGGGCATTGCTGGCAGAGGATGGCCCAGCGAAATGGTGCGAAGGCCCATTGGTGGTGGAGATTGATGAGGCGTTAGAAGTGTGGGAACTGTTATTGTAGGCCATGGTCACTTTGACCTTGCTATTTTCGTAATAGAGTTGTACCAAAATCTAGATAAGACCAGTGGGCTTTAGGCCTTGTGAAACCAGGTTCCTTACTAGTACAAAGGACTCGGACCTGAATAACAGTGTTTGAATTGTTGCTTCCCTCGCAAATGATGGTGAGGCTCTTTCCAGTTTGGTTGCGATGACGATGGTGACGATATCGATGTAAGATCAAAATGTTCTGAACCTTAACAAAATGTTCTTTGGATTGACAATGGAGAAACGGAATTTACAGCCTGGCCATTGCGTAGTTTTAGTAGGTGTAACAGGATTTCTGGCAATGGGACGGTATTGGGCATGGGGCCTGTTTCGATATAAAAGATGGGATGGGACTCTCATGAATAGGGACATTTCCCTGTGTCTTGTGTTCCTTCAAGGATCAGATCATCATCCCCCCGTCTGAATGGTGCTGTTACGTGCCAAAACGGCGGGTCCAGCGGGCGTGGCGTTGTGGGCGTTCAGAAATCGAGCTGAGTTGACAGAAACTCAAATCCAGGAACCCGGGCTTTTACCAATTAGGGAATCGCTGTGCCAGCCTTGTCCCTTTGTTGCGCTATTCTTATCCTGGCAATTCGTACTAGTTTTCGCAAACGCGAACACGCGCAGGTGTGTGGTGATCTCAATGTTGATAATGAAATTGCGTGGTGGTTATTTACAAACCCATTTCGGGAAACCAGGTACAGGGCCTAGGAATATCTTATTATTATGACTGACCCCCGCCCTTCAACGACTTGACTACAGAGAGCCGAATACAGTACCCAAAATGCAGAATAGTTTCATGAACAGCAACTTTGCTACCCCGGATTGCCTGCAGCAGATCCTTACTGCGACCCAGGGTCGGACAAGACCGAGTTCTCGTTCTAGACCGTACGGGTCTTTCCGATATATTGATATCACAACCTTTTCTAAGCCTATACAAGGATCTTTGGCGTCTGAGGCTTCGAATCATCTCGTCCCAGGATGGCAATGGCATTTCAGACAACCATGATACAGTGCGCAATAATGGCGGACGCCTCTGTAATAGAAACACAACACGATCGCGTCGTGCAAAAGAGCTAGGAGATCTATCCCCGGTCCTGGCGCTGGGGCTTCACCAGTATTCCGCGGACGACTACTCCGTATGGAGGACATCAATTATTCTGAATTGCTCTACATGGATTGCGCGCATCCGCCTGTTCGAGACTCTTTCAACGAGCTTCTTGCGTCGCAACTCCATGCAGGCATGGTTATTGCTTTTCCCAAACTTCAAAGACATCTTTAGCGATCGGATGCAAACAATTCTGGGCGCATGCCTGCCGGACGTCTACCCTTCCAATGGAGTGTATTACAACCAGGATGTGACTCGTGCATAATTTCCAAGTACTTGGGTATTTTCCGATCGCCAGGTTGTCACGCAGCCGTACACAGCCGTCGGGACCGATGTGGTTGACATGTACTTCAAAATCAGATCTATAGCGATTTAAGCACCTCAGAGACTAGCGGAATTATAGAGTGCTACCCAGAATATTGCTTCTTGCAAATCCTTCTCACCTCTTCTACTTCTTACAACGTTGAGGATGGATGCTGTCGTGCTTTCAGCTCAATATCGATTCAGGGTCCTAAAATCCTTGCGATATGACGCAAGTCTGAGGCTTATCATTATTTATCCATCTATACACTCCCCGCTCACTCAATAAGTACTGGTATACCGAGGAAGCTTGCGTTGATTCTTGTAGCTGTTACTTTCCTCAAAATATCGCGCCTGAAATTCCATAAAATGGCACAAAAATCCTTTTCGCTGGCCAGTCGTGTCAAGGTTGGCTTGACGATAAACGTTTTGTCATTACAACATTCTCTAACAGTTCAAAGCTCAACAATGGTATCAGCATGCCTCAAATACATCTTGGAGTCTATTTGGCAGATGGAGCGGAGGCACACCAGGCTGTGCAATGGGCTCTTGAGGTACCGACGTTACAATCGTTGTTAACTTGCACGTCTCACGCATATAGGCTGGATATAGAGGGTACGTGTTGGCTTCTCAGCTTCCGGAGAGAAGGTGCTCTTTAAGAGAACCAGATTACGACTCAGTAGTCAAGACCTAGACACGAATGCTGAGTATTATAAAATCGAAAGACTAAGGCATTGAAGGGCAGACACATGGGTGTAAATTGTCCATTTGATCAAAGAAATCACAGAGCACCTTATCGCTCCAATTCTATGCGTTATTTGGGGTGCTGATTTGTATACAGAGTCGACAGTGCGCAAATGTATCACAATGAGAACGAGGTTGGCTCCGGGATTAAGAAATTCCTATCAAGCAGTTCCAATACAGCAGGACTGAAACGCGACGACATCTGGTATACGACTAAACTCGCATCAAACAGCAGTTATGATACGGCGCGCAAGTCCATCAAACAGTCCCTTCGTACTTGTGGATTGGATCACATAGATCTCTTCCTCCTACACTCCCCCTATGGCGGAAAGATCGCACGCCTCGAATCGTGGAGGGCTGTTGAGGACGCGATTGCCGCTGGTGAGGTTCGCACTGGAGGTGTCTCCAATTATGGAATTAAACACGTGAGTGGATGTTCTTTTGTGTACGCTCAAGCAATACTAAACGAGAATAGCTGCAAGAACTGATCGATTCGAAACCCCAAGTCATGCCCGCCGTGAACCAAATCGAAGTCCATCCATTCAACACGCGTACCGAGATCTGCAAATTCTGCCAGGAGAATGGAATTGTAATTGAGGCGTATGCTCCACTAGTACGGGCACTGAAAATGAAACATCCAACGATTTCATCGTTAGCTAGCAAATACTCTTGTACTCCTGGACAACTTCTTGTGCGATGGTCCCTACAACATGGTTATGTTCCTCTTCCGAAAAGTGTCAATAAGAAGAGAATCTCAGAAAATGCCGATATTGGAGGGTTCGAGATAGAAGATGAGGACGTGAAGGCTATGGATATGTTAGATGAATACTTAGTTACAGGTGAGCAATTTGTTTTTCGCTTTGCACTCGCTGGACATGGCATGTCTTGCCACTTCTGTGGACTATTGGCCTCGAGCGATTCAAAGGACTGAGTGGTCGGTCGTTTCAATCAGTGGCCACTGAAAATGAGCTGGGCTTTTCAACGTGTCCACCGTGCGTTGGAATATTGGTAGCCAGCAGTGGCATAGACATGCGCACTATATCGCTCCTCAGCGACAAGAAAGCTAGAGTCATGCCCCAAGATGGTGCCTCCAAATTATTGCACGAGCTTTAAAGCACACGAGCTCAGACAGGAGAAAGAAAGCGCAGCGAAATCGGAGACCCTGCTGATTTCAAACTACTAGATTGGGACCCAGTCGATGCACCCTAAAAGGGTTCAACAAATCCCGAGCGCTACCTAGAACGTGGGGGACGAAGAGAAACGAGATGTCAGAAAAACCAGGGTCGTGCGCAAAGGGCGAGGCTGGAATTATTGAGCATGCGTTCTGGCACAAAGAGGCATTTCCTGAAAATAATGGTTCGTAGAGGAGGCAAAAATTTCTCCACGTTGTGCAGGCGTGGCTTTTACCTTTAAGCATAGCATTGGCGACAGAGCTCGGATCGTAAGGCGAGCTGTGTCTCTGGGTCTATACCCTTTCGAGAATGCGCCGTGAACCGATCTTCAACACTTTCTCGCCCACGGCCATTTGCCCCTCGTTCTTTCGTGCAATAGAATTTGCTAAATTCTAGCCTTGCCGGCCCTGCATGCCAACTATTACATATCAGGATGAACCCATCATTTGCTGCAGCCTCCAATTGGCTCGCGGGAATTCCTTATCTCTACCTCCACCAGATCTATCTACCAAACTCCAAATATGCACCACGACCACCACCAATAGATGGAAGTAAATCGGTTGATCAAGGGGACCAGCTTTGAGGATTTCCGCTGTCGGTTGAGGTCGGGAGTGACAGGCATTAACGACTTGCGAACGTCTGACGTCTGGAGCGATGTGTGTAGCTTTTTCTTTTTGGGAGCTCAAACTCTTGATAAAAACCACTTCCCCACCTAAGCCTTTGCTGAAGTGTCAATTATCTCCAACTATACTTAAATCCAATTCTCAAACAGACTAATTATACCCTAACTTACTACTACAACAATAATCATGACGAATCTCCCATCTGAGCCAGAGTTCGAGCAGGCCTACCATGGTTCGTTGATTACAGCCTTGACATAGCAATTGAAGCTACAACAAAGCTTCAATGCCAACAGTGAACCTCATGCTAATGTGAAAATACAGAGCTTGCATCTACCATTGAGAATTCCAGCCTTTTCGAGAAGAACCCTGAGTACAAGAAGGCACTGAAAGTCGCCTCCATCCCAGAACGTGTCATTCAATTCCGTGTCACCTGGGAAGATGACAAGGGCGAAGTCCAAGTGAACCGTGGATATCGCGTTCAGTTCAATTCGGCTCTCGGTCCATACAAGGGCGGTCTTCGCTTTCATCCTACAGTCAATCTTTCAGTTCTTAAGTTTTTGGGCTTTGAACAAATATTCAAGAATGCTCTGACTGGACGTGAGTTTGCTATGTTATATGACGGAGAGAAAAGTATCTAACTTGTTGTAGTCCAAATGGGTGGTGGAAAAGGTGGTGCTGACTTCGACCCCAAGGGCAAATCAGATAATGAGATCCGCAAGTTCTGCAGTGCTTTCATGCGAGAACTGAGTAGGCATATCGGTGCCGATACCGATGTCCCAGCTGGTGATATTGGTGTTTCCCCTCGTGAGATTGGCTGGATGTTCGGTACCTACCGCACTACAGTAAACAAGTGGGAGGGTGTCTTAACCGGAAAGGGTGGGTCATGGGGTGGCAGCTTGATCAGACCAGAGGCTACTGGCTATGGACTTGTCTACGTAAGTGTTAACTTCGACCGATATGTTTCGAGATCAACACTAATTATTGGGCTACAGTATGTCGACCACATGATCAAGTACGCATCCGGTGGTAAGGAGTCTTTTGAGGGCAAGAAGGTTGCCATCTCTGGATCTGGCAATGTCGCTCAGTACGCCGCACTCAAGGTCATTGAGCTCGGCGGCACTGTCGTCTCCCTATCTGACAGCAAGGGCGCGATTATCTCCGAGGAAGGAAGCTCAATCACACCTGAACTAGTCAACGAAATCGCCGCGATGAAGGTTGAACGCAAGTCTCTATCCGAACTTGCCAACACATCTTCGCACAAAGTCACATACAAAGAGGGTGTCCGACCATGGAAAGAGGTCAAGGTTGACGTTGCCCTTCCATGTGCAACTCAGAATGAGGTTTCTGGTGAGGAAGCTGAAGCACTTGCATCATCCGGTGCCAAGTTTGTCGCTGAGGGTAGCAATATGGGCTGCACAAAAGAGGCTATTGAAGTCTTTGAGAAGACACGCAAGGAAAAGAAGAACGAAGGAGTTTGGTATGGACCTGGTAAGCAGTATCTAAACTTGGTTCGAGAAAACAAAACTAATTACTTTCATCACCAGGTAAAGCAGCCAACGCTGGTGGTGTCGCCGTCTCCGGTCTCGAGATGGCCCAGAATTCTTCCCGTATCAAGTGGACAAGTGAGGAAGTTGATGAGAAGCTCAAGGGTATTATGGAGAACTGCTTTAACAACTGCCTCGAGACCGCGAAGGAGTATGTCACCCCTGCTGAGGGTGAGCTTCCCAGCCTGGTAGCCGGCGCCAACATTGCTGGGTTCAGTAAGGTCGCTGCCGCCATGAAGGACCAGGGCGATTGGTGGTGAACATAGCCTCGATACCAGGAGTGAATGACAGTATGATTGGAACATGATTGGCATGATACAAATTGTTTTGGTGAGCGTTTGCAATTAGTGGGATATCATGATTTTTCGGATGTTAGCGTGCCTGCGGGATCACTATTTGTACATAAGTTTGAATCAAATCTCAATTCATCACATCTGAATACACAGAACAATTCATGTCATACGCGTGCCGAGTATTACCTGAAGAAACAAGATCCCGAAAAGAGGTGCGTGATGGTGTTCCAGATCGACTGGGAGATAAGAGCTGGTATGGTAATCACTTAATGCGCGCCCTTGAACCTTGAACATGACGACCAAAAACGCTCAGTCAGCAAAATTGTACTCAAAAACGGCTATGTAAGAGTTCTTCATGTACCTCCATTGAAATCGTCGAAGCAAAGAAGAAGTTCAAACAAAACTCATGGCATCCCAAACTGTGGAAACATTCGCGATTGAGCTCCGTGACAACCCTGTCACCGAATCCCCCACCTCCTTTCAACCCATTCGATCAAAATCACCCACTCTTTCCGCCCAAGCTCAATCACGACTTGATGACCTTACAGTTCCAGATGGAGGCTACGGCTGGGTGATTGTATCTGCTTCTGCAGTCATTACCTTTTGGTTTGTCGGGACTTCGTATTCATGGGGCGTTATTCAAAAAGTCCTTGTCGATGATGGAGTTGCAAGTGCTTCCACCTTGAGCTTTGTTGGCGGGTTGACACCGATGTGTATATCCCTTCTTGCTTTGTTCAATGCTAGAATGGTAAGGGCAATAGGTGCAAAATGGGTCGCGGTGATTGGTGTGCTGTTTTTGGGACTTGGAGAAATCCTGTGTGGGTTTGCTTTGCATAGTATCGGAGGATTGTTTGCAACGATTGGCGTTATCTCAGGAATTGGCACAAGGTGAAAAAAGCTGAACATCGCAACATGAATGTCAACTAACAAATCTAGTCTATGTTTCATGACCGTCAGTATAATTCCCGCGCAGTATTTTGCTCGGAAAAGAGGTTTGGCAAATGGTATCGTATATGCGGGCGGCGGCCTTGGGGGCGCCATCATCTCTGTAGGGATGGAAAAAATGGTACAACAAGTCGGCCCTGCATGGACTTTTCGAATCATTGGATTACTCACTCTAGCGACAGGACTACCTGCAGCATGGATGATCAAAGAGCGCAGCCCTGTACGAAAGAAGACCTTCATCGAGTGGAGCCTCTTCCGAGATATTAAGTTCTGCTTGCTCTTTGCTACGGGGGTCATCGCCACATTCCCTCTCTTCGTGCCCCCCTTTTTCTTACCACTCTACTCTCATTCCATCGGACTCTCTGCATCTTCTGGCGCCGGGCTTGTTTCTGGCTTCAACCTGGCTTCCGCTTTTGGAAGAATTGGATTCGGTCTCTTGTGCGATCACATTGGTCCGCTGCACGCACTGCTGATAAGTTTGGTCCTCTCCGCAGTCAGTGTTCTTGCGATTTGGCCTATATCAAGCGAACTCGGGCCACTGATTCTGTTTGTGATTATCAACGGAGCCGCGAACGGAGGTTTCTTTTCGGCAATGCCAACAGTAGTCGGGAGTATGTTTGGAAGCACCAGAGTGGCTGTCGCAATGGGTATGGTTGTCACAGGATGGGCTGGTGGTTATTTGATGGGCGCTCCAATTGCGGGCTATATACTGGACGCCTTTGGTGGCGAAGACGCAGGTTTCAAGGCGTACAGACCAGCCATGTATTACGCCGGGTCAATGAGTATGGCTGCTGCTATCCTTGTTGGCTTCTTGCGTCTCAAAGTCGATGTGAAGCTGAAAAAGAAGGTGTAGGGGTTCTGATAGCCTTGACCTAATCACAATCTCTCTCTAGATAGACTGCCAGACTGGTCAACGGTCTTAGCCACATTTCAGGTACCATCTTCGAAGCGTCGTCGCTGGAGATGACCGTCACACTGCGCCTCCGAAGACAGTACTGCTTTGTTCAAGGAATTAAGCTCATAGCTCTGTCCCAAGGTACACCGCTTAGTTTCTTTGTTATGGCATAATGATAACCTTGATCGCTTTCTTTGATCTTATTCCGTGGACAAGTTCGTTGTTTAATCAATGAACAAGGCTATTGTTTTCAAACAGAAGACAATAGGATTATCTTATAAGCTGCCACTCCCCTGCGATGGCATTCGGAACCTCAACTTATTCGAGCAAGAAGTTTTGAAGTTGATCTTCAAAACAAACCCGAACACTTTCAATTTTTCCTAATCATTCAATTTTACAAGCACAACAGCCGCTTTCTACTCAATTCCAATGGCTTACCGACCATCTCGCAACGCATACAATAAATCATTCCCTAGAAGTGGGAGCCCCTTTCTTGGATCAAATTCAAAGGACGTTCATGACGACCAAGCCATACTGCCAGCCCTAGCTTTCAATGAAAATGCCCTAGTTCGAGCTTTGGCATCAACAGCTCTGGTAACAGCTCTCCACGCCAGAATCACTCGTCAGCTTGGCCCAAAGCTAACCGGCGCTCTTAGTTTCCTAATCACCGTTGGTGTCAATCTACCTTCTTACCGAGAACGACTTATGGGCCATATTAGCAGGCAGATTGTAATAGATCTTCCTAACGAGTATGGTGTATACGTTGAGGATTGGTTGCTCAAGCACGGGACTCCGTCAGGAAAACTGCAAGACGCGAGTGTGGCCAGTGAGTTCCCGTCTGGTATTGGACAAGAGTCAACCACAAAGTTGGCGCCACTCACAGAACACCACCAGTGGTTCAAATTTTAAAGGGCGCAGTTTCACTATCAAAACCACCAGAAACAATTCTAATCTCATGATCGTCTCAGGCAAAATGAGTATTCGCGTTTGGTGGTGTCGAGATGCCACTCCGGTTAAGGAGTTCATTGAGCACTGCAGACTAGAATCCAGTAAAGAGGGAGTGACCGTTTTGCGCAACGATAAGCCCTCCATCGTCCCAGGTCGCGCATGGGAATCCTTGGACATCGAACCTCAACTCAGTAAGACCATCCTTGGCGATGCGAGGGACTTCTTCAGCACATCTAACAAGGAATACTTCAAGGCGATTGGCACACCTCTACGACGTGGCTATCTCCTATACGGGCCTCCAGGCACGGGGAAGACTTCATTGACGTTGGCACTGGCAACGACTCTAGGTGTTCCCCTTGTTATGATAGACCTACAAAGTCTTGATGACAGTAAACTTGCCAGGATATTCCGTCACCTCCCCGGACAATGTATAGTAGTATTCGAGGACATTGACTGCGCCAGCATCCTAGCAGATGATGGCGGCAAGTCGTCCCGGCAACGTCCAGCACCGAGCGACAATCCAGGATCAGATAGCAACGACGACAACGACGACGGCATGCCATCCGGACAACCATGCCTAGGAGGCTACCCCGGAGGTGCCAGAACTCAACCATCACGAAGTAAATCAAGTAAAGGAGGAGTAAGTATGTCCGGCCTCATCAACGTGATTGATGGGACAAGTGCCGCCGAGGACCGCATTGTCACAATGACGGCCAACGCACCCGAAACCATCAACCACCGCCTCAAGCGCCCCGGTCGGATAGACATGCAATTTCGCCTGGGTAATTCCACAGCTACAACCGCGTCCATGGCATTCAACCGTATTTTCGGCAAGGATCCTCTCAAGAGGCACTCTCTTGCTGATATAAATGTCATGGCGAAGGAGTTTGGTGCCAAGGTTGCTGCTTTTAATGCTACTGCTAGAACGAAGATCACGCCTTGTGCTGTTGCGGAGTTTCTTAGGTTGCATAGGTTTTGTCCGGATAAAGCTGTTGAGGGTTTGCGAAGTGGGCCAAGAAACTGGAGAGACATCCTAATGGCTGCTACGATTCAGAGTCTGAGGATGAGGATATCAGTGAAGAAGTTTCTAAGCCTGACAATGATGAACTTCCATCTCAAGCACTTACAGTCTTCCCATCCGACAACACAGAGGATTCCGCTTCCCCCGAAAAGGATACCCTTCCAAGTGTTGAACCCGATACTCTAACTCCACTGGACATTGACAACCCCACAGATGAGCCTCCCCTTCCAGCGCGCTCTTCAGTTGCACAAGCTATGAACGGGGTCCTCTGGTTCATTGCTGAGTACGGTATCTTGCTATCGTACTAGTAGAACGCCCGGTGCGTTTCAGCAATTTCGTTAAAGTAGGTGTGTCAATAAGAAATCAAGGAAGGTAAATTCCAAATTTTGTGTCAATTTTATGCTTTTCCGTGAAAATAAACGTGATATAGAAACCAGTTCCAAAGAAAACACCAACTGAAAACCCATATATATCCCAACTCCACTCAAGTATCATCCGAGACTAGTCCAGCTAGCTCAAACGACAAAGATGATCAGAAATAAAACATAACATCCACAGGCCCAAAACCTTTACTCCACATTGATACATCACCCCAAGAATTCCATACATCACCCACTAGCGCCCTATGCTTCGCAAGAGCATCAACCTCGTCAACTTTCCCAAAAAGTTCTATCCACTTTGGCTGAGGAGGTGGTGAGGGTGAGGGTGAAGGGCTAGGGGTACGAGATTGGGGAATGATTATTGGAGGTGGTGGTGCCACTCTCTGTTTCTTAGCAGCAGGTGGAGAAGGCGAGGCACCCTCATCGTCGGCGTCGTCGTCGTCTTCATCGGCAGGCGTACAGCGCTTGCGTGACTGGGCCATTTGCCCTAGTGGTGATGATGAAGCTGGTGGTGTGACTACATTAGGTGCAAGTCGCACCTTGACTTTCCGCGCAGTCGGCACGGGCGCAGATGGTGAGAGTGATGGCGTAGAGGTACCAGCCCCCTTCCCACCACCACTACCTTTCTGCTGCGAGCGCTTCAGCGCTTCCTTTGCATCACTCCCACGGACAAAAACCGCATCCCTCTCATCGTAACCCCGTTCAAAAGACTCATACCTGAGCCATTGATTCTTACAAGAGGCAGTTTTGCGCTCTACAGCAAATTTTGATTTCATACCCGCGGAGACTTGATCCCACATGTGTGTTTTGCCTTTGAAGGGGGCGAGGGATTTGATGGTGAGGAAGAGTGCTAATTTTTCGAAGGCATCCCAGCCGAGATTCGTTGCTTGCCTGAGGGCGGATGGTTGGGTTGGTGGAGCTGTAGTGCTAGTGTGGAGGGCTGGTCGGCAGGAGAAGCAGAACCATTGGACTAGGGAAGGGTAATTAGTGGTTGTAATGGTGGTGAAGTTGGATATAGAGCTTACGGCCTAGGGCGCACCATTCTGCTGTTACGCGGACGCAGGTATAATGGAACCAGTCATTGCAGTCCTCGCAGCATATCATATCAGTGTCATGTGGGACCTCGCAGATGCAGTTGATGGGTGGTAATGAGTCGCTGTCGCTGTCGCTGACATTGTCATTGCCATTATTACTGCCAGCTATACGGGTGATTAGTTAGTCGTCTTGAGTGTCACTAGTGATAGAATATAACTCACCAGCAACAACGATAAGATCTTGAACTTCAACAGCGTCCACGAAATGGTCTTCTTCCTCTTCCTCGTCGTCTTCCTCTGGCTCTGGCTCGGGCTCAGAAGGTCGTGTCACACACTTGATAGCAGTAATGCGGCTAGGGGTGGCTACATTCGCCTGAGGGAGATTGGGTGTGAAGGCCGTAACAGAGTTCTGCCTCTTTTCAATAAGAGCGTATTGGCGGGACGTCAAAACTGGAGACATTGTAATGGTGAGATGTGAAGTAAAAGGTTCAAGAAATATAATAAGCGTGAAGACCAGCTTCTACACGAGTATGAAGTGAATAAATGCGAGAAGAAAGTCGAGAAAATGGAAATAAGCGTAGCAAGATGAGAAAATACCGCAGCGAGAATGATGAAAGGTTGTTGGAGGAGGAGAGAGACATCGTGAGATTTGGTGGTGGTTTTATAGACCGGCGTGGGTGGGCTTTTGGTGCTATTGTGTATTGTTGGCGTTGGGGTGGCTATTGTTGTTGGAAGTGAAGTTGTCGTGGTTTCGAAACTGAAAAAGAATGCTATTGATGGTTGTGACAACAATAATAGAGGTTGTGAGAAGAACATACAACTGAAGTAGTACGATCTCGCTCGAATGATAAAGGATCCAAAATAATAAAAAGGTAGAATTGATTTGAAGTGGAGGGCAGAGTACGAAATGACTTATGACCTTGAATTAGATGAAAGCAAAATACAGCGCACCGGATAGCAGACACGCGTACGAGCCTTGTAATTCCATGCCCATGCGAACCGATATCGGGATGCTCATTCATGCGCTGTCTGCTATTTAAAACTGAAGTATGGGTAATGGTGAAAGGAGTGGAGTTTAGAGGTTCACATACTTCACCAGCGCTGCCATTTTACCCAAATCACGGTGCACGCTCGCTGAAGAGAAGAGTAGTAAGATTTAATATTGAATGCGCCAGCTAAGAAATGACTACATAAAAAGACAAAAAGCGAATGTAACCACAGCTGATTCCCGAAATCTCATCGAAGTCAAAAAGACTTATTCAAATACGGGCGCCCAACAACGGGTTTGGAATTTCTCATCTGCGCTCGACGCGAAAACAGCATCCACACGAAAAAGTGAAGAAGCTGCCGTAGTAATGTGAATTATTTGTTGACATCGGCGGTGTATGAGAAAAGAAGAAAGGAAAAAAAAAGGATGAGATGAGGTTTTGTAAAGTCGAAAATCTCGCCAAGAGAGTAGACTCGATTAGGATTAGCGCATTTCTTAGAAATCTGGCCTTGGATGTTCGTGTGCGGAAACGGGAAACTGTGGTAACTGTGTCATTCGAGCTTGATGATATAAGGAGAAAAGCGTAATACGTTGCTACTTCTGCAGAATACTTCGTTTTTCGCACTGTCACTTAGGATTCCACCAACACTATAACACGGCACTGATTGGAGAGCTTTTATCAAGCACCAAACCTCGATCCTCCCCAACTTGCATTGCATACCTTACCTACCCTAGCAGCTTTAATAGCTAGCAAATAATACAGCAGATATCGAAGATGGATTACGACTCACTCAAGGATCAGTGGAGTCAGATAGAAGAACGTGATGGTATTCGATTGAGCTGGAACACGTTTCCTAGCTCTCGCATGGTAAGCCCCCATGTAAACATAGCTTGGATAACGCTAATGTTGATTTAGGAAGCATCGCGACTTGTTGGTCAGTTATAGAAAGAATCTTGAGGTTATTTCAATACTGACAGAGCTTTTGCAGTTCCCATCGGCGCACTCTACACCCCTCTCAAAGAGAAGACTGACACCCCCCTTCTGACGTATGAGCCTGTTTCTTGCAAAGCTCCATGCCGAGCTGTGCTCAACCCTTTCTGGTATGTATATGAAGTCCAAACCCGTATCTCATGTGCTAAACAGACGATAGCCAAGTCGATATGCGTGCTCGATTATGGATATGTCCCTTCTGCCTTCAGCGCAATTCCCTGCCGCCACACTACAAAGACATCTCCCAAGACACCATTCCTCCAGAACTCCATCCCAATAGCACCACTATCGAATATCGGCTCGGCAGACCAGCTCCTTCCCCTCCCATCTTTTTGTTTGTGGTGGATACATGTCAGGAGGACGACAGCTTGAAAGCACTCAAGGACTCTATCATTATGGCTCTCAGTCTGTTACCATCATACGCTTTAGTTGGTTTGATCACATACGGAACCATGGCGCAAGTGCATGAGATTGGGTATACCGAGTGTGCAAAGTCATTCGTCTTTCGCGGCAGCAAGGATTACACCAGCAAGCAAGTTCAGGAAATGTTAGGTCTCACTGCTGCGGGTCTGCGTCCTGGTGTCCAACCCCAGCCAGGTCGTGCTCCTCCACCAACTGGTCCCGCCGCTCGCTTCCTCCTTCCTGTTCAAAATGCCGAGTTTCAGCTCACCAACGCTTTGGAACAACTACAAAAAGACCCATGGCCCGTCGCAAATGATAAGCGTGCTTTGAGGTGTACTGGTGTAGCTTTGAGCGTAGCTGTCGGTCTGCTCGAATCCTCGTTCCAAAACGCAGGAGGTAGGATCATGCTGTTTACCGGTGGACCAGCAACCGAAGGCCCAGGAATGGTGGTTGGACCCGAGTTGAGAGAACCAATCCGATCGCATCACGATATCGACAGGGACAATATCAAGTACTACAAGAAAGCTTTGAAGTTCTATGAGCACCTCGCCAAGCGCACAGCACATAACGGGCACGTTATCGACATTTTCGCAGGATGTCTCGATCAAGTCGGTCTGCTTGAGATGAAGGGACTTGCGAATAACACTGGCGGACATATGATTTTGACCGACAGCTTCACATCCTCCATGTACAAGCAATCTTTCATGCGCATATTCGACAAAGATGAGAACGACAACTTGCTCATGGGATTTAATGCTTCGTTAGAAGTCTTGACAACCAAGGAACTTAAAGTTACCGGTCTCATTGGTCATGCCGTATCGATGAACAAGAAGTCCGCATCTGTTGGGGAGACGGAATGTGGTATTGGTAATACCTGCTCGTGGAAGATGTGCGGTATCGACCCAGCAGCAAGTTATGGTATCTACTTCGAAATGGCTAGCCAGCCAGGACCAAACCAGATGCAGCAAGGACCTCAAAAGGGCCATATCCAGTTCCTCACTTATTATCAGCATTCGGAAGGCCAGTATCATTTACGAGTGACAACTGTGGCACGCAACCTGAGCGGCCCATCAGGTGATCCCGCCATCGCCCAGTCATTTGACCAGGAGGCTTCCGCGGTACTTATGTCCCGCATCGCAGTCTTCAAAGCCGAAGTAGATGACGGTCCTGATGTTCTCCGCTGGGTCGACCGCATGCTCATCCGCCTCTGCTCCCGCTTCGCCGAATACCGCAAAGACGATCCATCATCCTTCCGCCTGGAACGAAACTTCACCCTCTACCCCCAATTCATGTTCCACCTGCGTCGATCACAATTCCTCCAAGTATTCAACAATTCCCCCGATGAAACTGCCTTTTACAGGCATGTTCTCAATCACGAAGATGTGTCTAACAGTTTGATTATGATTCAACCTACTTTGGATGCTTACAAGATTGATCAGGAGGAGGCGGAGGCGGTGTTGTTGGATAGTACTTCCATTCAACCGGATACGATTTTGTTGCTTGATACCTTCTTTCATATTCTTATTTTTCATGGTGAGACTATTGCTGCATGGAGGAAGGAGGGGTATCAGGAGCAGGATGATTATGCCAATTTTAGGGAGCTGCTTGAGAGGCCTAAGGAGGATGCTAAGGTGCGTTTTCCCCTTCGCATCTAGAACCCGCCTCTTTTGAATGAAATTTTGCTGATAATTGTTGGAACAGTCACTCATCCAAGATCGCTTCCCACTTCCTCGCTTCATCGTCTGCGATGCTGGTGGTTCACAGGCGCGGTTCTTGCTCTCGAAATTGAATCCCTCTACTACGCACACCACTGGTTCTTATGGTGGTGTTTCACAGTCTGCGCAGACGATATTTACGGATGACGTTAGCTTGCAGACTTTTATGGATCATTTGATGAAGTAAGTTTGATCCTCTGTGTGTGTTATAACTGGAGCACTGCTAATTGTGTTTCAGACTTGCTGTTAGCGGTACTGGTTAGGTTATCCAAAAGTTTGGTGGATGGCGAGAGTTTTTAATTGCAGGTTGGGATATGGAGTTCTAGGAGGTTTGTCTTCCACTAAGGGTGGTGTAGTTAGTGTATGTTTAGTTTGTAGTCTGGGGGTTTGGGGAATATTAAAGACCGAAGTTTCTATTCAAACCATCATCGTACCTACCGTATCCTGTTTGTGCCGCTCTCCCTTGAGTTTGGAGAATAGTCCAATAAGAGTAGGGTAGGATATAAAACACGTGTGCCCAGATTGACATGTTTCGCGTTTCTTGGGCGTTGAATGTTTAAGTAGAGAAATGGGGAATTTTTTTTTTATTCTGACTCTCTTCTTAGAGACAAGGTTCTGAATTTCTGCTCGTAAGATAAATCTCAGACCAATTCAGATTCTGAGCAATATCTCAGCAGCGCCACAAACGTTGATTCAGCCACATCAGCTTCTCACGCCTTTCCGCTTACGGCCGCGGGTCGCAACTGCGCCGCGACATCATTCACCTCGATTGAAACAGCTCACTCTGAACCACGACAGCCACTGCAATTAAGCAAGTTCCAAACAAAAAACCAAACCCCTCAACAAACACCCTTCCTTTTCCTTTTCCTTTCCCTTCACAAACCTTCCCAAACAGTCATTTACCCGTCAACATCAAATTGTACACTTAATCAACAACAACACAAACAGCCTTCCGCAATGGCGGATATCGATATGGATGTTGATATGGATATCGACTATACATATGATGCTGTACCGGCGGAAGGTCAGGAGGGTTATGATATTCCACAGCAGCAGCATCAGGATACAAGTACTGTTAGTGATACTCAGCGAGCAAGCCTATTTCAATTAGGATTTGGACTTCACGAATTGCGGTCAAGTAAAAGTAAAAGAGGTAAACTAATACGTATAAGCAGCAAATGCAAGAATCAAATCAGTACAGCGAAACCACTCAATACGATTCAGCCACTCAATTCAACCAATCCACCCACCTCGACCAACCGGCGCGACCACCAGCAATAGTAGGCCTCGACGGCACAGTCGCCCAAGATGCAGAACCCATACCCGAGAAAGTACACTTACGCGGTGTAGACAACCTAGACACATCCAGCGTGAAACAATTCGCCGAATCCCACTACTCACTAGAAAACTTTATAAAAGTAGAATGGGTAGACGATACCAGTGTCAATCTTGTTTACAGCACCAAAGAAGCCGCCGATGAAGCACTCACAGCATTCACAGACACGGAAAAACATATCAATTCATATAGTATGCATCCCCTGGAGATACGATCGGCGAAGGCTTTTAGTACGGCGTCAAAACCGGATGAGATTGTGCAATTGAAGGTTAGGCAGGCTACGACTGGTGATGTCAAGAAGAAGGGTGCGAGGGATTATTCTAGGTTTTATTTACTTAATCCTGATAAAGATCCACGTGAAGCGCGCGATCGTGATTTTCAACAACAACGTCGTCAACAGCGGCCACGGAGACGTTCGGACGAAAATGGAAATGGCGATTACAACCGTCGGCGCTTTGATGATAGGGAGCATAAGCGTAGGAGGCAGGACGATACCTTCGATGCTAGTATGTACGATGAGGATTCCCATTCTCACGCTACATCAGCGGATGATCAAGACCGACGAAAACGTGTACGCTTCGGACAGCGCGATGGAGATGATGATTTATTTGGTGGGAGAAATACGGGGAGATTGAGGGATCGGTCTGCTTCGCCGCTGAGGAATGGAGATGGCGATGGGAGATACGGATTCGGCGGTGATGAGACATTGGACGACAGTGCCATCCGTCGAAAAATTCGGCAACGTTCTCAAACTCCACCACGGCATCCCAGCGCGGGACGCGCTTCCACAAACATTTACGCCATCAACAATAGTGGGAAGGAATTATTTGCTAAGCCTGAGAGTCGTATGACGGCATTGGCACCTTCACCGGCATTTACGAAAGAACTCTTTCCGCATATAGCAGCTGCGGTGGCTTCGTCGTCTTCACCAAAGGAACTTTTTCCTAATAAGAAAGTTTCACATCATAGGCGGAGTTTTGCTATTGATGAATCACCGGAACGGTACAATTCCTCCGCCACCAACAAATCCCACTCCGACAATCGCACACGCAGCTTAGCGGACCGCATAACAGGCAACAATCCACAAACATACAACCATCCCCTCACCAACTCCTCATCCAATACTTCAGAAGACCTTCGTATTCGCGGCGCAGGTCCCGGTATCAATATCCGCGGTACCGCCGGATCTAGTCTCTCGATCAAGGGCGCTGCATCCAGTCGTGGTGCTGGAGAATTCAATGTCAGAGGTGCGGCTGGCAATAGTAATGCCGCTGATGTGGATGTTGATGGTCGGAGGAGGGAAGTGAAGGAATTATTTCCGATGAAGGCGGGAAATATCGGGAAGGAATTATTTGCTGAGAAGTTGCAGGGAAGGGGTGGGCCCAGGAGGGCGGCTGATTCGTTTTTTTGAAAAGTAATATCTACGAGTTGTTGGTTTTGGTACTGGGATCGCTGGTGGGGGATTACTCTAGTGATGGAGACGGGATTGTGGGATGGACGACTGGATTTGAGATTCAAGGATTAGGGATTTGTCTGTTTATTGCTTCTCTTCAAAGTTGCTCTTCTTTCCTCATTCATGGATGATGGGATGTGGATTGATGTCTGCATAATACCTCGGAGTTTCGAGCTTTGAATTTGTGCTAATGAATAGCTCTCGACATTATTGAGTAAGAAGGATCACATACGTGTGAGCGTAATAATTTGTATTAGCGAAGATATTTATAGCCGAATCACCACTCTCATATGGAACAGATATCCTTCAAATTTGTATGTCCAAACAAGCATTCTTGCAACACAGCATTGACACTAGTATTCATGCTGAAAATTACATCATTCATTCATTCATAGTCCCCAACCTATAACTTCAGACTCCCCGCCGTCATCGGCCTCCCCTTCTTCGCCTCATTCCCTTCCACATCCCTAATCTCACCCTTCCGTCCAATAACAAGAACACCACCTTTCTTCAAATCCTTAACCATCTCCTTCCTCTCCTTGCCCTTCTTACTCTCCTTTACCCTCCTGCCCTTACCCTTCTCAGCCGCACCATCCTTACCACCACCTCCACCACCACCATCCCCAACAACACCAGCAGTAGTCTGACTCTGACCATTCTCCCCCGCCTTCCTCGCCCTCTCCTTCTCCCGTCTCCTCCTCCTCAATTTCTGCTCCCTACTAAGTTCATCCCTCTTAACAACACTCCCCCCCTTAGTAACAACCTCATCCCCCTCCTTCCCCTCCCCAGCTTTATATACCTCCTGCGGCGCAAGTTGCGTCGTCGTAGAAACTTCCCCACCAAGCCCACTAGGCCGTGCATCTTCCATACTAACAACAGGCGCATCAGATCTAACTTGCACATTCATCTCCACAGGTTTAGGTCTATAATGCCAACTACTCAGCGAATCCAATTTGCTGGATACATCCCTCCAAAGCGCTTCAATCTCTTTATGTTCTCTTTTAAGCTTTTCAGTACGCGTATCCACGTAATTAGGATCATTCTTCTTAAGATGTTCCTCTTCATATATTTCCGCTAATCCCTTTGCTGACTTTGTATCAGCCAATTCATCCTGCACACGCCCCCTCCTCGCCATTGCGCCCGTAAGTAACTCATCCGGTCTCCTCCGGAGAATCTCATTAAACTCTTGAGATAAAATCCGCCTTTTTATAAGATCTTCAATCTCTTCGGTGATTTCCTGCGTTATCACAGGTACTGGTTTCCCACCTCTCTCAAAATCCAAATCTTCTTCCAAAAGTGAATTTAGGGGTCTATCAATCGCGCGTGCTTCACCCGATAGAATCCAAGAGCGTTTGGCTACGTTTTCTGCTTCTAGTTTACGGATTTCGGTTAGGAGTTTTGCGTGGCGGCGTTCGTGGGTTGAGCGGCGGGATTTGGGGTCTGAAGGGTCGAGGTCGGAGAGTGCGTCTCCGGAATTGTTGTTTTCTACTTCTTCTTCGTCATCAGAAAAAAGATCACGATGGACGGCCGACATAGCGCGTGTGATGTCCTCTTCGGCGGTCTCGTCGGGATTTTTGGCAGGGAAATTGTGCTTCATGGGTGGGCCGTGGCGTCCTGCTCTTTTGCCGGCGGGTTTGGGTGGGGGAGCGAAAAAATCTTTGTAGTATATCGTATTTGTATTGGAAATGTCGTCTATGTCGTCGAATTCCATATCTTCGTCCTTATCGTTGTTTTCGTCATCTGAGGCTCCCTCTGGTGCATCGAGATCCATATTCCCAAAGGTTGGACCACCTGCGCCATCATCTTCTTCTTCGCTAGACAAATCGTCATCTTGTGGCTCTGTTGCTCTATTCTTTGCTTCGGAGGGTCCAGCAGGAGGAAGGAGTACTGGATCAGCGTCCCAGTCTATTTCTTCTTCGTCGCTGGCGGCGCCGTCGTCTGGGTCCCCTCGCGTGTCTTGTTGTTCGAGGAATTCGGATTGTTTGTTGAAGTCGTCTATGGAGAAGAAACCGTCATTCAAGCCGTGGGGATCGGGTGCGAATTCGCCTGCGTTGGAATCTTCTGAGAGGGCATCTTGAATGTCGTCGTCGTCTGCTTCTTCTATGTCTTCTTCTGACTCTTCAGCTTCTTGAATGTCTTCGATATCAGATACAGTCATTTCCTGGGAGTCTTCGCTCCCATCCGCCTGAGAGCCTGCGGAATCGGCGCCCAACTCCTCTTCAGAGCCAGATATACTCTCTTCTTCCTCCACAGACATCCCATTAACTTCTCTGATCACACCCTTTCCTTTCCCATCTTTCTCCAATATCTCCGGCAAAAACCTCTCCACCTCTACAACAGTCGCATCCAACACCCTCCTAACCTGCTCAAAAACCTGATCAACCTTAAAACCCTCTACATGAATCTTCTTCAACTGCAACGGTTGAATCTCTTCCTCATAATGTCCCCTCTTCCTCTTCTTTCTCGATTCCTTCAATCTATCATTCTGAGCATTACTAACTTCTTCAGCTAAGCTATCCAAATATCTCTTCGCCTGGTGAAGCGCTGCATTGTGGATATCGAGACTGGGTTGTAAGATTGGAAACAGAGTGTTTAATGCTGTGGAGAGGGCATCGTTCGCCATTGAGTTTGCGGAGAGGGTATGTGAAGAGAGTGAGATTGGCGGTGAAATCGCTGTTGTCACTGCCATTATCTGGAAATGTTTTTGAGATTCTCTTAAAAATTTTGATAGACAGTTTTTGGACCCTGGATTTGGGTTTTGCGCTATGCCGTTTTAGGTCGAGACGCTTGCCCCAGCGCATGATGTATATGTGATACTGGTACGTGAACTACTCATACTATCTCGAGCAATTACAACGACCTCAGTCGCATCATCATCCATCTCAGGTTCATATACCTCAATCCTCACTAGATTCATTCCATTTCATGCTTGGATTTTCAAACAAATATTCTAAACACTACAATTTATGAAGACTTACCAAATACTACTTACCATAATCTATAGGATGATTAATAACCCGATACTGTGTCCCCTATGATAGTCTCAGTATCGCGTCCCAGTCTTACCCAGAGTTGCTGCAGACGCGTTCGTTGAATAGCCCTCTCAATTTGCTTTGTCTCTTCCTCGCTAACATTACCTTCTTTGAGTCCACTAGTTGCTTCCGCGGCGGTTTCAGCTGATGGGGTATCCCTTTCGGATTCTACAACAGGTTTTGGTTTGGCGAACTTCAGCGGCTGGCCCCTACTATCAGCTTTACTCTTTTGACGGACGACACCGTTGAAGAACCCTTTGCGCATGTTGTCTGTTAGCTCGGACGGTTCAACATTTCCTAGGATGGTACTGTTATCTGCGTTAGCTTCATCCGTGGGAGACGATGTGGCAGAGGCGCTGCTCTCGCTTGATTTATCTTCTGAATTGGCTTCAGGAGCTTTGATAAAATGGGTATCTCTGTCAGCTTCGGGAATAGTATTGGTGGACTCTTCCTCTGGTACGGCTTCTAAGAGCTGAGTTTCCCTCACAGCTTCTACAGCTTGTGGGCTACTGTCGGTGGACTTGTCTGAAGTTGGTTCTGGCTCTTGGGTCTCAGAAATAGCTTCTGTAGGTTGATGAGTGTCTTGTGTAAGCCTCTCGTCTGAAATTGTTTCAGTGGCAGCTATTGTAGCCTGATAGTTACCTTCCGTTTCCAGCCTCAGCACATCGTCTTCTCTGTCTTCTAAGACAATCAGCATCTTCACTCTTAACCCTTCATCTTCTCTCTCCTCCATGGCATCTATCTCCGCCGATCTTGCAGCGCGTACACTATCCGTCTCATCGACGTTGGAATCGAGCTCAATCAGATCCTCTACAATCTCAACATCAGTTTCAGCTCTTGCCTGTGGACTGGGTCTTAGGGTGACGTAACAAGCTTCGTTAGACACCGCAAGTAAGAACAGGGGGAAGTAAATGACAATTGCGACACCGTCTATTTTGGCTGCAGATGCGAGCATAGCACCGACCACTAACCGAGGGAAGTAATAATAAAACGAGTTAACGACCTTACGTGTCGTCGACGTGGGCCTTGAGAGTATTTCAGCTTGTTCTTCGATTTTGACCTCTAATGACTCGACGTTTTCATCAGATGTTGGGTTGTTAGCACAGGCTTCTTCCGCTGCAGTGGTCTCTGCGTCTTGCGTTCCATCTCCGCTTACCGAGTCAATCTTTTCATCAGATGTAAGATTGTTAGCAGGAGTATCTTGTGCTGCACTAGAATCTGAGTCTTGCGAATCACTGACGCTCGCCGGTGTATTGTCAGGCTCCGTTTCGCTTTCGGAGCTGGACCCTGGAGACTCAATTCCAATGGCATGAGTCGATCTACTCTTGGGCTTCCACCACTCTTGGGCCCTGGACCTTTTTGGTTTTCCTGCCTGTACAAGGCCCGGATTCATTGCTTGAGTTGCATCAGCACTATCTGGTAAGCTTCTAGACTCCCTTTGCTGTTGAGGAGTAGGTACCGAGTCCTGAGCACCATCTGCATTATTATTAGAGTCAAGTGCCACTTCGGATGCTGCATCTTCTTCTTTGGATTCGGAGTCAATCGCTACCTCGAACGCAGCATCACCTGCCTTACTCTCAGAGTCAATTGCCACATCGGACCCAGAATCAGAAACTACAGGGGTTTTCACTGCCCGATTAATGTCATAATCATATTCCACGCCTCTCAACTTCGCTTTCTTCCAATTGGCAAACTCAGCGACAGCTCTCGCAGCTCTTCCTCTGTAATCGAGACAATACCCCTGAATGCTCGCAGGCGAAAGTCCATACTTTGCTTTCACTTGAGCACCAAATTCTTTGGAGAGTTCTTCAATCTCCTTTTTGGTGGCTTTGGTTTTTGGATCTGTGCTGAACATGCGACGAAATGTCATAGCCGCGGTGATCTCATTCGCAAAACCCATCATCCATTTTTTGTCGATTCGGCCGTCGCGCGTCTAGGCTTTGTCTAGACTCTCTGGTGCGTTAGCTGTCATGATTAAGAGACGACCTTCGGCGGCACCAATACCATCTATAACGTTCAGTAACCCTGCCAAGCTCACTTTTGTTGCTGGAAGCTGCTTGCCCTTCTTTTCTTTG
Source organism: Tothia fuscella (assembly GCA_010583015.1). NCBI lineage: Eukaryota > Fungi > Ascomycota > Dothideomycetes > Venturiales > Cylindrosympodiaceae > Tothia > Tothia fuscella. Next base: position 157,598 of record MU007029.1, on the reverse strand, counting down.
GGCCCAGACTTAGTTTCCTTGCCCTTGGTTTTCATTGCATCTGCCTTGGTTCTCTTGCCTTTTGGTCTTTGCCTAGTCTTCTTACTCTGTTTATTCGCTCTTGTAAACTGCGACATGCCCCCCCTTTTGCTACGGCGTGTCTTAATCAGTGTCGCCTGCTCAGAATAGTCTTCTTGCGGGCCTTGATCCTCTTCATCGTCAGATGCTGCCTCCTCCTCCTCCTCCTCCTCCTCCTCCTCATCCTCATCTTCTCCGACTTCTCCAATTACCTTCCCCTCCTCGGACTTGTCGGTGCGATTCAGCAACTTCACACAATCAATATCCTCCATTAATACAACACACCTCTTGGGGATACGCGCAAACGTCGCCTCAAGCTCCTTATCATCCATCTCACCAAGACTTACCATATACAAATCCAGCTTAAAATGTGTCGCAACAGCCATAGCCAAGCTCGTCTTTCCCGAACCGGGAGGACCATATAAAAGCCACCCCCTTCGTAAGGGAGACCCATTTTTCTCATAATACTCCTGTGTTGCAGGATCGAAATAGCTCTCAACATCTTGCTGCATATCCACAAATGTCTCCGATTCCATGTCAATGGAGGTCAGTAATCTTCCAGCTACGGCTTTCCTATCAGTGCCATTCCAAATGATAAGTTTTCCTTCATTGTTATTTTGTATCGCCCTCAGGAAGGAGCGTATATGTTCAGCATCTCTCCCAGCCGTTCCTACTCTAATGAGATGCTGATACGTCACATCATCGTCCCAGCGTTGGATATAAAATGCTCGTTGCTCGAATGTGAATATTTGCCATCCTTGATTGGGCAAAACAAAGAAAGGATCGTTGTTATCTCCACTACCACCAGATTGAGCACTTTCGGGCATCCAACCCCCGTTATGTATACTGTTCGCGTCCTCGAGAGTGATGTGTTGCATATTCACTTTTTTACCTTGTTTGGTCAGCCAAGCTTGGATGAGTTTGCCTGTTACAGAATTCTCTTCCGTAGTCAATGATACGGAGCCCTGATCGAGAGCCAAGTCCACAACCGGAGGGCCATACTGCCAAACATATGTATTAACGGTCTTAAGCGCTAGATATACAGCAGCCAGCTTAATGAGTTCGAAACTGTATCCAGTCTTTCTCTTATAGAACTTGGCAAACCTGTCATGCATGTCAGTTTTTGTGAGACTGTTAGCCAAAACGAGGAGACTGCCTCCTGCTTGCAATGCTGAAAGGCCATCGAAGTAGGAATAAGAGTTCTCGTTGTCGTCGCCATTGCTTTCTAATTCATCTTCGTCGCCTGCAGGCGCTTTTTTGTTCTTCTTTCTCTGATTAGCCATCATGTTCCATGATTCCTTATTGTTGTCGCCTCCTGCAAGAGGATTTCGTTTACTAGGACCAGCCATTATGTGGTGAGTATGTGGGAAGAAACGAGCGTTACTCTTTAACCTACTTCAGTACTTAGTAAAATGTGTAAAAGGTTCTAGCGGCCAGCGCTTGATAGACAGAAAACATTAGTGGAGAAAAGTTTTGGGAGGAATTTCGCAGCGGATACGCTGATCTTATTTGTTCTCGAACATTGCCGTTGTTCTTTGAGCAGACACGGAATACTAAGCGAAGTAACAAAGGACAATAGAATAAGGAGTTTTTCTCTTATACTAAGTCGTGCCAACAAAGCGTACTGTAAGGGCTTTGTATGCCTAAACGGCATAACGTGCACAGCGAATATAGCGAATGTACAAACGATGTTAGTATCACTACCTAAGTTAATCAAAATGCATGGCTTTGCAAAGCCAAAAGAAAATATATCGTTTTAAGTTTGGAAATACTTCGAGAACCCGGCGGCCATGTTTCCGACTGCCTAAGAGAAAAGGGAATGAATAGTTTGGAGAGCCTCTCGTGGATATGAGGAGTTCAAAGCAGGTCGAGAGGCAATCGAACGACCAAATAAGCCGAGTTATCCGAACTGTTCACGGAAGATAAAAAAAAAAGTCTTCTGGTATCAGCATCTCGCTTCATACCATGGATTCGAAGTTGACCTTTCGAATCTCTAAGGCATCGAAAAAGAAAGGGAAAAGGAGCAAAAAGTTAATTTCCGAAGACATTAACTAAACTCTACTTATCTTGACCTGACCGAGTTAAGGAGTGAAAGGTCTCATCGCTATCTATCCTTAAATTCGGCGCTGATAAGTTGGTTTAATTCACGCCCCAGCCATATAGCAAGTATATTTTTGGGATACTTGGCAAGGTGTTACGATAGAACGACGTTTACACCGCTACGCCATACAGCTAGTTTGTTGGTATGGCTTCTGAAAATTGGACTTATAACAGGCACGGGATCCTGAGGTCCGTGAACTAGCGCAGCCTTCACTGGGTAATAACACTCTTACATTCTCTATCGCTTTTGGTATGCTCTAATCCTCGGTTGTCCTCTTTTGCTCTTCATCTATGATGCTTTAATCTGTTAGAAACTCTAGAGGTACTGTAAGTGTTATCCACGCTCTAATACCCATACTCCATAACCTTTATTTGATCCTCTACGTCAAATCCAAGGAGAGTATATACGTCGACCTTTTCCTTTACATCAGGCTCCACCTCCGAATCCCAATCGTGCTCCTCATCCTCCAGGTACCGTGGACCAGGCGCTAAAAGCGAACCTTCTTCATCGCTCTCTTCAGATTTCCCATCTGGTGTGTCCTTTCGTAAGAGGCACTTCTCACCTGACTTCATCTCTTGGCCGGTAATCTGTGGTGGGGTTGAATCCTTGGTCTTTCTAGCTGGGAGGCCGCACTCAGCTTTGATTTCGCCACTGGTCTGTTATGCGATTTGGGAAGTCGCTGGTGCACCTGGCAGCGCAGGTGCCACGCGATCTACCTCATCAATCGGACAACGAGAATTTCCATACCGCTCGACTATTTCAGCACCACTGTCACAACATTGGTAGAATGTCTCATGGTCCGTATCCAGATTCACCTTACCGTCCTTGGTAACTTCGTTATGGCTGTCAACAGGCTGTGAGATTGATTGAATTTCCTCCTCTTCTTCATCGCTGAAACCCAAGTCATCTGTTATGTCGTAGGCAAACTCCTCACCCTTTTTCTTTGCCTCGTACCACTCATCAAATTTCTTGAGAGCGTCTTTTGGGGACTGAAGGTTGTTTAGACAATATCCTTGGACTTCTGCAGGTGTAACCTTGCGCCTCTTGACCCTGGACCCAAATAACTTTGAAAGCTTTTCAATTCTTGGAGGCGGGAGTTTTCTCATGGGGGCGTTTTCATATATTCGACGAAAGGTTAGAGCTGCTGTGCTAGGAGTACTGTAGCCGAGATGCATTGCACGATTCACACGCCCGGATCGGTAGAGTGCTCTGTCAAGGTTCCGTGGCGAGTTCGATGTCATGATAAGAAGTTGTCCCTCTGGCGCACCGATTCCATCAATCACGTTGAGGAGACCCTGCAAAGTGACCTGAGGTTTGTTCTTGTCCGCACGAGGCACATCCCCATTTGTAGCATTGCTTCTAATATCTCTGGTCGCTTGGCCCTGCTTCCGACTCTGGATTCCTGCACAATCAATGTCTTCTAGAAGCACAACACATTTGGGAGGAAGCCGAGAAAACTGATCCCGTAGATCGTCGTCGTCAAGCCCGTGCAGGCCAATGATATGCAACTCAATCTTGAAATGAGTTGCTACCGCGAGAGCAAGGCTCGTCTTCCCAGTACCAGGCGCTAAAGAATGGCAGCATTAGCAAGGAAATTCGTATCCATTCCATCAAGCAGTTACTTACGACCATAGAGAAGCCAGCTACGTCGAAGAGGGGAGCCATTTTTCTCGTAGAAGATTTGAGTTTTGGGGTGGAAGTACTGCCTCAATTCTTCTACAATGTCACGAAGCAATTCCGGTTCAAGATCAATAGAGGACAAAGGCCTTCCGCGTCTCTGTTTGGGGCCTGTCTCAGGTGTGCAGACCCAAACCATGTTGTCCTCCGTAGCGCTGAGATTCTTCAGGAAAGCGATGAGAGATTTCTTGGCGTCCCATGTCACACAGCCGAGCCATAAACGAGCTTCGCCCTGCTTGGATGGAGCCTGTGCTGGACATAAAACAGACTCCAACCGGACCAGAACCATTGAATTCCAGAAGTTGGAAGGACTTTAAACGGGTCACTTTCAATCTCGCCACTACTCCCATACTGCTGGAAGCCTCCACCCGTCTCATCTTGGTCGGACAAAGCAACTTGTCGAACAGCGACACGGTGATTGTTAGCTATAAGCCAAGATGATAATAACAAGCCCTTTTGGCCCTCCGTTCTCAAAGACACTCTGTAAGAAACTCGACCAAGAGCGAAAGTCCGCACTGCTGAGATGGCAGTAACACAGTCATGTATCTGCCGCGATGCCAGTGAGGCGCCAACAACTAAGCCAGCGGCGCTGTCAAGATCGTACTGCGGTCCCCATTTTCTCCGGATTGCAGTGTTGAGTTTCTTGTAGAAGCCTTGTCTGGTAAGGACGTCCAAGTAGCTTATCAGGTAATCTCCTTGTTGTAGTATACTGAGGGTTGGAGCTTCCTCAAAATCCCCCTGGTTATCGCCCCAGCCATATTGCCTACCCTGCGGCTGAGAGTATGTTGTTCGATCAAGCGCGCCGGAGGAGCGCCACATGTTGCTAGCGATGAAGTCGGCCAGTGGAAATGTGTCGATTTTTGGAAAGTGAAGATCGCAAGTTTGTTGTTGTTGGATATTTTGTAAGAACGGGGTAAGATGTGGAGATTTTGTGGATGGATGGAGAAGGAGGACGTAGGGTAAGAAGGTGCTAACTTGAAGAGGCCAATATTTGATAACACGATCCCGTGATTTGGTCTAAGGAATTTATCGTAAGGGGGTCTTCTATATTGTGTATCCCTGTAAAGCCGTAAGCTTCACTGGAATTCCACACCCGCACGAGCAGTAACTTTGCCATATATATATCACTACTTGTTTTTTTAGACACGAACAAGTGGTTCCCAGAGCCCACCAGAACTAAAGCCTCTGCTGATGGACAAGAGTATAAATTGATTACAACCAGGCACGAATCAGAATCCGGTGGCGTCGCCAACCGGACTGAATCTCTTTTGGTTCCTCTGCTCGAGCACAGTACTACTTCTAGGGAACCGAGTCGGATTGGGTCTGATCCGAAATTACTTCTCACAAGAATAAGGTGTACTTCTAACCGCAAAGTGGGCTGGCGGTGGTGTCGACTTCTGTATGGCGAACATTTTCTCGTCTTTGAAACTTCAGCCTACGTGTCTTCAATGCAATCCTGCTCATCTATTCTTTACCGCCGTCTGCGACTTTTACTTTGCTCTTTCTCTCCACCCATTTGGCTAGACCTTCCACGTCTTCCGCCTGTACCATAGGCGCAAGAGTCCTTCGGTTTTGCTCCCATCGAGTCCAGGTCACAGCCTGCAGCAAAGAATCCGCTAAATCATCCAACTTTCCCACAACCTCTTTCTCCTCTTCCACACTCACATTGCCATCAACATCCAACAGCGGAATCTTCGCCTTGTTCCTCCTACTACCAGATCCCTTCCCCTCCGCAGGGATCACAAAAGCCTCCCTCGTCCCAACAGCATCCCCACTAAAACCCGCCTTCAACTCCTCATCAACACCACCCTTCCCAACCCACTCCCTCGCAAATCCAATCTTAATCTTCTTATCCACTTTCCCTCCCCCCTCCTGCCCAATCCAAAACAAGCCCACTTTCCTAGGACTCACATCCCACACCTCCGGCGGAAGGCCCAAGCTCTTTTCACCTTTCATCGTACGCAATACAGCCCAAAGCATAGCCTCCAACATATTCACCCTAACAGTCCATTCCTGAATAGCACTCCCACCACCACTTCTAAACCGCTGCTTTTCTATGAGAATAGTACTTGGTTTATACGGCAAAAGCAGATTCTTTACAAGAGCATAAGCGGTCGCACTCAGTACTCTCGGTCCAAACGGGTCATCTTCCAATACCGTCTCAGCTTCTGTTGATTCGTCTGTACTTTTTTCCGGTGGTGAAGAAGTAGAATCACCAGTAACAGCAATTCTTTTCCACGCGACAACGTCAATGCCAATGCCCTTCCATTTGGTAGTTACATCACACACACAAAAAGCCAAGTTTTTGATTCCCATATCAATACTGAGGATTCGGCTTTTCTCTCCTACTGTCTTCCCAGCCCCAGTTCCCAATTTGGAAATACCCACATCTCTCCTCAAGTGACTTAATAAAACAGGTTTGGTACCACTGGTTTTGCCACCGATAGAAAACAGTAAAGATCGAAGTGTCGCTAATTTGAGATTTGGAAGACTGGATGGAAGGGGAAGTCTGGGTGGTTTGGGAAGTTTGAGTTTGGGCATGACGAGATTAGGTACGGAGTTGTGTCCTTCGGGACAATTACGTGGCTTGGGTTGATTCCATCTTCAATTCTGACTCCCAGAATGAATGATGGGATATCGAGAAGCTGTTCAGAAAGGAGCGTAGACGGGCTGAATTTGAGACGCGTTGAGTGACCGGAGGTCGAGGTTGCGGTCAAAATCGACACCCTTACACGTGACAACGCATTTGGAGTGTTCTATTACCTGCTTATTGGTGCCCCTAAGTCCCATTGTTCAGAGGGTAGCAATGGGGTATCATATAGTATTAGCTTATGGGCTTACTGTCACATCTGATCAAAGGCACACATGATTGCGCAGCAAAACAATACTATTCACATCCGCGTGGTGTACAACGGAGTAAAACCAGACGGGCATTTCTTTAAAAGTACAATAGAACAAGCGCCTCATACATAATCTCCCTATTCTAATCGCGCCAAACTTCCAACCCATCTCACCCATATTTACACACACAACAAAAACCCAAATCTCTCGCAATATAATCCACAGCCTCTATAACAACAACAAACACCACCAGCAACAAAACAAATATATGTATCCAGATCCCTGAATGTGACAAGGAATCCGTACAGATTGTCCGCGCCCAAATGAAAGGACGATCGGAAAGTGCAGAATTAGAAGTTAGCCCCTTATTTAGGTGGGCAAAAAAGTTAAGTTTGGATGAAGAAGTGGAAAGGGATTGGTCCTGTCCAGGGATGTAGGAAGGCGAATGTGAAGTGTATGTGGTAACCCGCCACCAGGTCTTAAGCTCTATGACCTTGATCGAAAATGGGGTGTAAAAGGAGGTACGTGTGTGGTGTGTTGCAATATCGCCGAGTACGCCATGAAGAACCTAGAAGACCGAGGATGATGATGCCGTTGGAAAGTGCTATGCCCAGGTGCGCCAATATTGATTCAAAGACAGAAAGCTAAGGTGAGTTTGCGCAATGAAAATTCTTAGTATGTGAGATCCCATTTCGGTTTGAGACCGGCCATGATATCGTCCTTGGTACCCGCAATATTCTTGGGCAAGCGACTGACCCGGTGGGCACCGGATCGCAGAGCGTAGACTTGGGCTTGGGACATCCCGCTCCTTCCGCTGCGAATACTGCCCGCGTCGCTGCCAGAATCGACATCTCGGAGACGCGTAGGAGGGGCAAAGTCCAAACCAGTGAATGTGCCAGACTTTCTCAACAAATGGCTGTGGCTGCATTAGTAGAGGACAGCGATATCGAATAGGTTACAACTTACGGGCTTGGCATGGCACTGAGCTCCTCAAAAGCTGAGGCGAGTGGTGTATGGGATCTGATTGATGGCGAGTAAGGGCGTTCAACCCCAAGTGGGCTATCCGGGCGGCGTCCGGCCTGTCTGTCTCTGAATGAAGGTGGCGGAGCCAACTCAAAGGCACCATAAAGAGCAGAGTCATCCTTAAGCAGATGCGGAGTCTTCAGTGACATCAACGGTTGCGGAGCTGGGCCGGGAGCACGATTTGGTGTTCGGCCCCGTTCGCTGCCAGGACCCGGTCGGCTGCGATAATTGCTCATGGAAGACATTCCGCGCGGAGGCAATTGTGAAGCTCCACTGAAGGCACGTCCTCGAGGTCCACCTTGAAATCTTGGAGGAGCGCGAGGGGGAGGTGTCATTGCTCGGCGTGTGACTGGCTCCGCATAAGGAGCTGCCACTACAAAGCCATTCTGGCGGTTATCGTGCGCATTATGTCCCTTGTTCATGTACTGTGTATCATAATCTTCGTAGTAGCCGGCAGATTGGCCATGGTTCGGGTGTTGAAGTTGAGGCTGGCTACGATTGTGTTCTTGATAATGGTCGTAGTCGGGCTGCGCATCGTAATAGCCATCGACAGCATAACCATTGTGGTCGGCCACCTTTGGTACGGGTGGGTGCTGCTGTTGTTGGCCTGCTTTGGACTCATCAAAATATTCCTTATAGAACGATCTGATCCTGTTTGCCCTCATCTCTGGATCCTCTGACGGATCGTCTGGAGGCAAAGGCCGCATCAAAACCGATAGGCGCTGATTATTGTGGTCAAAGCCATCAAGAACATCGGAAAGAAACTGGGACTCCCGGCGCTCCTCTACACTTGGCATGGGAGCAGCCAGCGATTGTCCTCGAGCAGGTAAAGTGGCATACGTGGACGCGGAGTCCCGTGAAGCGTGGGAGTTGCGGTCATGTGGTGGAGAAGGAGGTGTGACCTTGAACTCGTTATCATAGGTGGAGTCACTAAGATAGCTGGGTGACTGCGACGGAGGTCCGTAACTAGCACTGTGGGCATCGTGTATCGAGCCCTCCACAGACTGGAACGTGGCCCGAGGATCAGTTGGTAGAGCCTTTTCGGCCGGGTGTGCTGGCGAAGGGCGAGTTGCGGCGCCAAGCGGAGGTGATACCAGGCCCACGGATATCTTCGGTAAGTCGTCGTAGGACCCGACAAGGGTGGAAGTGTTGGACTCTACTTTGGAAGCTGGTGGTGTAAGTTTTACTTCCTCCGAGGGCTCCCTGCTGTGTATGAACCCACGAAGATAGTTGTTACTCTTTCTGAACGCTGTCTGATCAATGAAAGATGAGCGAGGGATCTCTCCAAGAGATGGAGCCAGCCCACCATCGCTAGTCTTTGACTGAGGAATACCATGTGTGCTTGAAAGCAAGGCCTTTTCCGGTTCTTGAATAGAAGGGTGCGGTGGTTCTGGTGGAGCTGGCAATGAACCACCTTGTGCAGGCAGAGATTTGGGATAAGCTTGTGCATTGCCCAGCAAGTTAGAGCTCGAGGTACCATCATATGGTGGATTTGAGCTAGTTCCTGTGCCGCTGCGACCACGAGGAGTTCCAGCGCGAAAGGAACGAATAGACATATCGTCTCCTTTGCCAAGATCCCGATGAACTTGTGCGTAGCGGTGGTCTGCGTCGTACGTCTCACGTGCAAGCGAGCTCAACGATTCCGTCGATCTTCTGCCACCTGGGAAAAGGTATGGACTAGTCGCTTCCATTGAAAGGCCTTTCATTTCCCGCCGAACACGCCCATCAGCATTCATATCTGGGTGTGCCGGCTTCTTCTTCTTTCCATCTGTGTATTTAAGATCCATACCAAAGTCCATAGACTTGTATTTTTCCTCGTCAGATCGGTCTTCCGCCCGTAACTTACGCTTGTATCTTCGATGTAAAAAGAAAAAAGCGATCAAAGATGCTGTGAGCGGGATTCTGGTTTCAAATTAGCGGAGTTAGAGTTGGTATGGCCTTCAAAAAAGCTTACGCTATACCTAGCGCAATTGGTAATGTGGCAGACGCGTCGGTTGGCTTTGCACAAGAGTCTCCGTTCGGCCCAGCGGTACATGCTTGGCTAGTTGAAGCAGCAGCATCTGCTCGGCGTTCAAAGCTTCGGGTTGGAGTGAACATGTCCTTCTCTTCGAATTGAAGAACGTTCCGGATGTCTGTGAGTGACGGTAATCGAGGAAGGTGAAAATGGGCATTAGGAGGCTGGTAGAGGTTCATTTTTGGAGGTGAGAAGGGGGTCTATCCCGCTATAGAAGCATTGGGACTGCAATCAGTGAGTATGGTTAAAGTTCGGTAATGCTGAGCCAAGGTGATTCGGAATGCGCAGAGAATATGTGCGTGATTGTTGTGTGCGTAAGTCGTGATGAAGCGAGCGTAGTTGTCGTGAAGTCGGGACTTGGGACTGTGGAATGGAGGAAAAGGAGTGTGAGACGTGCAAATAAACAAATTGGATTAAAGTCGATTTATTTCGACAGATGCCCCGTGTAAAGAGTGACTTGGGTAAGCTGATAAAGGCGGATGGAGAACCGGATTAACAAAAGAGTGTATAGTATTAAATGAGTGATAGAGTGCTGGAGATCGCAGAGGGTGAAAGGAAGCGGATTTGATTGCGGAGACGAGCAAAGACCGCTAATTTCGCACTAGGCACGTTTTCAGCCACCACGTTACAGGAGACTCGATTTTCCGTTCTTCGAGACTGGGATTCCTGTAATTCAAATTCGGCTCGTGTCGCCGGACATGCAGCTGGTAAGGCGATACAACCGTAGCGATGAACTAAATCGAAGAATGAGGGGCGTTACAACGGGCGTCTGCTCGAGAATTTTGGTCTTGCTTGCCCTTGGTTGGCCGAGATGATTAATTTGGCTCCGTATTGGGCTAGGTTCCGGTATTAAATTGGGAAACAACAAGGATAAATGTGGCTTGGTTAGGGGTCATCAATTGGCACGATTCGAAACGAAACCACAGGCGGCTCTTGCTTTAAACGGGCATATTTGCTGCGTCATAAACACTTTGTTTCGAATCACGGTTGGTCAAGCGTTCTCAAGCCTGGACCGTGGAATAATCAACGTCTTGGATGGTTCATAGGAGTTAAGTATGAGCTGGTCTATCAAAGTTCTACGGCGTTTCCAAATGTTATAGCTACCGGTAGCTTAGAAAACTCCAGCCCTTGGAACAGCTCGAACATCCCGGGCTACAACAGGCCTGAACCTCGGAGTGATGAGCGGTTCCTGCATGGTGAAGTGGCTTACATCTATTCAGTATTTTGGCTATCCGCTGTAAGGTATTATCTTGGATCGAGGCCAAGCACGTTGATTCATCGTCGGGAGTTGCTCCCAGCATCGCAGATTTTGCATCGTTGTCTGTAATCCTTCGAAGCAATATTTGGCGAAAACGCCTGGTAGATCCTATACTCAGGCCTGCCGCCTGCCCCCTCTCGCTTTTTGGAAGAGCTCGTGGGCCACCTCCATCGAGCCTTATGACAATCCGGTGCGATCAACTCAACACTAAAAGCTACACAGCCATCCTGTGCCGTCAGTGTTCTCTTTGGAGACGTTAAGAGAGGTGACAAACACAAATCATGGCATCCGATCATGAAAAAAGTGCCAACGGCTGTTGGTACATAGGCAACGGGGAAACTAAGAGTTTATGGCCGACGACCTGAAGAGCAATTCGTAGTGGCTCACATCTAGATTCAGTTAACATATCTTCTCTACAACTGAATTGAGTAGGTGCTGTGCTCAGGTGCAGGCTCTTGCATCACAGCCTTGCTGTAGCCTGAGCTTGCAAAAGTCATGGTGTAACCATACCCCTTTTCGAGACCAAGCACTTTTGAGAAACTGTTCAACTGGACGTAACGAGCAAAGGTTTCTTGCTTGACTAGTAAGGCATGCATGCTCACAGAAAGCGTCTTTGCCCTCAGTTCTGGCTGGTTGAGATTCAAGATGCTCGCCAAAAACACGAGGCACTGCAATCTCACTCTCAGTGTTCGCATGAGCTGTCAGAGATACCGTATTTAACTAGAAGATACTTGCTTCAGCATTGAAGATGGTAAATAGAATAGTTGGGAGTGACTGTTGTAACGTCAGTACATGCCTCTTACGAATTGGGCGTTGCCATTCGTTGAGATGAGGTTAAGATAGGAAAGTGGGGTTAGTTATTCCATTTCCTACTCTGGCAGCCACGATAGCTCGACGGTAGACATTAGAAGTCAAGCTTCTCACCTCATTTCTCACGTTTGAACCCAACAAAATAAGCACAGCACGACACGATCACATATCTTGTTTAAGATGCCACTGCCAGTGCCCCGATATTGCCAGCACTGCAAAATCCGCTTTCTCTCCGGAAAAGCGTTCGATAGGCATCTACCATGTGGAAGTGCTGCTTCGGCCGACTCTGTTCCGACAGAACGAACTGCTTTGAATCCGATTATCATCAATACCTCTTCCAGTCCAGTCAGGCCCCAGGCTTCGAGAGCAAAAACGCCGAAAACAGCTAGTATTACTGGCGCAGAGAACAGTGTATCTAATACCACCAAAGTCAGACCCGGCACATGCATGCCCCCTAGTCGTGGCTATCGATCAACCAAGCCGTAAGTTGCGCCCAGCTTCTACACGATAAAATACCACTAACAGTTCCCTCCAGGCTTCTTGATAGGACTGTCGCCATGATTACTGTTGGACAAGCTCCGGAGACGCAGGTCTTCCCCATTCCACGTGAATATTTAATGACGGTATCGGAGTACTTCGAGGACGGTTTCAACGGCAATTTCTCACAGGCGCAAGTCAAGAATATCTCCAAGCACTCCATGAAAGATGTCTCGCCCACAACCTTCGGTATCTTCAATGAATGGATTATGACGAAGAAACTCCTCAACCCGGAAGGGGAATCTTATACCTACAAATCCCGGAACGCCTTCAACCGCGACATGGAAGAGCTACTCTCACTGTATATCTTTGCAATCGAATACTCCATACCCCAGCTCGAACGAGATATCATTGATGTGTGGATCCAATACCAAGAAAAGAGCTCCAATCTATGTGACTACGAGACCATTTCGCGAGCTTACAAAGAGCTTCCACCAACATCACCACTTATTCGCTTCCTCGTCGACTCGTATGCAGATGATTGCGCGAGCTGGGGAAATGGCCAAACGACTGAGATGAGGGAGTGGGAACTCAACGCCGCACCCAAGGAGTTCTTTTACGATCTGATGGTGCGGCTTGCGAAGAAAATGGCTAATATTGAAGAAGGGTCACCATATGCTGATCGATGTGCTTACCATGACCATGTGGAAAGTGAGGAAGTAAAGGTGAAGCGAGAGGCTGTGGAGAGTGGTGCGGAAGCTGTTGTGAAGGGTGGATACGATTTGATAAGGCGTGGGTGATAGAGATTAGGAAACTATTACTTGGGTGATGTGGATTTCATATTATGGACACGATCAAACGGACTCACTGTTCGGAAAACTGTAAGATACTTTGCCCCAATTTAGCTGAGTAGATGTTTTGTAATCGATAGTTTGGCAGACAATAGCTCCAATAGAGTAACGAGATGACTCCAAATGGCTTCTACATCAAGAACATAATCTACTCAAATATGGACTTTGAACCTGCATTCAGCAGTCATCTTGTTGATTTGTCTAATGAGCCTGTGCAATCCACGATGGGGAGATTCTACAAACTTAACAGCTGCTCTATGAAAGGAAAATCACTTCACTGGTTCAGGATCCAGTGAGACAACAACAATAATAAAGAATTGAACACAGCATATTGTTTCAGCTGCTGCCGTAGACTTACAGTGTATCTGTCTACTTACCAACGAGTAGGAACAGCTTGGTGCGTGCCAGACTCCGGTCCTAAGTCGCTCCTTCCTCATTCGTAACCAGAAGAACTTTGACTCGAAAACAGACCAAACTGCAACGTACACGATGGAAACCAATAAATATGCCGCCCTCGGCTCCGATACCCTCAACCTGTGCTCGGTGCCGAAGTAAATTTCCGTCCAGGAGTGCAATGTACAGACACCTTTGCAGTGGACCTGTTGCGCCGCCAACTAAATCAACACAAATGAGCTTCCCCGCGGCCATGACGACGGCCACAACCCAAACAGCTGCATCAAAAAACTCGCAATCACTCAAACCTGCTTTTGAACCTGTTACTCGTCACTCCGGCCCTTTCTGGGGACCTGGGTCTGGAGTTTCTTCACAGCCTACGAGTATGACGACGAAAGCGACTCAGCCAACTGCTCCCGCAGTCTCGCAATCGTTTTTCGGTTCCACTATGAATGCCAACACTCAGTCAAACAATTTCTCAACTGGGATCTCTTCACAGACCCCAGCCATGGCAGCGACAGCGACTCAGCCAACTGCTCCACCAGTATTACGATCGCTTTTCAATTCCCCCCCACCCGCGAACCATTTCTCAACTGGAGTCTCTTCACAGCCCGCAATCAAGACAATCGCTGCGTCTCAACCAACAGCCACGAAAAGATCAGAATCGCCTGTTCCCACCACTGTTGTTATTACTCACTCAAGCAGTCTCGCCGAAACTTCATCCCAAGTGCCTTCACCATCATCAACACCAGAGGCTGTATTGGCGCGGCCTTTATTCATCGGAGGCGGCTTCAACAGCTTTTCTACCGCGCCGACAGCAACAACCTCAGGGTTTGGAGCACCTGCACCCCAAAGAAGTCTAATGAGCGCGACCGCGATGACTGTTGCTTGCCAGCCCCCAAGTCGTGGATACCGCCCCACTAAGCCGTAAGTAATGCTTACCAGGACACCGATATGTACTAACAGTTGTCTCCAGACCACTCGATCTCACATTCATCACGATACATGTTAGCGACAGATCGGTATTAACACTCCTCTCTGGAATAACTGAATTTGAGGTACCACAAGAATACTTGACCGCTGTATCAGAGCACTTCGAGAAAGTATTCAATGACGAGTCTCGAGATCCAGATGAGACAGAGCTTACAACTACCGACGTTGCATCACGAACATTTCGCGTCTTTTACGAGTGGCTCAATGGACGTAAATTGGTCAACGAAGATGGTGAAGAATACACCTACAAAAAAGGAGGACACCACTTCGACGATCTCATCGACCTCTATATTTTTGCGACCAAGTACGACATTCCTCAACTTCGCCACGATGTCATGAACGCGTGGATTCGTTGCCAGGCCTTTTCCCCCGAGATGTGCTCGTACGCTCACATCGCCAAAGCATATGAGATGCTACCAGCCGGCTCGCCGATGCTGCGCTCCATGGTTGACTCATCCGTGGCCTCCTTTCGGACTTTCTACACCAGCCTCAGTGCCGAGAAGCGTATGGAGGAGTTGAAGGAGTTACCCAAGGAGTTTCTCTATGACAAGATGGTGAAGTTGGTTCGAGATAAGGAGGGCGGTTTCCCTAGGTCACCCTATAAGGACGATTGCCGGTACCACGAACATGACTAAGGAGGGCAGAGGAATCGACGGCGTGGAAAGGTTTTGGCTCCTTCGTCTTTCCACTGAGACGGATGCGAGCGATGAGTTTGTGATGTATCAATCACTTCCTCTCAGGGTGAGTATGGATCGTACAAGGTTATGCTAATATAGCAGGATCGAACTGTGTATTGTGGGGGCAAATGTATGAGAATTAGGAGAATGAGTAGTGAAAAGTTGGGGATTGTACGATTTGTAGCTCTACAGAATTGGAGAAGCACTAATATTTCGCCCATAGTACTTACAATGTCATTCTAGCTTCTGGCCAATAATCCTAATACGCAGAGCACACCTACAGAATAATCTTCTATCAAAGACATCGAAGTTGCAGGGTTAAAGAAAGCAAAATAGGCAAGGTTGGCCCTTCCTTCCTAAACTGGAAGTGGACAATTTTCCCGTTTGTTCTTCTCCGGAGTGGAGGATCATGTGAGCCTGAGGCTACAAGGCTACGTTAGCGCGCCTTTAGTACTTGTAGCTAGTTCCCCTCCATAAGAACTACACCACCTCTTCTCCCATCATAGTGCCACCTCTACCTTTGTGATTATACCGGCAAGATCTCGGCTTTCAACCACCAAATAGCAACAAATTACGCACCGCGAGTGCGAACTCATCCGACTCAAGCTATTAAGATGTCCAATCAGACAGGCTTCTCCACGGATTGCTCAAACTGTGGACAGACTTTTCCATCCATAAATCAATATCGCAGACATTTATCTTGTTTTGACTTGCCTTCCTATGATACAGTTACAGTTACAATCACCCCCACCCCTTCAGTGGTCTGCAGACCACCAAAGCGAGGATATTGGCCAACCGTTATGTAAGTTCTGCACAATCACGTGATAACAAGAACGATTGACTGATAGCGGGCAGCCTTTCTGACAATACAATGATGACTGTCACAGTCAGCGACGATGCGAACTCTACAGACAAGGAAGATTTCGTCATTCCTCAGGAATATCTGACAGCAGTTTCCCAATACTTCGAAAATGCCTTCCAGGGCTCGTTCCGCGAGGCAGCAGAGAAGAAATTACACTTTCTGACGTTAGCCCAAAGATCTTCGGGATATTCAATGAATGGTTGATGGCAAGGGAGCTTCGAGACGCTGATGGCGAAGATTATGTCTATCAACCCGAAGCTGATGCGAAGCAGCACGAGCTACTGGAAATATACATTTTCGCAGACGTGTATGATATTCCACAGCTTCGGAGAGATATCTTGGACGCGTTCATTCTTTATCAAGAAGAATCGCCATCTATGTGTCACCAAGTGACTGTGGAGAAGGCATACGCCAGCTTACCAGACGGATCGCCAATGCTGAGTTTTTTGGTGCACGCTCATGCCCTTTGGACAGGGAATCAACTCTGGAAGAGGGATAGAGAGCAATGGGTGCAACATGTGTCGAAAGAATTCCTCATCGATGTCATGATCAAAAAACTGCGAACCCGAAAATAACGACACCTTTGAACAATCTCTGCGAGTTTCACGTGCATGGCATCAGCGATGGTGCACCCTAGTTTCTCTGAGACGTATGGAGAAGGATGATCAGAAAGGTTATAAGGACTAAAGCGGCATAAGAGACGGAATCAAGTGTAAACAATGAGTGAAGAAGTGTACAAAGCACATTGTGAGCGCAGCTGTATGAGAGCTATCGATTTTGAATTTCAGGGTGTTAGCTGGTCGAGTTGCAAGCTGTGGTGTGGAAAACAAGGAATAGATAGAAAATTCTGAAAATTAAATGTAGTTGTCCAAACGGCAAGCCACATCCTGTGACGGCGACATCTACCTTTATGTAGTGAACGAGCCCACAAGCAAGAGTCTCTCATCATGCACACTCGCTCCACGCAGCTGTACGTTGCGGATGCTTCAAATAATGGAACACGATCCGAAGTAGGGATTACCCAGCTCCACGTAGTTTAGAACTCCGAAAATAATTTCAGGGAACCTCTTACCCATCGCCTTTTCCACTGTCTTCTGGCAAGCCCAGCACTTTCCGTCATGTGAAACAACTCATAATCTTCTCCCTCACGACCATCCTCAGACTTTTCTGCACTCCAACATAACACCAACACTAAGGTGACCAAATGTATGCCTTCAGCAAAAGCGCTGAATAATCAAATGGCGACCTCCACTACGCTCGGCGTGAAAGAATTGGCTGCAAACAACAGCACCCCTCAATGCAAACCTCCAAAGCGTGGATATCGGCCGGCAAAACTGTGAGTAAGACGCTTGGAACATTTTGAAGTAATTTACTCAGCGAGAATTCTAGTGTCTCAGATCACACCATGACCATTATGTCTGTTCAAGCCAAGAAGAAAAATTCGAAAGAAACAACTTACCACATCTTGCGCGAGCACATCATATCTGTATCCGAGTATTTCGAAAACGCGTTCATGGGCTCATTCCGACAAGCGGGGGAGAAGAAATGGAAAACAAAAGACGTAAACCCTAAGATCTTTGGTGTCTTTATTGAGTGGCTTATGGGGCGACGCTTGACCGATCCAGATGGTGTGGAATACATCTACAAAAAAGAGATGAGGGCCGACAAAATCCAGGAGATCTTCACCGAGATTCTGGACATATACGTCTTCGCTGACGAGTATAATGTACCTCAACTCCAGAGGGATGCTATGAACGCATTCAACAAGTTTCAGTGGGATGCGCCGACGATGTGTTCTACTTCTGCCGTCGGTCACGCTTCCTCTAGGCTCCTTAACAACTCGCCACTGTTGAGGTTTCTCATCGATGCGTATGCTTTCTCATGCAGTGATTGGAAAGCAAACAGCGATGCAGCAAGTGAAGCCACAAATATAGAATGGCTCGAGCTAGTACCTGCGGAGTTCTTTCTTGCCGTACTCAATAGAAAAGGACTACCAATGGAGAGATCACCTTACCAAAACCTCTGCGACTATCATGAGTACGACGTAGAAGAGGAGGTAGTAGCAAAGCCTTGATTGTGCAGATATTGGAAAGGAATGTACGGATGGGCTGGTGAGTCAAAACGGTAACACGGAAGGTGGTAGACAGAGTGATATATTCAACGGCAATGACAATTCAGATCACCACGGATCCACGGTGTGAACAGCATCGGCAAGTGTGCTTGCTGTCGCGAATTTGAGTCTTGTGGCTTTCTGCATGGTGACCAGTAAGAGAAGTTCGTTCGACGCTATGGAACTAAGCTCTCGGATAGGATATTCTGAATAATTATATCTAATACTACCTCAAGTTTTTTGAAAGCCGGACAAGCCTTGCCGAAACACTGCTGTACAAGTGCTATACTAACTATACTAAATCAAATGAGCATCGTCACAATTTCTATTATCCGCTCACTTGTTAGGTATTGTGAGCTATGTGTATACTCACTAGGTTTCGGCGTCCAAAAAAGAGCTCTTACAGCTAGTTTATATCTCTATCCATATTTCCATAACCGTAAGGCGTGTGATGGTTCTCAAAAAGGTACAACGCTAGTACTGTACTGCCAGAAGGTTCAAATGAGACCAGCTTTGCAGCGAAATGTTGATGCCTTGTCGCAGCGGCGGAGTGTCGTTGAATTGACTTTGCCTTCGCCTTTGTGGCGGCCTTGGCGTTCTACTGCCGCATTCGACCTCAGGACCACCAAACCAGGCCCACCATACAAATAAGGCTCTCCCGCGTCGAATTGCGGCTTAATAATTACACTCTTCCACCACCTTCTTCTCCGCTTCTTTTTGAGAAAATCTCATAATCTTTCGAAGAAAAGCCCCACATATTCATAAGTAATCATGGCTGATGCTCAGTCTGATGCGGATAAGGTGCGTCAATATTGGCTCCAGCTTGCTTCGCCGCAGTGTCACAGCGTTATGGTGTGAAGCCCAACTAACAAATCATACAGATCCGCAACAAGCGACTTGCTAAGCTTGGAGGGCAAGCAACTTCCTCACCGAACAACGGGGCTTCATCTAGTGATACTCCCCGAATTGCCTCTCCATCTTCCCCGCAAAATATGGCTCCCCCCAAGGCGGGCCAGGCTGAAACCACGCCGGGCAAGCAGCAAGCAGCTGCGTCGGATCCTTTTGATCTCAGTTCTCAGCACAAAACACCCAGCGCACCCACCACACCCAGCGCATCCAGGATAAAGATAAACACACCACAAGGTGACTCTGCGACGAGATCGCGATCGCGGCAGGGCGGACCACTTACCCAAGAGGCTTGGGAGGATGTAACACTATCGGATATCTTTAGAATTGCGCTGGACCCAAATCACAGGACTAATGTGAAGGGCGAGCCCCTACGGTATCTAGAGGGAGTGCGATCAGATCTGGAGTCGTCACACTCACCGCTGAGAATAGACCTCACGAACTTGGATCAAGCCATCGTAGAAGCAGGGACAAACAATAAGGCCGGCAAGCCTTTAAAATACCTGCTGGGATGCTGGAAACGCGTTATGCGGACATGGCGGAATCAGAAGAGTACTTCACTAGACGATCCGAAAATGAGGGTGTTGCTGGAGGTGAAGCGCATCATCATGAGCTATTGCATATTCGCGACAACCATGCCTGAGATGTTTGAGCAAGAGTCTGATGGTAGTAATCCACTTGCTGAGGCATTACTACTGGACTCTGAGGATGATGGTGGGATTTGTCATGATTTCCTCGCTGAAGCCATCTCTCGCTTTGCCGAAGACGAGAGCATCAAGGAAGCGCTAGTGGGAGCTATGGAACAGCTAAGTAGAGAGCTCGCGGGCAAATCTATGAACGATAGTTTCAAGCCATACGTTACAGCCCTACACACATTCTCAAGGTACCAACCGCTGGCTGAAGCCTTGACCAATTCGCCCCTATTTATACCCGATGGTGTTACTGCCGATCGACTAGAGGTCGATTCTCTGCTCGGTCCATTCTTCAGACTATCACCGCTCCAAGGCGAAGTTGCGGCCAATTATTTTGCTGGCGCGCGTGCACGTGATGAGGCGTTCATTCGAAATTCTCAGGATGCACTCCGCTTGACCCTTCGATCGCACCAAGAACAGCTGATTAACATTGTCAATTGTATGGTAAAGAATGCTGCGGCCCGCTCCAGGATTCTGGACTGGTTTGCTTTGACGGTAAACCTGAATCACAAGCGGCGGGCTTTTCATGTGGAGAAGAATACAGTCTCTTCGGATGGGTTCATGATCAATGTGACGGTATGTTGTCCGCTTTCCGTATGTGTTACTCACAACTAACATGACTAGGCGATTTTAGATATGCTCTGCGAACCCTTCATGGATGCATCATTCACAAAAGTCGACCGCATTGAGGTTGACTATTTCCGGCGATCGCCACGTGTAAACATCCAAGACGAAACCAAAATCAACGCTGACCAGACTACTTCCGATGAATTCTACGCGACAGAGGCCGCTCCACCCACAGCCTCCACCTTCATCTCAGAAGTTTTCTTCCTCACAGTCGCCGCTCATCACTATGGTACAGAAGCTGCAAACACCAAGCTAGATCAACTTCGTAAAGACTTGAAGAATCTCGAGAAACAAATTCGGACCTTCGAGGCCGAGCGAGTAAAGTTCACCCAAAATCCAGCTCAACTTGCACAATTTGAAGTTGCAGTAAAGAAGTATAAGGATCGGCTTGAGAATGGCACTTGTGTCGTGAATGCCGTGTCGGGAGTCCTACTTGACGAAACCACCCAGCAACGATCTATGTTACTTATGAGGTATATCATCGTTTGGCTGATGAGATTAGTTATGCCACCGCAAGACCGACCAGAGAACAAATACCCCCACAAGCAAGTCCGCTTACCGTTACCGGAACAGCAACCAAACGTCTTCCGCTGCCTCCCCGAATACTTCATCGAAGATATCGTCGATAATTTCAAATTCATCACATCGCACATGCCATTCATTGTCCAATCAACACAATGTGACGAGTTATTGACCATGTGCATAACATTCCTTCGCAGCTCGGAGTACATCAAGAATCCGGGTCTCAAAGCCGGACTCGTGCAAATCCTCTACTACGGCGTTGTCCCGTATCGAGCAAAACCAAAGGGCATCATGGGAGATATTCTCAACTCCTCCAAATTCGCCCTGGAGCACCTTTTCCACGCTTTGATGAAATTCTACATTGAAGCAGAAACTACAGGATCGCATACCCAATTCTACGACAAGTTCAACATACGGTATGAAATCTTCCAGGTAATAAGATGTATCTGGACCAATCCCGACTACCGCGATAAACTCCTCGTGGAATCGAAAATCAATACAACTTTCTTTGTGCAATTTGTCAATCTCACACTCAACGACGTCACATTCCTCCTTGACGAATCATTCACCGCTTTCAAGAAAATCCGTGGCTTGCAAGAAGAACTGGAAGGCGACGCCGCAGCAACAATGGATGAGAAGACACGAGAAGAGAAACAGCAACTTCTTGATCAAACACAAGGAAGCGCAAAGAACTGGATGCAACTCACAAATGAAACAATATCCATGCTTAAACTCTTCACTTCTGCCCTAGCAGATGCATTCACCTCCCCCGAAATTGTACAACGTCTCGCAGACATGTTGGACTACAATCTCGACTCCATGGTCGGTCCCAAACAAAAAGAACTCAAGGTTCGCGATCCTTTGCAATACAGTTTCAAACCGTTGGAATTGCTTTCAGATCTCACCTCCGTGTACTTAAACCTGAGAGACAAAACCAACTTCCAGCTGGCCGTCGCTCGAGATGGTCGTTCGTACAAACACTCCACGTTAGTACACGCGGCGGAAATAATGGCAAAATCATCCACATCACTCAAATCCCCAGATGAACTACGCGAATTCAGAGCCATGGCCGATAGTATCGAAGCGACCAAACTCGCCGATGACAAGGCGGAGGAGATGCTTGGGGAAATTCCGGATGAATACGTCGATCCTATCATGGCTTCTTTGATGGAAGATCCCGTCATTCTTCCCATTTCAAGACAAACTGTTGATAGAAGTACCATCATGAGTCATTTGCTTTCTGATCCACACGACCCGTTTAATCGCACACCGCTTAAGATTGAGGATGTAATTCCTAATATTGAGTTGAAGGAGCAGATTGAGGCTTTTAGAGCTGAGGCTAGGGAGAGAGCTAAGAAGGAAATTGAGAAGGAGATGGTCGAGGCTGCAGCTGCGGAGGCGGAAGCGGAGAAGATGGATGAAACTGATGGGTAGTTAGTATTGACGGAAGGTTTTCATGGACCGTCATGCACGGAATTTTTTTCTTTGATATGCATTTTAGTTATGATGGATTCTGACATTTCGGTGGCGTTTCTTTTGAAACTTTTCGCATGGCAAAGGCGAAAAAGCTTTTCGTTTGGATCCCTAATAGTATCTATCAGTAGGCGGTAGGGACCATGGATGAGTGGGGGCATGATAGATGGCTTTAGGGAATGGGCTGGCAATTTGTCACCATTTAATTTCATCATTTGTGTTTTTTTCTCTTGAGTATATTTGTGAGGTGGTGAAGAAATATAACAATTTCTCGCATTTCGTTTATCGAGTACGGTATTATCCTGATTGCACACTCTCCGGACTTCTTTTCCAGAAGTATAGTTGATGATGGCAAAATAAGATCGTAGAATAAATAGCAGTATAGACGTATTAATACTGATTGCTTGACTAATGATGGCTGAGAAATCGGGTAAGAGCTGACCTTGGAGCATTTGCCGGGGCACAACCAGCGTCGTCCACTACAGTTCCGATTAATTTTCGACTTCAAGCATACAGTAGTATCTTATCTACTAAGAATTCCAAGCAACAACACTCCACCCATAATCGCTTAATATGCATTATTTCAATAAAACTAATGTAGGCGTAAGAGAATGTCAAGACTCAAGAGTTTTATCAAGAGTTATAGCTGCAGATTCTCGGAAAACCCCACTCCGTGACCTAAAAAAGCTAAATTTGGAAAACTGAGTCATCAGCTTTGCTTAGTAGTCTTGGTATCTAATAGGTGAGACCGTGAGACCGGTGCGCAGTAGTAGCTGAGATTTCACTTGTAGCGAAAAAAGAAAGTAAGCTGATGATTTAACTGAGAGAAAAAGAAAGTAAGCAGATAATTCGATTGAGAAAGAGGAGAGCATCATTATTGATGTCAATGAATTACTATTAAAGTCAAACATGGTATGTAACTCCCGCTCCAAAACGCCCCAAACATTCCCTGTTCAAAGTGGGTACCAAAAAACCAATGAACGAAGGACGAGATTACCATTTTCCATCCCCTTCAATCTGCCTCCTCACCCTCCTCCTTTTCCTGAAAATAGCGCCCATATCACTCGTAGGAATATCAATATTAGCCCCAGTCAAATCCTCAAAATTCCTACTATTCCCTGCGGCATTCCCGCTCGTAAGAATCCCCTGCTTTTTACAAACCTCCAAATGATCATGCGGTATTTTGAAATCAAGTTTATCAGCCGCTTCGATGATAGTCGCTGTAAGTCCTGCAGCAACATGCCATTCAATATGACAATGTAAAAGTTGCACACCTGGGTTATCGGCTTTGAAGCGAATGACTGTGTACCCGCCGCCGCGTACGCCAACGACGTCGCGCTTCATTGGGACTGGAGGAAGTGGTGCTGTTGCGGAGTTGTATCGTGTACCATTGTTAAGGACACCACCGAGTGAGCGGGCAACAGTTTGGAATTTGTGGCCGTGGAGATGCCATGGGTGGCCGCCGGGAGTGAAATTGTTGATTACGAGTTCCACTACGTCGCCGTACTTGACGGGGATTGGGTTGGAATTGACGCCGTAGATTTTAGGGTTCATTTTCAGGTGATCTGGGGCGGTGAGGGCGGTGTAGAGAGTTGGCACTTTTTGTTGGAGATATGTTATGTTGTTGATGCGGGCGCGTGACAAACCGTTGATGGTAGCGAGATCAAAATTGATTTCGACTTGCTGATTGACAGGTCCAAGAAGTTTTTCTCCACTCAAAGGTTTGATGGTAGCGTCGTCGTAAGGCGGCAGGATAGCTGGTAGCAGATCGGCTGGAGTACGCCCAACAGGAGCTGTCGTATTGGAACCGTACTGGAGACTCGCATGTGCAACAGGGTTGCCCTTGAAATTCGCAGGAACGGAGAACATGCTCGTGTCAACAAGCGCAGAAATGTCGAAGTTCTTAGTTGCATTTGTCTTTGCTGTAAGAAGAAAGGAGTATCTCATCCCAGCACCGATGTAGAATGTCTTCACTGGGGTTGGTTCGGTATACTCGCCATCCATTTCGACAATTTGCATCTCGTGCTCAGCGACATTGAAGAAGAACGAGGGGAATGCGCCGATGTTTAGGACGCGAAACAAATAGGTCTTGCCCGCTTTGACTGGGTAGGTAGCATCCTTGCCGTCGTTGATCAGAACACTGTCTGGGATTGGTTCTGCTCCAATTGGGTTGGCGGTTGATTGGAAGTTCTTTAGCAGTGTTGGCATTTGTTCATGGTACCTGGTGTTACGTTAGATTTGTTTGACAACAAGGAGACAATATGATACATACCAGTCAGAAAGAGTGATAGTATACTCTGCTTCAACCTTGCCGGCCCACGGTGCAGCCTTGTCCTTGACAATAAGAGGAGCACGAAAGCCATCTGGATACTGTCCACCATTATGCGCATGATACCAGTAAGTACCAGGCTCGTCCACAGTGAATTGATATGTGAATTTTCCTCCAGGTGGGATAGGGCACTGAGTGACACCAGCAGGTCCATCCATAGTTCCCTTTTGAAAATGTCTCAAGCCGTGCCAATGGACCGATGTAGTCTCATTTCCAAGCTTGTTATGCACCACAACGGTGAGTTCCTCTCCCACTGTAGCTTCGAGAGTGGGCGGCGGCCACTTGCCATTTATTCCTATGACTGGTCTGTTGAATCCATCTGGAGCAGCATTCACCCATGTGACATCCCAATTATGAGTAGCGCAGAGAGCGAGTCGGGCTAGGCCCAGTGAAAGAAAAAGAGATCTAAGCATTATTGCAACAGCCTCTAAGTCTTACTCGAATAAATGAAAGCTATTGACGATGTGTAGGAACAGCGAATGAAGAGGGACAAAATGAAAGACGCAAAATATTGATCAGACATGATCAGAGAGGACGAGCCTCTATCTTATGTGATTTACATTGGATTAGTAGAACCCAAATTCAAGGCTGCTCGTGCAGCTCGTGCAGCGCAGTCGCAGTTCGGCACAGCCTTGCAGGACACTAACGCTGGTGTATGCTCAGCCCAATCGTCAACCTGCACCAAAATAGGAAGCGATGCCAAGGGGACCGCCACACTTCGGGGTTCTCCCCAATCCAAGCTGAGGAGCGCATCAAACCTCTGCTCGCAGTCTTGCTGACAGAATAGGTAAAATTACTACCGCTTCCTTCCGAGGAATGTGCAGAAGATGTTTTAACACATGTTTGTAGCCCTCGTCGTGGTTTCGACGATCGACACAGGGAGAAGTTGGCAGGCACAAGGCTGCAGGTAGTTCAATGAAAAATTATCATCTTACCAAGAGTAGTGATGTTCACCGCCACATCACGAATTCTGGATGATGCTGTTGCAGAAAGCCACACTTGTGCCTAGAATCATGTTTAGTTGAATATGCATATGACTTGGAGTTTGCAACTGCATCATGAGGTAGAAGTGACAACTATGATGATGTGATTGACTCCAGGATCGTCAGGAGAGTGGATGTTTCCGTAACCCTCATGTATTTAGGAGAAAGCTTGAGCACGGTTGGTGATCTCTTATTGTCTGAAAGTTTATGATCGTGAAGATTTCCTTGTTGGGAACTTCATGGGTAGGATAGCTGGGCGGTCTTCAAAGTTCAAACACCAATACCGTCTGATGCCGCGGAAGACCGCCGTACTGGTGACAGCTCATTGCCTAGCTACAGTAGCGAACCGAATCTCAGCCCTATCGTCAAAAATACCTGGCAGTGAGGCTCGCTGAAACTTGGCATGATCCACGGGAGGCCTGTCTTGGTGTATTGAAGGCCTGGCTGGACTACAGACAAACTTCTGTAGATTTAGATTCGCGATGTGCGGTGGAGGGGACATGGCATCGATGATTCCTGATTCACCGTAAGACTGCACAGCCAGTAGTTTCGCTTTTTCCTATCATCGCCACCTGCATTTTCCCTTCCTAGAAGATAAGCCGAAGCTGCCGAACAGGAAAATGCAAGACTATCCAAAAATATAAAATACCCCAGAGTGCTCCCGCTACTTGGCAAATCCATAGAATCGTCATTGAGGAAACCAAGAATCTGCAGCGCAAAAGCATTCTCCGCAAGCCACAATCGTAGGAGGGTGGAAAGCTAAGGTGCCGGCGGTGCTGAGTTTCTTGGTATCGCTGAGAGGCTCGTGTCCAGGAATAGGCATCGAGGAGTTCTGCCCCAGCTGCTGATCAGGGCGACATCACGGGAAGGTAGGGTGATCATTCAATAGTTGCCTCGTAAGGTGAACATGTCTTGAATCAAAGATGCAACGTTAGATCTTCTCATCTTGCCAAAATAAACCGGAGTGAAATAATGAGGTGGGTCTTGGTCTTCTACTACTAGCACGGGTGATTTTATTGGTTGGTTTGATCGTGCTTCTATCGTCATGTTGTAAGACTGTCAGCTATATATCTGTATATTGCATTGGGAGGAAAAGAAAATGGTATCTCAGTCATGCACGCGGAAAATGGAGCATTCTACAATATACGCCTGCATTCTGACGTATTCACGGGTGCGACTTGAAAAATATGTGATTTTCGTATTTCTCCCTATGCAATTTTTATGCATGATACTCTTACCATCTAACAACTTATCAGCCTTGTATTAGATTATTAACTAAGCCTAAGCTCTTCGTGCAACTCCAATATCTATAAACACAAAGGTCCTCAAGCTCGAGCTACAATCACGAAGTCTCAAACCTAAGTTGTTTCCATTGTAGGATTGCTCAATTCCTCAAACACAACCACGTATCGTGTACAAGGGTTGACAGACGTGAAGTTCCACAGCTTCGTCGCCACAGGGATTGGATTCGGGCAAACTGAACGGTACGGCAGCAGCGGAAGCTGGTTGATGAGTACATTCGCAATTGCACCTGATATTGAACGTGGGATGCGAAACGACAAGCAATGACATCCCCGCAGCAAATATCTCCGGAGCAGAGCAGCGGTCTCAAAATCTGTATACGTTCATACCCAATGCTCTATGCGAACAACTGAGCTCAATCCAGCTCCCGTCATAGTAGTCCATTCACCAACCTCATCATAGTAACAGCAAAAGTAACATCCGTAAAGCATATCTGACATATATCTCATAACTCCACGCATCAAATCCTCACATTCATGCGACCCATAAAAATCCCATATCTGCGCCATCACATATTCCCTCATCCTACATCAGTCAACCACAACCTCTTTCTTTCCTCAACCTCGTCCTAAACGGTACGAAAGAGCCCTATCACCACAAGTAGCGGTAGTAATCTCCGCAAAACCCACCTCATGTCTACCCGCCTCCCCCCCACCACAAGCATGCGACTCATACCAATGATGAACCACATGCCACGGCACTAGTCACAACCCCTCCTCCTTCCAATGCAACTCAAATGACGCATCCCTAAAACACTCACTCAATTCCTCAACCTCAGGCACATCAATAGTAAGACAATAATGTTTCTTTGGTCGCACCGTGCAAAGGAGGCTTAGTAGGTCGGGTATGCCGCCGGCGGCACCGCCCCATTGCCAGGGTGTGCCGAAGGGGGTACTTGTGGTTAGGAGGATGTGCAGATCTTTGAGACCTTTCATGGAGGAGAGGGTTTTGGTTGTGCGTTCCCAGAGGAGGGTTTCGTGGGTGGGGGCGCCGAAGAGGCTGTGTCTGTATACGACTGGGAGGGTCCAGTGTATGGCTAGGGAGGTTATAGCATTGAAACGAGAGAGACGAATTGAAGATGTGAGGGCTGGTACTACTTCGATCTGTGCTGTTCGGAAGTTGTTGGAGCTGTATAGGAAGTCGATGGCTTCGGTATAGCTGAACAACAATCAGTATCAAGCGAAGCAATCGATCATAGCGGAGGCACTTACACTTGTCTACTCGTCAGAAGTAGGGGCAGCAATTTATACTCCGCTTGCTGTATAGACAATGTTTTCTGATCATGGTTCATACCAGGAAATAACTTGCAATGCTGCAACTTCAAATCCGCAATCCCAAGATAGACATCAAAACCCCCAACACATTCCTCCCAAATCTGCCTCCTCAACTCAAGCGGTAACTTTTGAAAAAGCAAACTCGTCTGATCTTGAGGCAAAACTCTTTGGTCGTTTGTCAACGTGTCTAGCGTGCCAGATCGTGGTCTTGTCACACCAGATGGTAGGCTGATCCTTCTCTTTCGCGCAGGTAGCGGATGCACACTGACTGGACTACGCGGTCCTTGGGTCCATGGTTCTTCTTGTTGGCTACGGCCTCTTCTTTTGCGATTTCGATAGGCACAGTAGTAGCAGGGGAAACAACATGGGCAGCAGGCTATGAAGCAAAGCACCGATAGAAAGTTTCGCACGGCCTTCTTCATTATTGCACGTTTATGATGGTCATGGCGGGGAGTGGTTTTAGCTTTTATTCGAATATTGTTCGGATGAATTACGAGTGAGAGGACTTGATACTTGAGATTGTCGCTTCACAAGGCTGAATTGAATAAGAACAGATGAAGAGAATTGCAAGACGGTAAGAGAAACCGGTGAGATCTGAAGGTGGTGCAGAAATCAAGATCTCAAGCATCCCGTCATAATTGAAAAGAAGGGAACACAACCACCCCGCCAATTACCCCAGCCTCGTCTCTACAATCGCTTAATAACTGGAGGGTCTAGCCCAATGATCCAGGGGGTGGTCTTATATCCTTAGCGCCTCAGGCTCAAGCTCGTGCTCGGACATTGGACTCTTTAGGACATCTTCATCTCGTCTCGCGATGTTATATACCATCCATTTCCAACGATGCCGCCTCGAACACCCCTATCATGGGGTACAATACCCTCCCTTTTTCTCCTCCCACCATCCCCTAGATCAATGCCATGTCAATCCCAACGGCGAACAATCCGATCCATCCTAAAACCACCCCCCAAACCCTCCCGCTTCGACCAATCCGCAAAGAAAGTACCAGCCGCCCTCTCAGTCTCCTCATCCCTAAATCGCAAATCCTACACCCTACGGCAAAGAACCGGCGTGCTCGCAACGAAAAAAGGCATGACAGCGCTATATGACATTGAATCTGGAAAGCGAACACCCTGTACGGTACTCCAACTTGATAGATGTCAAGTCGTTTCGGTGAAAACGAGAGAGAAGCACGGATATTATGCTGTGCAAGTGGGGACTGGATATCGGAGTCCGCATAATATTAATAGGCCGTTGCTTGGACACTATTTGGTTAATGAAGTTGCGCCGAAGAAGAAGTTAGTCGAATTTCGAGTCAAAGGGAAGGAGGGGCTACCGCCTGTTGGGGAGGAATTGAAGGCTAGTTGGTTCAAAGTTGGGCAGTTTGTTGATGCTAAGAGTCAGAACCGGGGGATGGGGTTCGCAGGTGTATGTTTGCTCAAGCAACGATATAGAAGATGAGGAATGCTAAAATCATGATAGGGTATGAAGAAATGGGGCTGGTCAGGGCAGCCTGCAAGTCACGGTAACTCGTTGACGCATAGAGCAATGGGTTCTGCTGGTGGAAGTCAAGGTAGTGGTTCCAGAGTTCATCCAGGAAAGAAGATGGCAGGGCGAATGGGCGGAATCCAGCACACAGTACAGAACCTAAAAGTGCTTCAGGTGGATGAAGAGAATGGCATTGTTGTTGTGAAAGGTGAATCAATGCATCTCGTACACTACCCCAATTACTAATGCGCTACACAGGATGTGTGAGTGGGCCAAAGAAATGCTTGGTTGAAATACAAGACGCCATTAAAAAACCATGGCAAACCGTAGACCTGACTCTGCCAATGTCCATGGCTTCCATTAGAGAGGAAGCGATAATATGAGCGACCTTAGCATTCACCGGACAGAAGACGCAGTTATTGTACAGTAGAAAAATGTATAATAACGGCAAGATTTGGCATATAGCATAGCGTGGTCATGGCATTGTAAATATACTGGGACTTTGGCTTTAAAGCTCGAAAAAAGATTGCCATATTACGCGCTCCGGTAGCCATAAGTGTATAATGGTAGTAGAACGACTGGATTCTGAAATCTGGTATCCAAGAGTTTATAAGAAATCTGGTATCCAACACCCTTCCTCCCCCCATCTCTATCTCCACGCCATACATCTGGACCGAGAGTTGTTTTCCTTCGAGGATTGTATAGAACTTGCAAGAACGAGTATGCGTTTGCACCCATTTGGGCATCAGACGCTAACCTAATAAGGAAAATATATTTTTGCCAACTCGAAATCTGCACAGCTTAAAGAAAGATAGCGCCAGTACTAAGATCGTTTTCCTACGTTACCGACGGGAAATTCAAGGGACGGAAAACAATGTATATAATGGAAGCGGGAAAGGGAGAAACCTGCGAATGTATATAGCGGAGATTACCGAGGGCTACAAAATAAGATAGACGGGAATACCAGGAGCGGGGCGGAACATTTAAATATCAAGCTCAACACATGTTTTCTGGTATATCAGCTCAATTGAAATATAAAAGCCTAGGATCCTTTGCCTTATTACTGTTTAGAAAATCCTGATATCAATCATGCCGTACAGCCTCCGCAACCGCAACGTCCTCGTCACAGCCGGATCAAGGTCAGTTATCATTCTCCTTCCCATTAACCAAACTATACCCATTAAAACATATTCACGAAACTCAGTTCTAACTAACTATCCTACTTCCTGCAGAGGTCTCGGTGCCGTAATAGCAGAAAAATTCGCAGCAGAAGGCTCAAACATAAACATCAATTTCGCATCAAATGAAAAAGCAGTGAACGAATTATCTGCCAAACTGAAAAAGGAATATGGAGTCAAAGTACATGTGACGCAGGGTGATGCTGGTAATTTGGAAGATTGCAAGTATCTCGTTCATGAAACTATCAAGGTGTTTGGGGGGATTGATGTTATTATTGGGAATGCGGTGAGTTCTTGTGGAAATTCTTTGGTTGAATGGGTGTGGAATTCGGAGGGTTGCGTGAGGTGGAAGTTAGATTTGGTTTTCATGGAGAAGATCGAAGTATTTCTAGCTGATTGCGAGAGGGGTCTGGACACGAAAGACCTATACTGACAAGTATGAAATCGTAGGGATGGACCAAATTCAGCACGTTCGGCGATCTCGACGCTCTGACAGAAGAAGAATGGGACAAAGTAAGTTGATTTCGAATCAGTAAAGTACAAAACAATGAACCCCCTTTCGCACAACAAATATGAAAAACCCCACAGTTTTCACACTAACCACAACCCCAAAAACACAGTGCTGGTCCGTCAACGTGAAAGGCCAAATGGCCCTCGTCCGCGCCGCAATGCCAACCTTCAACGCCAACCCCGAGGGCGGCGTCTTCATAATAACATCATCCATAGCCGGAACATCCCTCGCAGGCTCTTCAATGGCGTACTCCGTGACAAAAGCAGCGCAGTTACACTTGATGCGCTGTTTAGCCAATACACAGGGAAATAAAGTCCGTGTAAACGCCGTGCTTCCAGGACTTTTATTGACAGAATGGGTGGGAAATACAATTTGTAATATGACAAGTAGAAATGGCGCTAATGACGCCTACAGGGTAAACAATATTCGCCTGAAATGATCAAATCGCTGGAGGAGAGGGCAGTATTGAAGGCGGTGACCGATCTTGGCGATTGTGCTGATATGTTTGTGTCGATTGCGAAGAATAGTACGCAAGCAACGTTTCTCCTTTTGCGTCTCGGCTAACATGGTCTAAGCATCGATGACGGGCCAAAAAGTAGCCATTGGTGAGTTATTCAAGCCTCTAGTGAGACCTCGAGAGCCTGCTAACAGCGGCAGACGCGGGACTGAACATTGCTGCATTGTAGAGAGTCGAACCCGGACTTCCGTCGGAACACCCAGCGAGTTGGGGCAGAGGCGGCCATATTTGTTGAACTATAGCGGGATTGTAGACGTACGCCGCAGCTCGTTTGGCTGCACTCTCGACTACTTGAGCCGCAGACATCGGCTTCGGCGACGGCTGGTACATTGAGGCGGTAGCGTTATCTTCCCAGTCCCTGTGGTGATTTTTTAGTTTCTGCTATGTGGTACTGTAAAAATTAGTCTTCATGAACGGACTCTGTCTCATCAAGTGCCTTGATGCATTCTTCCGCCTCTTGTGGAGATGTGATTCCCCAAACACCTCCGCCTTTCACCTGTCCCTTCATTCCCACCTCTTTGCCAACGAGATTTCGGCCGACTTTCCCTGGCCCGATGCCTATCCACCTGCGGACTTTTTCTTCTTGGTCAAGATAACGGACAGACTCCCACCAACGCACTGTTTCCGTGCATTGGCGTGCGAGCAGATCTTTCAGGTCTTGCCGCGATTGGAATGGACGCGCTGAGACGTTGGAGATGCATGGTACAGTTCCAGGAAATTTGATAATATCTTTTCCCGTGAATGCAGAAGGTGTATCGAGGAGGTTCCTCATGAATTGTTGAGCTGGCTTCATCATGGGGCTGTGAAATGGACTCTCCGAATGAAGTCGGACATGTCGAGGATCGTGGCCACCGAATTGTCTCAAATGAGTGAGCAGGGTTTTGATACGTTCGATACTCCCGCTGAGAACAATTTGATTTTTGGAGTTTATGTTGGCGATGACCACTTGCTGCACTGGAGGAATGTCCACAGATGAGTCTGACTTGGATCCGGATGACGAAAGTGCCGTGAATTCGGTGATGCCATCTATGAGGGATTGCATGTGCGATTCGTTTTCGCAAACAAGCGCAACCATGCCAACATCACCGCCGCACTCCTCGGACGCCTCTTTAGAGACTTTTGCCATGACCTCTCCGCGTTTTCGGACCATGCTCAGCGCATCTTGGAAGCTCATATATCCGCCCGCCACAAGAGCAGCAAATTCTCCAAGAGAATGACCGAGAGTGAAATCAATTCTCGCTTCTGTCTTGAATCCAAACTCTTTCTCCATCACTCGGAGGATCATGATTGACGTTGCCATGATTGCTGGCTGCGAGTTCTCGGTCGCATTGAGGACTGCGTTTGTTCCGCTCTCAATTTTGCTTGTAAGAGGGATACCAAGAACCTCGTCAATCTCCTCGAAGATGGGTTTCACCGTCCGTGGAAAAGCCTCAAGCCAGGGTTTCGCCATACCTACTCGTTGTACTCCTTGTCCTAATTCAGATGTTAGTTCGGCCAATTGAACTACGATATTGTCTCTTCGCTGTTATAAAGCTCAACAGTAGCAGAAAAACCAGTACATGAATGCAATTCACTCCTAGGGTTTCGAGCTGGAAAGTCTATCGATCCCAAATTTCTCAGCCTGAACGAGACTAGAAGTCACGAGCGCGTTTAGAACAGAGTTTTCAACATCTCCAGGTGAATTCTAGGTCCATCAAGTCTGGCCGCAGGGTGCGTTTGAGATTCCAGCATGTATTCGAAATACTCAAAACTTACCTGGAAAGAATATGGCGGTACGCGGTCCCCGCGGAGCTGAGGAGCTCGCCCATCGTCTCATCTGCGAAGGGCATAGGGGCTTTCTATATCTGCATGCTCTCGAAAGAGCAGCAAACTCACGGTGGCCGGAACTCGACATGATGGAAAAGAGTCCTCATGGAAGACACGCAAGAATACTCGTAGAGAGTGCCAAAACTCAAGACAGTGACATTGAAGCGGGGGGAATTATGACTGGTTTAATATTGAGCTGTTTGTTTGCGCCCCGAATAGAGGGAAGCTTGTCCTCGGTCTCGCGGGAGAATCCGTATTCGCCGGATCAAGGGTGTTGGAGCCCGGAGAACCGAATTGAGTGTCACGAGGGCAAGTTGACCGTTGTGAATTCGGTAGTAGCGCTGTGGATTGGTCGTCCGAAATGCGACTTTTGTTTTGGGGGCGTTTCGTGGGATTTATGCAGGTTACGGTCTTCTGATGGCATTGGAGTGAGGTGGGATCGTGGGATCAGAGGGGTCAATTTCTGGTCACGTGCAAGAAATTCAGAGGAAAACAAACTCCCAGAAAATGCCATTTGTTTACCGTCCTCCACAACAAAAACAATTTTTTAGCACCTTGAGTAGCATTATTCTCGCACTGCAAGGTGTAAGAGTAAGTACAAAAATTGTCAAATTGAGAAATTCTTACATCGAACGCTCTGGTTTACCTCTATTATATGATGTCAAACTGCTTCCGTTTCCGGCGCCCTGCTTTCCCGAACTGTGCTAATCACTATATCTTTATAGAAACCCCCTCACTTGGGAGTTTAAATTTCAAGGCCAACCCGACCGCACCCGGTAGGGCATGCGACCTATTGCCTACATGGGTAACCAATACAGTTCCAGTATTGAAGCAACAGACAGCACCAAAAGACCCTCATTCCCACCAATCCCACCAATTCCAGTCATTCCTCCACAACATAGAAATGCTCCAATAACTCCTCTAGAGACCAGGTATCATCATTATCAAATAACCACATAATTTTCATATCACAGATTTTTCTCACTGTTCCCCTTTTTCTTTAGACCATTCAACGGAACCTTTTCGCCTGAAATCACCATCCCGGCACAGATTTTGACAGGAGATCAAGCCATCTACAACATCAACTATGACAGCCAAATCAGCATATACTACTCACCGACCGCGCAATTCAGGACAATTTATTGCGCCACCTGTCAATTGACTTATCTCATTGGTCTTACCGGCCCATACGGAGCAGAGTGTCATCCGAGCCATGGTGCATATTGCAACACATATGGAGTTGTAGCCAAGTCCGTAATCATACATGTCCATGGCGAGTGTCGCATCGTTGAGGGCAAGCAGCGAGCCGCTGTCGGGATCTATTTCGGAGCAGGATCAAAGTACAATGTCATCGAGCGATGTGAACATTTGTGGAACGATCCCATCAGCTGTAGCAGAGTACAACTTCATGCCATACTTGGAGCCCTTGAAGCAATGGGCCACCGTGCTCAACCGGACCGAATTGGGCAAGTTATCAGTGCGCTGGGAGAGAATGGTAAGCATGTAGAACAGATGCATCCATTGCGCATTATCATAGTGATGGAAAACCATGGCGATGCTATCAATGGCGTTTGTTACAAGCTACCGGAGTTGATTCTGGACTATTCAAAACTTGAAATGCATGACGACGATGGAGTGGAGGACAAGAACGGGGATGTTTACATGCGAATCCGCCTGGAGTTGGAGAAGCTTGCTCAGCCTCCTTATCGCATGCAAGTAGTGTATCGTGAGGTGGATGCGAAAGATAACATAGCGGCAAGGAAGATGGTGGACATGGCACTGGATAGTGCTGGATGATAGGCGTCTTGTAGTGTGCGACTAATGGCATGCAGGTCTGAGAATGAATGGTCGCAGCAGATGACTATCTTTTCGTGCTTGGTGGCCGATCCGAGTCACTTCTAATTCTTTGTAGACTGGCATTGCTGGTAATGGTTTGTTATTCAGACATGGCACCATCAAAGATGGACTAAGACAAAAAAGTAATAGGAATTGATGTTAAACCTAACAACAGCTCGTCTACATTAAAGGCAGCTCAATCAAACTCATTACTACGCTGAAAGATTGAGTAATGAACGGAGCTGCCCTTCTCAAAAAAGAGGCGTTGCTCCATTGCCGAGCAACACAAACTCTCTCACAAGACCTCCAGAGCAATCCGTAAGCAAGGCTGAACTCTTATAGTTATTGGAACGACTTATTGCCAACCACAACTCCTTTAACGAGATGGTCCTCATTACGCCTCTCGTGAACCCTAAATTCATCAAGACAGACGCTTACATTAATGAGAAAACGACTGCTACTGATATCCGACCGTATCGCTATCGTAACATTGAGGACGAAAGGAAACAAATCTCTGAACTGGTCCCTGCTTTTGAAGTTCCAAGCATCCGCAAACGCATACCAGAAAACTATTGCATTTTCTTGACCGTACACGTCCATGGCGCAAGCAAAAATAGGGACCAAGAATCAATGTGCAATCGGGGTATACATCAGAAAAGGATCAAGTTTCAATTCCGGAGAAAGTGTGAGTAACTCGATGGTACGGAGACATGGCACACATCAAACCTCCACGCCATAAGACGAGCTCTTGAGAGTGCCAGACAACAAGTTCTAATAGACACTCCGCAACATCTCACAGTCTTCGTAGATCACCCAAACGCGCTTGTTGGCCTCAAAAAGACCATCGCATGTGTCCATATCATCGGAGGTAAGGAAAAGCAAGGGATGGGAAGAAGAAGTACTGGACGTTCAACGAGTGAAGGAAGAAGTTTGTTAAGAAATCAGGGCGATCTTGAAATGAAGAGACTGGAGAGGTGAAATGGAAGGGCAGGGGGAGAATTGTAAGCAACTCGGATGTCTATTTCACGATTAGGAGGGAAGTGCAGGCTTGTCGGAATGTGGGCATTGAGGCGTCTTTCAAACATGTTGATAAAACGAAGAACGAGGGTGCGGCGGATCTAACAGATGGTGTTTAGCCTTGAAGGTCAGAGATGTTGTGAAGCTAAGTAGACTTCAATACTCGATTTTTGGAATAGCTCGAAGTAAATCTGCGTTCTGCGGGATCTGGAAACACTTGTACACTTATTGCTTGCTATTGCCTGTAGTATTGCGAATGCTTCTGCTCTGTTCTATTATGGGGAAGAGATTTGAAGTCGCTGATGATTGGACACCGTGATCTTCGTTCCTTCCCTTTTTGGCTTTACTCCTCTCGTTTTTTGAAGCCCGGACAAGATTTAGGATTCTGGAAAGGCTAGAACGAGTTTAGTACACCGAATCTTGCCAAATGTATAGACCTACCTAAATATTAATAAGATTAATAGTGCTAGAAGTCGTCGGTATACTGAATTTCTTTTATTATAGCTATTCAGAAGCCTACAAGTGAGGATCCCGACAATGGCCTACCCGGAGTTAAAAAAACCTAGGGGAGTATGACCTAATTTACTCTCCCTTTCTGCTAAATCTTAAACAAACCTCAACCTTCACAATTGTGAACGTACACCACAATTCCAAACACCACAATTCCAAACACCATGGCCATCTCCTCTGTTCAGGTAAGTCAATAGTCCCTTACCAGTTTTCCTCATTTTAATAATCGAGCAGTTCCGGCCTTGGTCAAAACCTCGTCACGATTGAGGTCGGGGAGCAGAAAGAACCATTCCTAGTGCACAAAGAGCTTATTACAGCATGCTCACTATACTTCAAAGCCGTTTTTGACAGCGGTTTTCGCGAAGCTCTAGACAATTCCATTCACATCGAAGAGGCCACACCACCGACATTCAGGACCTTCTTGGATTGGCTGTACTTCCGCCATTTCCTGGAGATCTTTATAGTCCACGCCCCTAACAACGAGTGCAAATATTGCTCCGAAACAAATTGCGCCATCTCCCCTATGACAGTCGACGAAACTTACGAGAAATACGTGGCTTCTACTGCTACTCTTGAGTTCCCAGTCATTGACCTCTACGCCTTCGCGGATAGGTATAATGTGCCTCAACTACGCCACGAAATCATGGACAAGTACTACGTATACTACCGCTCCCACCATTACCCCACCTACGCAAAAATCCTTCGCGCATGTTCAAAATTACCATCCACCACCCCTTTGCTTGAACTCTTCAAAAATTTGATGGTATCCCGTTGGACTCAAAAACAAGACGAGTTGTGCAATATTGAATTAAAGTTGAGAGAGAAACTTCCAGCAGACTTTCTATTGGGCGTTATGCTTGGCATGGGTAGAATCAGAGATGCAGCCCGCAAGGAGAAAATAGCTTTAGAGGCCATGTGTACTTTTCATGAGCATGCGCAGGATAAGGAGGCTGTGGATGCCTGTAAGCAAGTTGCTAAGAAACTTTCCAATTATAATAGAACAGAATCAGCATACTAACGACTCCCGGCTGATAAGAAGTATAGTCATGATAAGAGTGGTTAAGTATACTCAATCGTTTTAAGTATAATTAGGCACTCTTAAAAACGTTTTATTCCTAAACTCTATCGGGCTTTCAGAAAACTTGAGGAGTAGTAGATATTCATGGACATTTCAGCAATTCTGGATGTCTCGTCACCTTGGTAAGTAAGTAACCTTAGTCTCACCCAGTAAACATTACCAAGCAAAGACATACAGCATTTCAGGCTGCAATTCACAACTCCATTATTAATGCTATGGTAAATGCGCACGATTATTCGAGAGTAATAGCTAAATATTTTGATTAGCATGTCGTCGTATGTAAGTCATTACGGTAAAAGTGAATTGCCCATACGCAGCTTCCTTATTTCTGCATTGCAAGGGGCATGACATCGTGAGCTCGTGATGATGTCAGAGCAGTAACCACCGAAATGATAATAAACAGTCCATAATTTTTTGAACCCCACCAAACTCAATTCCAATTTTGAAGATTCAATAATCATCATGTCTGAAGGTCAATTCGAATCAGGTAATTCCACAGTTTTTCGTCACCAAATTTACCATACTAACTCCGACAAAGGACACAAGATCCCACCACAGGACTCCCAACCACCAGGACTCCAATCCGAGCTCAAAGGACCAGATCCCCAATCCAAGAACGTCCCAACCGAAGATGGCGGCTACCAAACCTACAAAGCGGCCGGCAAACTCCAGGGCAAAAAAGCCATAATCACAGGCGGTGATTCCGGAATCGGACGTGCAACAGCCATTCTCTTCGCCATGGAGGGAGCCGACAGCTTCATCGCTTACCTACCCGAAGAGGAGTCCGATGCTCAGGAGACGAAGAAGGAGGTCGAGAAGCAAGGGCAGAAGTGCTATTTGCTGTCTACTGATTTGAAGAAGAAGGAGAATTGTAAGAAGGTTGTTGAGGAGGCTGTTGAGAAGATGGGTGGGGTGGATATTTTGTTTAATAATGCTGCGTATCAGATGATGGTTGAGGATATTAAGGATTTGTCTGAGTAAGGACCGACCTAGAATTTCTGGGGCTTTGTTAGAACGGTTG
Source organism: Tothia fuscella (assembly GCA_010583015.1). Lineage (NCBI taxonomy): Eukaryota > Fungi > Ascomycota > Dothideomycetes > Venturiales > Cylindrosympodiaceae > Tothia > Tothia fuscella. The sequence goes on along the minus strand of MU007029.1, from coordinate 118,386 downwards.
CCTGACATTATTTTTATAGGGAGCAGTGGGAGTTTACCTTCCAAACCAACATCCATCCATACTTCTACCTTTCGAAATACGCTCTGCCACACATGAAGAAGGGCTCCACAATCATCAACAACGCCTCGATCAACGCCTACATCGGTCGTCCAGATCTTCTCGACTATACAAGCACAAAGGGAGCTATCGTGTCCTTCACCCGTGGACTCAGCAATCAGTATGTCTCCAAGGGCATTCGAGTCAATGCCGTCGCTCCAGGACCAGTGTGGACACCTTTGATTCCAGCTACCATGAACAAAAAGGCGCAGGAGGAGTTCACATCTCCAATGGGCAGGCCTAGCCAACCCAGCGAGATTGCTACTTGCGTTATTTTCTTGGCCTCATCAGATAGTAGCAGTGTCTCAGGACAGGTCATTCATTGCAATGGTGGGACTATCGTCAATGGTTGAGGCGTCGGTCTTCAGCCCTATGTCAGGGGGTTTGAGATGGTTATGATGTGTAATCAGCTCAAAGTGCGACGATATAAAGGGAAATAGATATAGACCCAATATAGAGTATGAACTGACTTTCCGTGAAAATATCCTGCAACTAGTGACTGAGTGTGAATGGTATGTAGGGATATGCTTTTCAGACACCTCGTGTCGTGTTGCTATTCCGAATTGGCCCTCGTATGACAAAGTGAAATAGGCATCACGGATCATTCTCTCCGCATTATTGTAGGAAGCTCATTCGTAGAAAAAGAAAGAAATTTCTGCTTAATTCTCGCAATTGCAAGGGCGGAGTGGTTCCATCGATCCCAGATCCTGGGGTTGCGGTACCTGGGTAAGAAACATGGAACTGTGGGGTCGGAATTCGATGAACGTATAACGGCTTTTCCAAAGTTTGGTTCTACCCTACATATGAAGCAACATTAGACTGTCAAAAGGTAATAACAGTGGATATAACTAGTAGATGATTGTGTGTAGAAGCAGTTTTGAAGGATGAACTCGTCGCCGGCGAGGGAGACCGAGTTGGGTCGCGTGGGAGACTGGGATGTCCTTCCCACCTTTGCAGACCAATTCAGTTTCCAAACCTCAAACTTTCACGAATTGTCTCTCCTTAACACAGCTTTTCCAATCAAAAGTCACATAAACAAGTCTTTCTTGAAACTACCGCCTTGCAAATATAGGCGAACCAGGACAACTTCACCCGTGATATCGCGACTGACAAGGGTACCTCCATTACTCAATCCCAAACGCATTACACGTCTAAACCAGGAGGATTTGTGCCTTAACAGAGGGTATATTACGCACACAACCACCAACGCATCACCTTCGTATTGGACGACGCCGCAGAAAGGTGGTGCCCCGCGAGTCATCCTTTCTTGGGTGTCAGGCCTTTGCTGGATGGTTGGCCGAGCGCCGCCATTGACTGCCATCCGGCAACGACAAGTGCTATGAGCTCCATCACAATTTCGACACTCTGATCCTCCCCTCCTTCCTCCTTGTTTTCCAACCCCATCCGTCCCCTTTTGTTAGGCAGGCTACCGCTCGTTGGTTTTGGTACCTACGGGCAGTATGGTCTCGCATTCGCACCATAATTCGCAGGGCTCTGACAAACCTGTCAATGGGAGGAAGGAAAATGCTACACCTGGGCAGGCAAAACCACGGCCGGGTAAGGAACAATTGGTGGAGCGAGGACCAAGTAAAGATGGTACCGCACAAAAGGCCGCCGCCGAGGTAGAGGGTCTGAAGGGTTATCAATTGGGGGATTGCTTGGGGAAGGGAGCTTTTGGTAGTGTGTATCGGGCTATCTGGCATGGTTCGGGGCAGACTGTTGCTATCAAACAGGTCCGCCTGGGGGACTTGCCCAGCAGTGAATTGAGGGTTATCATGGTATGGCTAATTTCTGTCACTCTGTTGATTACTACCAGTTCTAATCATGTCCCAGTCCGAGATCGATTTACTGAAGAATCTCAATCACCCAAACATTGTTAAATACCAAGGCTTCGTCAAATCCTCTGAGAATCTGTACATCATACTCGAATACTGCGAAAATGGTTCTCTTCATTCCATTTGCAAGAACTTTGGCAAGTTCCCGGAGAACCTTGTAGCATTATACATGTCCCAAGTCCTACAAGGATTGTTCTACCTTCACGAACAAGGTATCATACATCGCGATATAAAAGGAGCAAACATCCTCACCACGAAGGAAGGACTGGTCAAACTGGCAGATTTCGGTGTAGCAATAAAGTCGAATGTGGGAGAACACAGTGTTGTGGGCACCCCATATTGGATGGCACCTGAGGTAATAGAGTTATCTGGTGCTACCACGGCTTCGGATATTTGGAGTTTGGGCTGCACAGTGATTGAGTTACTCGACGGCAAGCCTCCATATCACACACTACCGCCTATGCCTGCGCTCTTCCGTATTGTTCAAGATGATCATCCACCATTGCCTGAGGGTGCATCGCCGGTAAGCCCAGTTTGACACAATGTTTGCTTTCAGCCACTGACTTCCCCTAGGTGGTACGAGATTTTCTGATGCAATGTTTTCAAAAGGATCCTAATCTACGAGTATCCGCTAAAAAGCTGCTGAAACACCCGTGGATCTTGAACGCCAAGCGGGCTGATGCAATTGTCGCTGAGAAGCCAACCAAATATGACGAGGCTGTAAAGAGCGTCACTGCATGGAATGAGGCTATCAACAAGTCCCCACCTCAAGATCAGGATTCCATTCGTCGTACTTCGCGTCCAACCTCGTTAAGTCCAGTACCACAACGAGAAAAGAAGCCATTGCAGCTTAAGACTCCTGGCGCTGGTAAAATCGGATTGTCACTGACAAAAGCAAGGCCCAATGCGGACGCTTTCAGATCACCTGAGCTAGAGAGCGATGACAATTGGGATGCCGATTTCGCATCCTCAATCAACCCACACGCGCTTCAATTACCGCATCTTAAACCCCACGATAATTTCGGAGGTATGCTAAGTGCGGAAAAACTCAAATCATTCGCCACGTTTGACTCGGTGGCTGAGGAGCCGAACGAGGAAGAGCGCGAGTGGGTGTCGCGCAGTCCAGTTCATCTTTCCTCCCATGATCCTAATGAAACTGTTCGACCGTACACACCACAGAAGCCACAGAAAAATAAGCCGGATATGAGTAAACCCAATCCGCCTAATACGGGATCACAACGTCAACCATCACAAACCAAGTCCCAAATGCGGAGAGAGGGAGCTGCGAAGTCGGCGGCACCTGCTCCAAAATTACGACTTAATCCTAGTACACGACCTGCAGTTATGTTTCGGGAGGATTCTGTGGAAGACTACAACGATCTGTTGAATGAGGATGAGGACGATGATGCGTGGCATCAAAAGATAGAGGCACTGAAGGTGAGTGAACTAACCTCTTTCCCAATCGGGACGCTATCTGCAATGCATGCTAATGACGAAACAGATACAAGAGGAAAGCTCCTTTTCTCCTCGACTATTCCATCCATCAGATCTGAATAACGCACGCAAACCTGCCAATAGTATACGGAAGGGCGGTAGCCTGCGCCGCTATCCCACCCCTGAAGAGCAGAAGTCATCAACGCTTCCGCGGTCACGATCTTCTGTAGAGATTCAAAAGTATGCTGAAGACGAAGATGAAGATCCCGAAGACTTCTTGGGCAAAGACGTCGTGCTTCCCCTCAATCATTCGGATAGCGGGTCTGAGGGCAGTACCCTTATGATGCTCAACTCCAAACTAATCAGTAATTCCTGGCTCGGCGAGGATGAAGACGAGGATGATCCATTTGCTCAACTTGAAGAGGGCTTTGACGAAATTAATATGGAAGCGAATGTTGCAAGAGATAGACATGCTCGTCTTTGCAAAGTTGTTGAAGATATGGTTGCTGCGCTAAAGATATCGCAGTCTGATGAGGACCTCGACCAGATATCCTTCAACCTGATGGACCAACTTGAAGACTCGCAAGAGCTCAAAGGCACAATCATCAGCTCACACGGTATGCTCCCGATTCTTGAGATTCTAGAGAACTGCAAGCGGAGGGATGTCATTTTGCGGTTGCTGAAGATCATCAACATGATCATTCTTGACAATGTCGACATTCAGGAAAATCTCTGCTTTGTTGGCGGCATACCAATCGTTACCAAGTTTGCTTCCAACGCCTTTCCACAAGAGATCCGGCTCGAGGCTGCAGCATTCGTAAGGCAGATGTACCAAGGCTCGATGCTTACGCTACAGATGTTCATCGGATGCGGTGGCTTAAACGTGCTCGTCGATTTCTTGGAAGCAGATCTCGAAACGGAGCGCGATCTTGTCCTCATTGGTGTGAGCGGCGTCTGGAGTGTGTTCGACCTCCAAGGATCCACACCGAAGAATGATTTCTGTCGCATTTTCTCCCGAAGCTGTATCCTCTACCCATTGTCGCTAGCTCTGAACAAGGTGCTCGAAGACAAAAGTAAACGCAGCACCCCTTCCGAAGATCGGAAACTGGCACAAGTGATTGAGGATCGGATTGTGAGCATCTTCTTCATTTTCTCGCAAGCAGAGAATTATGTCAAGGAAATTATTGCGGATCGCAAAGTCCTTTGGAGGGTTCTCAAAGATTTGCCACGCATGTCGCATAACTGTCAGATTATCATGCTCAAGTTTATCAAGAACTTGTCTATGCTTGATAGGACGCATGATGTGCTGCAGAATTCAAACGCGATCGAGGTGCTCACCGACTTGCTCAGCTCAAGCATGAACTCGCCACATTTCCTCGATATATCGAACCAAGTCCTCAATACCATGTACAATTTGTGCAGGTTGAGCAAGACGAGGCAAGAAGAAGCGGCACTCAATGGCATCATACCTATATTACAAAAGATTGTCAAGACGGAGAGACCGCTTAAGGAGTTTGCCCTGCCTATACTCTGCGATATGGCGCATTCTGGGAAGGTTGGAAGGAAGATTTTGTGGCAGAACAAGGGATTACAGTTCTACATCTCCTTACTGGCTGATAAGTATTGGCAGGTCACTGCATTAGATGCCATATTCATCTGGTACGCTTCCCTTAGTAATCACATTTGTAAGCAAGTTACTAATAATTTGACAGGTTACAAGAAGAGACCGCGAGAGTGGAGCAACTCCTCCTCGACGGTTCCTTCAGTAAAGCCATAGTGGAGTGTTTCACAAGCACGGAAGCTTCTCCCGATGCTTTCGAGAACTTCTTGGATCCATTGCAGAAGATGCTGCGATTAAGCCCACCAATAGCATCCACACTATCACAAGGCGACCTCTTCTCCCGAACAGCCACAAAGCTCAACACCAAAAAGGCAGTCGTTCGCCTCAACCTCCTCCGCATTATCCGCAGCATATGCGACGCAAGCGAAGACCAAGGTGGCGCCACTCTCATCAGTAAATATGGTCTCTACGAAGCCATCGAGCGACTTGCGGCATCAGATCCCGCCATTCTCGTTCGAGAAATGGCGTCAGAACTCATTAAGAGTAGTGACATGAGTTCACGTCGTAGTTTCGAGAGTGCGAGACTTCGACCTGGGATGCGACGGTCGAGTTCTTCGACTGCTGCGGCGATGACGCCTCCGCCTCAATTGCTAAGTAGTCAACCCATGCCCAACGCGCCAGGGACACCGCAACATTTACGAGCTACTGCTCATGGTAGTGGAAATGGTAGCGGTAGCGGTAGCGTTTTCTTCACACGGCATAATGACGATGTTTTCGATAATCACCCTCGCTCATACCGCCTCACAAACAGTGTAACCGGCTCATCGCTTACACCTACATCTTCTTTCCGCCCTACAAGTCGCGATGGCAATTCTGGGGATCGGACGCGCGAATTGACTTCTACTGGTGGAAGTGGCACTACTAGTTCTACGAAGAGTAGATTACCGAGGACGAGTGCTGTTTCGTCGAGGTATACGCGATTAAGTCTTGCCGGTCAGAGAAAGGAGGAGAATATCACTCCTACGCATACGCCTAGTCATGCCGGTTTGGGGGCGCTTCCTGAGGGGAGGACTAGGGCGGGTAGTGCACTTAATCCGTCGAGGAGGAGACGGCAGACTAGTAGTGATGTTAGTGGGGTGGGTAGGAGTGCTACTTGAGTGTGGGGACCTGGCCCTTCTGCTTTCTTATGTCAAATTTCTTTTTCTCACAAATCAGGCCTCATTGGGCTGCTCTTTCATACTCGATCAAAAGGATTGGCATTGAGGTTATAGGTATTTTAAAAGCATGGATTTCCCTTTTTCTTTTCTTTTCTCTTTCCATACTGCGTGAGCATGGCTCCGGGGATTGGTGAACATATTCTCGGGTGGTGTACATGAACTGTTCACACATTTCCTTATAGATTATTTGTATATTTTAGCGTTGCATGGGTCGGACTGTATTGTTTTTTTTTCTTAGGAGCTTTTCAAAAACGGATCCACGTTTGTTTAGTATATTGTTTTGGTCATGTGTAGACATGGTATGCAAGAGAAATGTGTGGATAAGGAGGCTCTTGGGGAAGTTGGAATATGAGATATATACTTCTAAGGTCCGGCTTGGACACGGTGATCGTGATTGTCAATGGTCTTCTTTTCGGTGCTATGTGCGCTTCGAGAATACTGCACCTGTGGTCAAAACTCGTTTCCCAGTGAAGGAGAAGTCATCCAGCCAATTCGAAACCGACCCTTGTCTTAACATAACGGAAAACCTTGAATCGGCAGCGCTGAGAAGTCCTGCCCTTACGATCCCTCTCCGGCTCGCTCCTGTTTACCTCTCCCATGAACAGAATGGTTGATGCTCAGCAGACTCATCAGAACTATATATC